>JASVEL010007946.1:0-329270 GCA_032618575.1 Nicotiana noctiflora | reverse complement strand
CAATCATTCTGATGCCGGGGTTCCCTTCAGTCCCATTCCCTAGAACCAGTGAGTTGTTTTGATTACGGGGAGTTATGGAACTTATGGAGGCAGTGTCCTCGACGCTGCAGTAGTCAGTCTCAACGGAGGGGTCAGCCCTCATCTTCTAGTCTATCTTCTTCAGCACCCGCCCCGGCAGCTAGGGGTGAGTGTTAGACATCTAGGGGTCGCCTTCGAGGGGGAGGCTGATAAGGTGGTCAGGCTCATTTCTATGCTCTTCAGGCCAGTCAGATGTTGTTGCTTTGGATGCTGTCATCACATGTATTATTTCAGTCTATCTCTGAGATGCCTCAGTCTTGTTTGATCCTGGTTCCACTTATTCCTTTGTATCTTTATACTTTAACATTTAGGTACGACCCGAGGGTGTCTTGCATTACATGTACACATATCTACCCCGGTGGGCGATACTATTATTGTGGACCATGTGTATCGGTCATGTCTTGTTACTATTGGGGCTCTGGAGACCCGGGTTGACTTTCTGCTATTGAGCATGGTTGATTTTGAAGTTATTTTGGGCATGGATTGGCTATCTCTGTGCCATTCTAGACTATCATGCCAGGACAATCACATTGGCTATGCGGGTATCCTGAGGATCGAGTTGCATGGTATGACTGATTATGTACCCAGCATGGTAATTTCTTTCTTAAAGGCCCACCAGATGGTTTGGAAGGGATGTTTATCATATTTGGCATTTGTAAGAGATGTTGGAGCTTAGACTCCTAGCCTTGATTTTGTTCCCGTTGTGAGGAATTTTCTGAATGTGTTTCCTTTGGACCTGCCGGACATGGATATTGACTTTGGTCTTGACCTGGTGCCGGGCACTCAACCTATATCTATTCCTCCTTATCGTATGGCACCAGCTGAGTTGAAGGAATTAAAAGAGCAGCTTTAGGAACTCCTAGATAAGGGGTTCATCTGCCCGAGTGTGTCACTGTGGGGTGCACCGGTGTTGTTTGTCAAGAAGAAAGATGGCTCAATGAGAATGTGTATTGATTACAGGAAACTGAACAATGTAACAGTGAAGAACAAATATCCTCTACCGTGCATTGATGATTTATTTGATCAGCTCCAGGGAGCGAGGGTACTCTTGAAGATTGATCTTCGTTCAGGCTATCACCAACTGAAGATTAGGGATTTTGATATCATGAAGACAGCTTTCAGGATGAGATATGGGCATTATGAGTTTCTAGTTATGTCTTTTGGGCTGACTAATTCCCCAGCAGCGTTCATGCATTTGATGAACAACGTGTTCTTTTCGTATCTGGACTCCTTTGTGATTGTGTTTATTGATGACATCATGGGGTACTCTCGTAGCCAGGAGGAGCATGCTCAGCATTTGAGAGTAGTATTGCAGAGATTGAGGGAGGAGAAGCTTTATGAAAAGTTCTCCAAGTGTGAGTTTTGGCTGGAGTCTGTAGTTTTTCTGGGACACGTGGTGTCCAGTGATGATGTACAGGTAGATCCAAAAAAGATAGAGGCGGTGTAGAGTTGACCTAGACCGACCTCAGCCACTAAGATCTATAGTCGCCAGTATGATCCAGGAGAAGCTTCGCACAGCACAGTCGCGCTAGAAGAGTTATGCGGACTGGAAGGTTCGTGATGTGTCCTACATGGTAGGTGAGAAGGTCTTGTTGAAGGTTTCACCCATGAAGGGTGTTATGCGATTTGGGAAGAAATGGAAGTTGAGCCCGAGGTTTATTGGGCATTTTGAGATACTCAGGAGGATTAGAGATGTGGCATATGAGTTAGCCTTGCCACCCAGCTTGTCTAGTGTATATCTGATCTTCCATATGTCTATGCTCCGGAAGTATGTTAGGGACCCATCGCATGTGTTGGACTTCACTACAGTGCAGTTGGATGATGATTTGACTTATGATGTGGAGCCGGTGGCTATTTTAGGTCGACCGTTTTGAAAGTTGAGGTGCAAGGACATAACTTTAGATAAAAGAGTAGTAGATAGGTTAGCACGTGGAGGATGCCACTTGGGAGACCGAGTAGGAGATGCGGAGCAGATATCCTCACTTGTTTGAGACTCCAAGTATGTTTCTTGACCCGCTCGAGGATGAGTGTTTGTTTTAGTTGGGAAGGATGTGACAACCTGGCTTGTCATCACGTGTGTTACTGCTTTGTTTCCCCCTTATTGTGTTTCTTTATGTTCCAATATCGGTATTAGAGTTGATCGGATAGAGTTGGGTTGGTTTTGGATGAAAATTAGGCAATTAGCCTGTTAGAATGAAGCATGTTGTAGAAAAGTCAACCGGAAGTTGTCTATGTGATTGGAGGGCTTGGATGTAAATTTCGGTGTTTCGGTTAGCTTCGGGGGATGATTTATGACTTAGGAGTGTGATCAGAATTGTATTTGGAGGTCCGGTGTAGAATTAGGCTTGAATTGGCGAAGTTGGAATTTTGGCGAATTTCGGTTGGTAGGCGAGATTTTGATCCGAGGGTCGGAATGGAATTACGAGAATTGTAGTAGCTTCGTTAGGTAATTTGGAAATGTCTGCAAATTTCCAGGTCATTCAAACGTTATTTGGTCAGGTTTTTGATTGAACGCGTAATTCGGAAGTTTTGATGAAAACTAAGCTTGAATTCGATGTAATTTATTGGTTTTAATGTTGTTTGACGTGTTTTGAGGATTGGAACTAGTTTGTATAAGGTTCTTGGATTTATTGGTACTTTTGGTTGAGGTCCCGGGGGCCTCGGGGTGATTTTGGAGGGTTAATCTGGAATTTTGATGTTTTGCAACAAGTGTGTCTTTGAAGCTTCTGGTATTTCCACATCTGCGGAAAAAGGACCGCAGGAGCGGTTCCATAGATGTGGCTGATTGATCGTAAAAGCTGTCCTGGTGAGGGGCTTGCATTTCTGCAAAAGTGGAAGAGTTTTCGCAAAAGTGGACACCGCAAAAGCGGTCTTGGGATTTATATTGAGAGCGCAAAAGCGGTCAAGGCAATCACAGGGGCGGCTACCGCAAAAGCGGTTTAAGACCGCAGAAGCGGTCCGGGGGGTTTAAGTAAAACTGCAGAAGCAATCTAAAGGCCGCAGAAGCGGTCCCAAAGAAGCGGTAGCGGGACCGTATAAGCGAAAATATCAGAAGAGTTTAAGTGAACAGTGTCTTCGAATTTCAGAAGTTAGAAAATATTTTGGGACTTCGGGGAGAGGCAATTTTGGGTGATTTGAAGAGATTTCGAAGGAGATTCCAGTAGGTATGAATTTGTAGCCTCAAATAATGTTGTTATGGTATAAAAGCAAGGATTAAACACTGAAAATTGGTGGAATCAAAGGATAAAAATGGAGGTTATGGCTTGAAGCCTAAGAGAGTCTAAATTGACGATTTGAGGGGTCAAATAGACTCTGATTCTTGTGCATTTTATATGTACGAACTCATAGTGAGAAGAGAATTCTGAAGATGTGAATTTCGTAATTTTTCAAAAAGTGGTCCGGGGCTCGGGTTTTGCCAACTTCGTGGTTTTTTGTTGTTTATCGAATCCTTTCGATTGGGTTATGGTTTATTGGCCTATTGTGGCGTATCCCTTATGATTTTGATCAGATTCTATAAACGAGGAGTTTGATATGAGAGGGAAAGGCTTGGCGAGCTAGATTATCGGCTGGCTAGAGGAGCGTAATACTTGTGAATGATATTCTGAGGGTGGGGTAGAGCACCGTTGGGGATCGTGACTTGGTCTGTTCCGGTTGTTGGTTTTTACCACATATTTTTAAATGATTTGTTGTTATCATTATGATTTGGGCTTATTGCCATACTTGGAGCTTACTGTCAATTGTTTGAACTCTTTATGAACTATTATCACTGTTTCCCTCATTATTTGAATATTATTTGAACTCTGTCCATGTGATTTATTCTGTTTTATGAACTCAGTCATATTTTACTCAAATTTGGAGTTTTTAACTAATATTTGAACTATTGTTGAGCTGAGTATTATTGTTTTACTGATGTCCGAGGGGCTTTTGATTATTTTTGGACTGATTGAGGCCTAGGGCCATATGTGAGGGCATGAAGAGTGATATAAGGAGGCTTTCAGGCCTCGGGTGTTATGTGAGGAGGCTTTCAAGCCTCGAGTGTTCTGTGAGGAGGCTTTCAGGCCTCGAATGTATTGTGAGCAAGTTTTCAGGCCTTGTTGTTAGCGCTTGGGCTGAAGGAGCCCCTCCAGAATCTGCACACCCACAGTGAGCGCGGGGTACCCCTTTTAGATGAACAGTGGTAACAATGACACTGTCATACGTGTTTCGGTCAGGTAACAATGACTGGCCAGTCAGTTAATAATGACTCACTAGTGGTAACAATGACACTGAAACATATTTTGGTCAGGTAACAATGGCTGGCCGGTCATGTAACAATGGTTGACCCTACTTGCGTATTCTTGCTTATTTGATTCATTTAAGAGAGAATGTTTTGCTATGTTTTCATGGATTTCTACTATTTATTTGGTTTACTGCTTAAGATAGCATTATTTGTGCCCTTTTGGGATTTTATACTTTCAGTGTTATTCACTTTTATTACCATTGAGTTGGAAATACTCACTTTACTCCTTGCACCTTGTGTGCAGATCCAGGACAGTCTCAGGCTGAGTGATTCTAGTTGATCCAAAGTTCTTTTCGGGAGTATTTGAGGTAGCTGCACGGCGTTCGCAACCGATGATTCTCCCATCTATCTTTATCCTTTATTTCCGCATTATCAGTGTTAGAAAAACTTTGTAGTAGGATATTATTCTGTCATTAGAGGCTCATGGTCGTGACATCGGGTCCTAGTTGGGCTGTTTCGGTATTTTGCCAGATTTTTCGTATTTTTATCAGTATTTCAGACTTTGACTTAAATAGCTTTATTTTTACTTGTTTAAATAATTGGGGTAATTGTTATAAATGGTCGGGCTTGCCTAGTAGTGTGTTGGGCGCCATCACGACCGGGTTGGCGTCGTGACATTTTCCAAGAGAGAACTGGAGCGGATTATTATGCAACAACAAAAGCTGCCCAAGATGGAGATTCATATTGTATCTTGCAACAACAAAAGCTGCCCAAGATATTTATATCTATCTATACTATATTAAAAGCACGAAGGCCCTTAGTTAAATGTCGTTCGTCTTTTTTGTCCTCTAAAATAGAGTTCACATAAGGCAAAATAGTCATTCTAATTAATTCCGTAATATTTAGGAATCTAAAAATTGATTAAAACTTTGGCTATTGTCTTTTCTTATTTGAACGAAATAAAAATTCATAATATTTAGAAATTTAAATCCAAGTGTTATTTAACTTGCATAAATATATCTCTTATTCCACTTGGATAAATAACTATTAGCCAGAAAATTGTAAACATATGTCTTCCATGTAGAATAAACATATAACTTACTTTATACTTTCAGTATATTTATAGAACTTAAAACCATAAATAAAGACAAAATTTAAAATTATTGGAAGACAACGCGATTTGGTTTTGGAAACATAGAACTGTTTTTCAAATTACTTGTTTGGTTACTCAGTATATGTTAACTTATGAAAACCAAATATCCGTATAAAAATAACTATTGAAGTTCTACGTATTAAGATAAAAATAAGAAATTACTTATGATTCCTAACCACCTAGAAATTTGTGGGAGTATATGAAGTTATTAATTACCACAAAAATAAAGTTGATCAACATATCCACTATTACACTCTTAAAACCTAAATTATTCTTTCACCTATAATTTATGCTAAAATATTATATAGAGATTCAAGTATTTATGTAATATGTAGAATTTTAGATTTAACAAATTAAATTTTACTATAATTTTAATGGATTTTGATTTAAGAATCACTATTTGTATTAAATTTTTTGATAAACGAGTATAATCTATATATTTATGCCTATACTATTTTAAAAGTATAAGATTCTAATATAAATGTTGATCGACTTTTTTGCTCTTCCTAATGATTTTTATGTTGGATAAATTATAAATATAATTAATAATTTATATTGTTTATGGTACAAAAAAAAGTTAGAATTTTGAGGAATTTTATTGGAGAGCTTCTTCTTTATTGAGTTAGTTGAATAGGATTGCCAAATCATCATTTATATACTTTTATACTTTTTTTTAACTTTTATTATGTAAATCAAGCACTAATTTTAAAATAATATTTATGTTAGTTTTTAAGACTAGTATTAGTAAATGATACTGCTTCTATGTTTAGTACCTGATTTATGAATATATATACTCATTTGATGCACACTTCATGCATTTTTTTCTCGATCACTTTTTCATTCAATATTAAAAATACTCTAACATCGGAAATAGTATCTCTGCCCTTCAAGGATAGAGGTAAGGCTGCATATATTTTATCTTCCCAGATCCCACATACAGTGTTACACTGAGTTGTTATTGTATTAGTAATACTCTAACAGTGTAGTTCATATTATCGAAAAATAATTTTCTTTTCTCAACGCATGTGGGATCGGAAAAGAGTTAAAAAAATGTAAATGATAATTGACTCTACACAAGGCAGGGTCAATCCGGAAGTAGTCACTCTATCTTCACAAGGTAAAAGTAAGTGTGACTCAAAAGATTTTACGTTCTCTTTAAGAAAATCAATCAATGATGAAGGGATAAATCTTAACCGAAGATAATAGACTCTAGGATTATAATAGTAGAGAGAGAGGGAGAGTCATAATAGAGAAACAATAGTAGAAAGATAGATTACAATTATGTATATTCCAACCTGCCCTTACAAGACTTAAATCTCTCTTATATATATTCAGGGATTTCCCTTAATCGTGGGGACGACCAATTAAGAACTATCTAACGTGTCAGATCTAATACTTATACGATGACATCACTCCTTCCACCTATGGGTCGTACCTCCGTATCGACTCGCGGATTCTAGGTCGCCGATCATACTCACTATACGCTGCAGTCGATCAAATTCGGACCTATACAGTTAGTCCCTCCACTTGTCGAGCTCACAACAAGAGGCGTCCTCGATGAGCAGAATTGATATTTTCTTCTAGGAGGAATTTGACTCGTTGTGATAATACGATGTGATTGGGGGAGGTGGTAGTCATTTATGGCGGGAATCCTAAGGGCACACACCACCTTGGGTGACATCAGCCGTCACATGCATCATCACTATGCTGATTTTCGAGGTAAAAGACTAAAGGTTTGGCGCTTGGTTTCCTACGCTAATTTGATGCCTATCGCCTCGATTCTGGCACTACCCAACCATATAAATAGGTGAAGGATTCGATTCCTTTGAAAAACTTTGGCCATTCCTGATAACTTTCCGGTCTCCTCCTTTTGTTTTCACTCTTTGGAAGATTCCCTCCGCATATCCAGGTTGGAACTTGACGGGGAAAGGGAAGCTTCCGATCATCGAGTCGCGTAATTAGAAAGGCGTATTAGGGAGTTAGAGGCAGAGTTGGAACTTTTGCAAGGGAAAATGACTTTGTTGGGGGCAAGAGAAGCAATTGTCGCTCGCAACCCTCCATATTCCGTTCTTCGGCCGGTTAGGGCTTTCTTTGTTACTTGTACAAGTTATGGGTCTATGACGAGTCTCGACTTGATATATATAGGTCTTTTCATTCTGAGGGCCGAGCAACGGAGGTGGAGGTTCAAGCTATGCATACTGAAGCACATGCAGCTCGCATGTCGTGTAGGTATGATCTAGACACTCCCAATGGGGAGGGTGTCTCTTCTGATGACGTGAACAGCCTCGATTCCAATTTGTGGTATGAAAGCTCCTACCCTACTGGAGGGTATGTGTAGTTTTTTAGTTTGTACATTCATTTTGTTTGGGAATTTTTGGACATGGGTCATACCCGAACCTGTCCATAGTGACGAATGTACATAATATTTTTGTTGTAATATAAAATTTTCTTTTGTTAATGTCCGTTCGTCATTTTTCATTTCTTGTTCATCGCATGACACTTAGTCTCTGTTGGGAGGTTATTTAGATTACTTGTTGAGACGGCATCTTGTCGATGTTTGAATGAATTCGAACGGATATTGACGACCTTCACCATAAAGATATTGCTTTGACTATCGTCGAAGTAGTATCCACTCGTGGTTCGAGCAAGGTCAAACTAATGTTGATAGCCTTGGCTGTAAGGGAGTTGCTTCGACTGTCGTCAAAGTGAAATCTCATCATAGTTCGAACGAGGTCGAACTAATATCGATGGCCTTAGCTGTTAGGGAGTTGCTTCGATTATCGTCAAACTGATATCTCATCGTTGTTCGAGCGAAGCCGAAATAATGTCGATGGCTTTGGCCATTAGGGAGTTGCTTCGACTATCATCAGAGTTACATCCTATCGTGGTTCGAACGGGGTCGAACTGATGCCGATAGCCCTAGCCATTAGAGAGTTGCTTCGACTATCGTTGAAGTGATATTCCATCATGGTTTTGAACTAGGTCAAACTGATGTTGGTGGCCTTGGCAATTAGGGAGTTTCCTTGATTGTCATCGAAGTGATATCCCATTGTGGTTCGAACGAGGTTGAAATGATGTCGATAGCCTTGGACATTAGGGAGTTGCTTCGACTATCATCTTGATGTCCCGTTATGGTTCGAACGAGGTCAAACTGATGTCGGTGGACTTGGCAATTAGGGAGTTGCTTCAACTATCGTCAAAGTGATATCCCATTGTGGTTCGAACGAGGTTGAAATGATGTCGATGGCCTTGGCCATTAGGGAATTTGCATTTCATATGATGTAGATTAGATTATGTGCGTACAATAGGGAGTCAAATCTGTTCATACAATCGAGATTGAACTTCGTTCATACAGTGGAGATTGAATTCTGCTCATACAATAGAGATTGGGTTGTGTAGTCCTTCCATTATTTTTTCCCAGAGGTCGTATCGACAGGCCGAAGTGATGGACAATGTCCCGATCCATAGGTTATCCTCTTCACCGCCTCGTTAAAAACCTCCCCCAGAAAACCCGATTGGGATAAAACTCGGGTGAGGAAAAACGACTACGACTTAGGTGACACCTTTCAGAAGTGGAAATACTTGAGATGAGCGACATTCCAGTTGTTTTGGAGTAGCTTTTTCTCTATAGTTTCTACTTGGAATGATCCATTATTTGTTGTTGTTATAATTTTATACAGTCTATCCGAGTTTATTCCTAACTTACCCTTGTTTGGTTCTTTTGATGCCAGTGTTTTGTCCTTGAGGACGTAGTCGCCAACTTTGAGTGATCTTACCTTAGCTTTTTTTGTTGTAGTATCTCTCTACCTGCTACTTCTGGGCTATTATTCTCATATAGGCTATGTGTTTCCATTCTTCAACTTCATCTAGGTCTTGCAACCAACTTCCATTGGTATTCGCCCCGCTTACATGGAAGTATCTTAGGCTGGGTTCCCCGACCTCGATGGGTCGGACTGCGTTGGTCTCGTAGATCAATGAGTAGGGTGTTTCTCCTCTGCTGGACTATTGCGTAGTTCGATATGCCCATAGTATTTTAGGTAGTAGTTCGGGCCATAGCCCTTTAGCTTCCTCGAGCTTCTTTCATAGTATGGTCAGTATCACTTTGTTGGAGGACTCGGCTTGGCCATTGGTAGTGGGATGATATGGCGCGGAGAGTATCCGCTTGATGTGCCATTTTTTGAAGAATTTAATCGTTCTCCTTCCGATGAATTGGGGTCTGTTGTCGCAGATGCTTTCTTTGGGGATGCCAAAATGGAATATAATGTTTTCCATATAAAGGCGATGACCTCTTGTTCGCGTATCTGAGTACACTCACCTGCTTCCACCCATTTAGAGAAATAGTCAGTTAAAACCAAAAGAAAATGTACCTTTGCTCGGCCTGCTGGCAGAGGTCTGACGATGTCCATTCCCCACTTTATGAAGGGCTATAGCGAGGTGATGGAATGGAGGAATTATCCTGCTCGATGTATCATACGCGCGTACTTTTGGCATTTCTCACATCTCCAAACTTAATCTGCAACTTCTTTTTTCATAGTAATCCAATAATAGCTGGACCGAATGAGGCATCAAACGAGGGAACGATTCCCTGTGTGGGCACCGCAGTGACCCTCGTGTACTTCCTCTAGTACCTACCTTATTTGATACGGCCGGAGACATTTGGCTAGGAGACCGCCAAACGTTCTCTTGTAAAGATCGTGATTTACTAGGTTGTATCGAGCTACCTCCACCCGAAGTTTCTTGGATTATTTTTATTCTTGCGGGAGTGTTCCATCGTGTAAATAGGAGATAATGCGGTTTCACAATTCCCAAGTCAGGTTCAGAGAAAGTACCTCGGCGTGTTTTATGGCTGAGTGAAGGAGGGTGTGTGAGCACGTGATTTTTGCCCTGAGCAATTAAATTCCAATATAAATATAAAATTAATACAAAAATAGTTTTTGGTATGCAATTGTGTGATTTAATTGAAATACTTGTGTTTTGTTTAAAACTAAAATTGAAACTAAAAATACAAAAGGGATCAATTAGAAAATATCATAAAAATGTGAAAATTCAGAAAAATCAAGAAAATACAAAATACCAAAAAAATAAAAGAAAAATGGCAAAAATACCATAAAATTAAGGAATAAATAGGAAATAAAAAATTATAACAGTTGAAAATAAATACAAAAAGAAAAATATAAAATACAAAAAGAAAAATACAAGAAATAATTAAAATACAAGCTAAAAATGTAAAATGCAATATAGTTTAGGCTGAATAAATAAGAAATATATATATATATATATATATATATACCCAAGCCCAAAATATACCAAGCCCAAAATATACCAGAACCAAATGACAAGCCTGGTCCGCCCAGACTCGTGACCAAACAACACCGTATAAGCCAAACAAATATTAACTGTTGATGAACTGAATCTAACGGACCAGATGAGGCGGTTCTATTTAAAATTAAACAACGTTGTGAAGCCGTTCAATATGGATGATCAAACGGATGATACTAGCTTTCATTAAAAACAAAATGACGTAGTATAGTGAAACAATCACAGCTGTCCAAACTCAATATCCAATGGACATAAGGAGGTCTTTCATTTAACCAAACGATGCCATTTTGAGGCAAAGGATCATGGCCGTTGATCTTGACTAATCAAAGGGCCAGGAATCCACGAGACATGATGAGTATAAATAATCCCATCTCCTGTTCAGTGTCATTACACATACACGCATATACAACCTAATAGAAACCCTAGCCGCCTCTTTAACCTTTTTGTTCTTCCTTTGGTCTCCCATGGAGACCTGCCGGCAAGCCTGTCTCAGCCACCATCTCCGGCTCAGGCGAGCCATCAACACTTCACCCCTCACCCACAAACCCTGCAACCACTCTTCTAGAAACTCCGATCGCCGGAACCCTAGCCGGCGACCTCACTAGGTATGAACCAGCACCTGAGATTAACACCCTAAGACCACCTTGAGGTGATCTATCACCCCATCTAAGTGGCTAGTTTTGAATATCCTTGGAACTTCTCGAATATAAGAAAAAGACTCGCTGGAACCCTACTTCGGCGAGTACTCAAAATAACCCTACCCCCCCCCAAACTACTACACTAAGCTCCCAAACCACCCCATATACACCAAAACCTAAATAAAAAGCCCCATCTGAAAATTCCAACACTCAGAAGACCAAACGTCTTCAGAGTCCTGAAAAATGAAAAGAAAGAGAAGACAAGAAAGAAAGAAGAAAGAAAAAGAAAAGAAAAAGGAATAAGCCTGAAAAAGATAAGTTCCCACCTCTATTTTCTATTCTTGTTTGCTGATTCTGAAAATATTTTCTTGGCATGCCTATGATATTCTTGTGAACTTGTCTCTTCTGCATGCTTAAAGAATAAAGATCTATCTTTGTTTGTATGAATATTACTCATGCCTAAGACTGCTAAAGTGTTCTTAGGGTTTTGGTGTTAACCACGCATGAATCATGTGTTAATAAGCCTGTTGTATGTGTTTGTTCATCATGCTCTGTCTAAAATTGAGTTTTGGTTAGTTGGAGTTCATCCATTATCAAACTTCTCCTCTAAGTTTTGATTGATTGACAATTAATTTGTGATTAAGGCTATATGTGCAAAATAACATAAAACTGGCTATATTTGTAACTTGATTCATTTGTGAGTTCATTCTGAATCTTTGGATGTTTTTTGCGACTTGGGTCATGAGTGTAAAGATTCTATGGTTATTTCTGCAAATTAAGTCTGTTTAGTGGCTATACTGTTGATTAATTAGATGTACTTCCATTTTATAAGTCTGGCTATTAAGTGGCTATTTATGAAAACTATCTCTGTTTGTTGAGTGACTGTACTTCTACTAAAAGGCTATGTTTTATATAATGGGCATATTTTAATAATTGATTGGGTTTGATAAATGTTGGCTAAATATGAAAGTGATTGGGGTCTGAATTGGCTAAGTCTTAAAACATCTATAATCAGTGGTTACTTGTTAAATCATTCTTAACCCTAGTTCTGCCAGACCTTAGTAGGTCGGGTAATTTGGAATAAAAACAAAGGGTAAAAGAGGAATAGTAAATGGCATTCCTGAATATTAAATAGAGCCTATAATGCTAAAAATGACTTTAGTGCCTAGTTTTTATGCAATTACTTACAAAATAAAGGGCAAACTGGGCAGAATTAAAAGGCATTTCTGTAACAAACCTTAGCAAGTGAGGGTAGATAAGTAAAATACACCTAATAGGACACTATAGAATTGCCTAGAACCTTCTAGCAAGGATTCAAAGGCATTTCAACATACTCTTAATAAACTAAACTGTAAATAATTGAAAAGAATAAGGGGAGGGAAATGAAATTAACTTATTTGAATTCCCTCCCCCCCAATTCCCCAAAAAATGTCTCTATAAATAGACTGTTTATGAGTCTGAAAAAGAGGTTACAAACTCTGGGTTCACAGATTATAATTCTAGGTTGGAAATTAGAGTTTCGAATATTATAATTCTAAGGCTACAACCAGAAGTGAGAAAGGCTGGAATTCTGAAAGCATCTTTGAGGTTCAGAATTTAGAAAAGGGTTCCATATATTATACCTCTTAGCTGATTAACTTGGGTGTTGATATGAGAATTCCCGCTGGGTCGACTATTCTTCAATCATCTTGACTTTGCTGAATTCCTTGATTTACTTTGGTTGATTTGCTGGATTCTATATTTGGGATTCTGTTAGCTGCTCTACTGTGATTGATCTGTCTCGTTGTTGTTGCTGTTCTGCTGCTATTATTTACTGATTATTCTTCTTCTCCAAAGCCCTAGACTCATAGACTTGTTTTGAATCAGGTACACATCTATTTTCTGGAGATTGTAATCGAGATTTTGATGAAGAAATGAAGCCTGATTAATTTTTTATGATGTCATTTTGTTTCTTCTATCATAGTTGTAGTTAATTTGTGGATTCCCTTTGTAATTCATTAGGAATGGTTGCAATAACTAACAACTATATGATTTCGAGATAAAGTAGAGTAGAGTAAGTCACATAGTAGTTAAACAAAATTCAGTAATTAGATTATCACCTAATTCCAAATCTAAAACAGGTTAATACAAAAATTAATACACTTAGATAAATAGGTAAAATTCTGAAATTGGATGTATGAACTAGAATATAGCTACTTTTGTGTCACGACCCAAACCCTGGTCGTGATGGCGCCCAACATGATGCTAGGCAAGCCCGACCATATTATCCCTTAAACCAGCCAGTTATTAATTAAATTAAACTTAAACAGTAAATGATCATATCAAGTGATAAGCGAAATGTAAAGCATACAAAATACGGTCCCAACCATATCGTGGTGTCACGAGACTGAGCCTCTACAGAATAACATCCTAATACAAACAAGTCTAGGCAAATAGGTAATCAACAAGATGATAAAGAAGGAGAAAACAAGCTCTGCGGACGCTGGCAGCTACCTCGTAATCTCCGCAAAAGTAGACAATGATCGGCAGCTACAATGTCTCAACTGCTCTCGGGCACCTGTGGATCTGCACAGAAAGTGCAGGGGAGTGGGGTGAGTATATTTCAACTCAGTG
The DNA here is from genome assembly GCA_032618575.1 of Nicotiana noctiflora. NCBI lineage: Eukaryota > Viridiplantae > Streptophyta > Magnoliopsida > Solanales > Solanaceae > Nicotiana > Nicotiana noctiflora. Next base: position 315,250 of record JASVEL010007946.1, on the reverse strand, counting down.
AGTAACAATAATAAATAATAACTGAAAGTAAGAACTCATGTGCTATCACTTAGCAGTTCTAAGGCAACCCTCACAAGAACGTCATCACTGTAGTAAGTACTCTGATCTCCAGTCCACATCTATCTCTACAAGATCCCACACTGATCAAACCCTCACTCGTACCCCTACGGTGTACGACCATCTCAATATATGAAGACACATACTTATGTCTATAATGTATAAGTATTTAAGTAGGTAATAGGATATGAATAAGTATAATGTTGCGGCGTGCAGCCCGCTCCAATACATATACCGCTGCGGCGCGCAGCCCGCTCCATTTAACGTCGACGGCGCTCATTGGGGGTGTATACAGACTTCGGAGGGGCTCCCTAGGCCCAAGCGCTATGATGCTGCGGCGTGCAGCCCGATCCACACATGTATTACTGCAGCGTGCAGTTCGAAGTGCTATGATGCTGTGGCGTGCAGCCCGATCCACACATGTATTACTGCGGCGTGCAGTCCGATCCAATATATATATGTATATATATTTATACTGCTGCGGCGCGCAGCCCGATCCCATAATATATACAGCGCTCACTGCGAATGTGTGCAGACTCAGACTCCGAAGGGGCTCCTACAGCCCAAGCGCAATAATATCGCGGCGTGCAGTCCGTCCCACATGTATATTACATGTATATTACATGTATATTACGTGTATATTACATGTATATTACATGTATATTACTGCGGCGTGCAGTCCGATCCAATATAGGTATGTGTATATAATACCTCATAATGGGTCCTCGACCCTATCCCAGCCAGTATATACGTGGACTCTCAGGCCCAATATAATATATCACAGTGGGTCCTCGACCCTGTCTCAGTCAATATAGACTTGGCCTTTCAGGCCCACTCAGCTAGAACGGGAAATTCTACCCTAGATAAGTTTTCTCAATGTACACATCTAGTACTGGCTCATATTATGCTATACAGCTAGAGCTACGGCTGAGTGAATATTTCCAACACGATATACGGGTCACCTAGCTCTATAGGTTCCCTAATGCTCTACAGATCGGCACAAGGCCCCAAACATGGCTATTAGCCCCAATTGTACAGTTATAATCTCATTAACAGTCATAAAACACAGTATTCTATTAGTCGGGAAGGACCAAGTCCAAGTCCCCAATCACAATGTCACCACGCTCGTCTCAAGACGTGTGTCTCATCTCAACATAGCACTGTGAAGTGCTAGTACGGGGTTTCAAACCCTCAGTACAATGTGTACTACTACCACTCACCTTGAACCGGTAGAAACTTCAATCCGCCTTGCGCTTGCCTCGCAAATCAATCTCCTCGGATGCCAAATCTGCTCAAAATCATAGAGAATGCATCAATATATGCTAATTTCACGCAATTCATTCGAAATAGCCCAAATTATATCAAAACCCACAAGTTGTTAAAACCCGACTTTTGGTGCGCTTCTCGAAAAATTATAAAAGTTATATATTCGGAACCCTCGTCTCAATACGAGTCTAGGCATATCAAATTTACCAAATTCGGACTCCATTTGCCCGCTCAAATCGGTATTTTTCTATAGGGCTTAAACCCACATTTAATCCTCCATTTTCATAGAAATAATCCATGATTTCATGATAAAAGTGTGTAATTACACCACGAAACTTACCTCCGACAATATCCCGATGATCTCCCAGCTATTTCCCGTCACTTTCTCACTCTAGAGCTCAACAATGGTGGAAAATGACCCAAAATCGATTTTTTTATCAACTTACTGAATTTTTCGGAAATCACTGTTCACGGGGTACTGTTCATGCACGTCGACACTGTTCATGGGTTACTGTTCATGCGCGTCGACACTGTTCACCCGCGCGGTTACTGTTCACGCGCGGGAGTTACTATTCATACGCTGCAGAAAAATGCAGCAGCAATACAGAAATTGCAACACACAGCCATTTTCACTAAAATGGCTCTAACTCCATCATACGAACTCGGAATTCGACGATTCTTTTTCTTATGGCTCCGTAATTTCGATACGGATCCAGTGGATCAAACAATACTGAATTTGGATCTCATTTACTCAGTGAAACATCAATTTTGCTCGTTAAACAATTAACGCACATATCGCGTCAAAAACCTAATCGCGACTAGATGAAATTAAACCAAAATTTCCAGATCAGTCCTATAATTCATGATTTAAATTCTCGAAGTCTCGAAATCAAATTTGGATCTCTAGAACTAAAAATAGACCTTTGGATCATTATATTTATGCTGAAAACGGCAAAAATCTTCCAAAAATGACCCGTTGGACATCCGAAACACACCCGAGACCCTCGAGACCTCAACCAAATATACAGACATGATCTGTTACCTCATTCCAACTTGCTTGAATCATAAAATCACTATCGTTAACATCAAAATCACCCGTTTTCAGCAAATTCAAGCTTAAGTTTAACTATAACTTTCAAAATTCTTATTCGATCAAAAACCCGACCAAACGACCTCCGAATGACCTGAAATTTTGCAGGCACATCCACAATCACCTAACGGAGCTATTGCAACTGTCACGGAATTCCATTCCGACTCCCGGATCAAAATCTCACCTACCGTCCGGATTTCGCCAAAATTCAACCTTAGCCAATTCAAGCCTATTTCTACACCGGACCTCCAAATTCAATTCCGATTGTTCCCCTAAGTCACAAATCACCTCCCGGAACTAACCGAATCATCAGAATCCGATTCTGAGCCCTCTAACTAAATAGTCAACTCCAGGTTGACTTTCCTTATTCAAGTTTCCTTCAAAAAGGCTATATGCCTCATTTTCAATCCAATTCACTCCTAACTCACCCGATAGACTCTAACACTGATATAAAAGCATAAAACATGTAATTACAACATAATGGGGTGGTAATTCCCATGACGACGGGCCGGGTCGTTACATTTTGTTAGTTACAACTTTAAATCAGGAACGATTTAATCTAAAAAAGAGTAAGTAGTCTAATAGTTCAAATTGTATTATCGCCTACCTTCAAAATGATTTATATACAGATTTGCTTTAGACATTTGTAATTGTTATCAATTCAAGCATGTTTAATCAATATTACAATATTGTTTTCCTTTTAGTTAAATAAATGACAAATAATCCTGCAAGCTAGTATCACAAATAATCACCTGAATATTAGAACCTACAACATAGTATAACAACACTGATATAAAATACTGTGATAGAATTTTAATTAGCTGTTAAATCTTGAAATTAGCAGTGATCAAATGTCATTTGGTATCGTCTAAAAAATTATTAAGTAGTAATGCTGAATAACAATTGTTCAAGTGCTGTTGTTGAAATAATAATTCGTTTCTGCTTATATAGCTAGGCCTAGTTGTGTATAAAGGCCCAGATCTGGTTATAATGATCTTAAGTAGCAATAGTAGCACACACTGGGCTACAGATGCCCGTCTGTTCCAGTGTGGACTGTTAAAGTAGTCCAAAGTCCAGGCCCAGTAGTAAATAAATGGTCTGGACCCTGATATTATAATCTAAAAAAAATAACATAAAAACAAGATATGTATATTAAGGAAAAAAACATAAATAGAAAAACATAGTATACGATTAAGTTTGTACTTTAAAAATAAGGGATGAGCCTCGTCTTGAAAAATGAAAATATATACGGGGCCCCCAAACGGATTTCAATGTCAAGTGTTAGACTCGGAAGGACCGTTTAGCAAATTTCATGGTCTTTCCTAAAAGATAATAAGATGTAGACGATATAGGCGCAATTAGAAAATATACATTCTTAATACGAATGGACATTTATGAGACTAAAATCTCAATTCTCGGCGAAGCTGAAATGCACTAAAGTCACAGGCGTACTGGTTGCGGTATGACTCGAAATACGTTTTCGTGATGTCGCAAGTCTTTAAAAATAATGAAGCGGGACATTAAAAACATTTGTAAACAGCATATAAAGAAATCAAATAAGACAAATACAACGGTTGAGCGACCGTGCTAAAACCACGAAATCCGGGAGTGCCTAACACCTTCTCCCGGGTTAACAAAATTCCTTATCCAGATTTCTAGTTTCGCGGACTGTTAAAACAGAGACATAATTTCCTCGGATTCGGGATTAAATCGGTTACTTGGGACAACATTATCTTCCCAAGTGGTGACTCTGAAATTTAAATAAATCCCGTTCCGATTGTCCTTAAAGTGGAAAAACTGCTTCCCTGTTGTTATTATTATATCCCTTATTGGGGTGTATTAGTAAATAGCGGCGTATACTTATTTTAAAAGTAGTAAAAAAGGGAGGTGTGACAACTCTGGCGACTCTACTGGGGATAAGCAACCCAGAACTTCAGTTCAGGGTTTAAGAATTCAAGCTCGATTGAATTGTTGTTTTGATATTATTTGATTTCATTATATGATTTGATCAATGTGCTACATGTTTACTGTTTGATATTACATGAATTGTATATATAAAATTGTGCCTAAAACCCTTCTCTTCTTACCTCCGGGGATGTGCTTACTGGTTGAGACTCCTCTTTCTGTTAAGTCAACACCCAATAAGAAAATAGAGGCCAGAAAAGTTACAAAGCCGGATGATCCCGCGGGTCCCATGTACGTAGCCCCCTCCTCGATCCGAGTTGTCCACTCGGGTACACAGTCTAGTACCATGAAAAATCAGGATATTGAGCCTATATTTAGGACATTTATTTACATCATATCTGACTTAGGGGACTCAACACAGGGGTTGGGTCCGTCTAGGACAAGTGACCTGGAAATCAAAGACCGAGCATATTATATGTTGCATTAATTTATCCTTGATTATTATGCTGACCGGCTAAATTCTTGAAAACAAAATGAGAGAAAATTTTAGAATAGGAAATATCGAAATATTGACGAAACGTTGTCGAAAGCTTGAAAAAAAAGAATGAAAATAGGAGGAACATTTTTTGTTGAAATAATTGGTCATAAAACAATTTGACCGAACTACGCAGGTTTGATTCTCACCACTAGGCGAGATACGTAGGCAACCCGTGATGGGTCCAACCACCCCTTTCAAAAAATAACCAAAAATATATCGAATTTTTAGTTTTCAATAAAATCAAAGTGATGTTGTTTCTGAAAATAGCCGAATGTTCCGAAAGGACACCGGAGGGCTGTTTGTGCAAAAATGGCCGCTTTGAAGCAGTTTCTTTTTCTTTTTAAATAATAGACTTGAAAATTTTAAATGAAATATGGAAAGGTTAACTCTTTCAAAATAATGAAAATTTGTCTTTGAAAAAGATTTTCCTTTTTGAATAAATCGCCTTTAATAAATGTGCAGGATGAGCACAATACAAAATGAACCCTTTGCACTAATGAACAAAATTCCTTTGGAGTTGCGATTATGGTGGAATGATCTAGGCCAAGAAGGACAGGATTGGGTTAACAAATATCTAAAAAATCTTACTGGGCTGCTAAACATAATACCTCGGGGTGATATTATCCGGGCTCTAGTTGCTTGTTGGGATCCGACACAAAATGTGCTCCATTTCTCAGATTTTGAACTCACTCCGACTTTGGAAGAAATTGCTAACTACATCGGGAAAGGCGAGGTTCCCCTAAAAGACAAATATCCGATGTCTCCAAGGGCTATTACAGTGCATATATTCCTCGACTCCTTAAAGATTGCCAGAAATGTTCACAATGAAGACTTGGTTCATGGGTTCTGCACTATGAGCTTTATATACCGCAGATATGGCCACGTTGGAGGATTTAATGATCCAACAAATAAACTCTGCAGCAAAGCGAACCGGGCTAGAGGAGAAGTATCACCCGATATTCAGCATTGTAACGCAGAGACGTTGATCATGAGAGACCGATGAAGAGGCCTCATATTCAAGAGTTTGCTGAGCACTTTAAGGAACAAAAATATTGGATAGCCAAGGAAAATGAATATCGAGCCAGAATCAGCATGTTAGAAAAATATTTCCAGGACCTCAAATTCGAAAGCAACTTACATGCAGCAGCCGATGAGGGTGAAAAGAAATAGCTGAGAAAAGAAAATGAAATTTTGAAGGCTTAGATTGTGAAAATAAGAACAACAACCGAAACTCCAGTTCGACTTGCCCGAGATGAGAAGTTAATTGAAAATCTACGGCGCAAAGTGAACGATTATAGCTTTGATCGAGATAAAGCTGAGAAGGAATTAGATGGGGTTCGGAAACAATTGGCCATGAATGCCGAAGAAAGAGCTCGGGTGGTTCGATAGTTAAAAGATGAACATAATGTTGAAGTAGCCCGATTGAGGAAGAAGATCATCATAGCCGAGGTCAAAAGTAGTAAACAAACCAAAGAATTTGATGTAGAGAGAGAACATTGCTACATGGCCATGGCTCGGTTAGAATTGGATCTACAACAACTTCAAATGAAGAACCAGCAAACCTTAGATGCTCGTGCCGAACAGATTGGTAGGTTGCTTTAAGAAAAAGGGGTCATCAGGGAAAGAATTGTCAACATTGCTCAATATATCACACGGAAATGCCAACTGTGCGAGGATATGTCTCAGTCAATATTTACATCAGCAGCAATGATCTTTGTGAAACAAGTAATGACCGACCTGGACAAACTTCAAAGTGGATTAGCATATAGGCCCGCGATAAGACCGAACGATGTCTCGCGGGCACTAGGAGCTTTAATGTATATATAGGGCATGCATTTTTGTATTTGTATTTTGCTTTCTGCATTTTAAAAGTTGTAGTACAACATCATTTGTAACTGATGTTTGAATATCAATGAAAATTCAAAAGAAATTGTCATTATTTTTCTCTTATATATGCAAACTGCTTGAGCTATAGGTAAACATATAGGATCGAAAAACAAAAATGAAAAAAAAGAGTAAAGAAAAAGGAAAAGAATAAAAAATTAACAATGAAAGCATTGAAATAATAAAAGAAAAACAAAAGCGGAAAATTGGCAGGTCAAAAAGAAGAATAATGCCGGGATGATGCATAATTACTAGGCAAAAGTTGTGTTTTTAAAACTTGTGATGTTTATCCCTTATGATCTACCTATTAACAAGTTTTTGTTGTTGATGAGTATCAGATAAAACAGTTAGCAACTGGCATTCTGGCACATCACAACTACAACACTCGTTCTAAAAGCATTACAAAAGCGGTAACCCAAGAAATTGAGCCTACAATTATGGATCATGTGCAAGAGGAAGAAGTTATAGATGTAACTAGCATGAAAGAAGAGATGTATAAATTGAAACAACAGATGTCAGAAATGTACCAGGCTTGTCAAGGGGGCAACCCTTACCTTCTTACCCAGCTAACCCCACATATATTCCTCCGTCGAACCCAAATCAAGAACCACCCACCATGAACTCATCCCCTATATATCCTGCTTACCCACACAATTACGCCACTACATCACAAGCACCATACCCCTGCCTAAACAAGCTCCACCACCACGACTCAAGGCCACTCATGTGTATATGGCACCGCCACCAGCCACTTTACATAAATCCTCTAGCGAGCCTGTATTTCATGTCCAGGATAATCATTACTACCCGCCAGAACCCACCTTCAGGCAACATGATTCTTACACCCCACTCATCAACCTGACGGAAGAGGAGAAACCTGTTAGAAACCCTGAGCATGAGGAGATGGCCAGGAAAATGAAGAGCCTTGAGCAGTCGTTTCGTAATATGCAGGGTCTAGGAGGCCAAGTTAGTGTGGCATACAAGGATTTATGTTTGTTTCCTGAGGTACAGCTACCTGCTGGGTTTAAATTGCCAAAATTTGACATGTATGATGGCCATGGTGATTCAGTGGACCACCTGAGAGGATACCGCAGTAAAATGCGCGGAGTAGGAGGAAAGGATGAACTACTTATGGCCTACTTCAGTCAAAGCCTCAGTGGCTCGGCATTGGAATGGTACATTCGTCAAGATCATACCCGATGGTTCATTTGGGATAATTTAGCTCAATCATTTGCAAACCATTTACAATATAATCTGGAAGTTATCCCTGATAGATTGTCATTGACTAAGATGGAAAAGAAACCCGGAGAAAGCTTTCGGGAGTGTGGATTCAAGTGGAGGGAACAGGCGGCACGTGTGGACCCACCAATAAAAGAAGGAGAAACGGAGGATTGTTTCTTACAAGCTTTGGAGCCGACATACTACGGTCATTTGGTGTCTGCAACTGGAAAAACTTTTAACGAGGTAGTAAAGATGGGGAGTTTTATGGAAGAAGGTCTGAAGATGAATAAGATTATGAGCTACTCAGCCATCAAGGCTACAAACCAAGCAATACAGACGGGAACAGGATGGTCGATTAGAAAGAACAAGAAGGAAGAAGTGGCAGTTATTGAAGGTAGATCTTGGTCCCGGGGCCCCAACCCATATCATCATCAACCTCGCCCATACCAACCATATCCACCAGCACCATATAATCCACCTCCACCATATTATCCTCCAACCGGTCCACAATTTTCTATCCAACATGCTCAACCTTACCCATCGCCTCCATCTTCATGGCGTACCCCAGCTCCTCAGAATCTCTACCATGCACAAACTACCTATCCACCTTCAAAAACCTACAGAAATCCAAGCCGACCCAACTTCCGTCCTGACCCTGAAGTAAAAGGTGATAGGGCTCAAAGGAAAAGAACATTCACTCCTTTGGGAGAATCACATGCCAGTCTCTTTCACCGATTGAGAGAATTAGGGATGCCGAACCCCGTTGAACCTAAAATTCCCAACCCTACACCTAGAAATTTAGACCAATCTATCCGCTGTGAATACTATTCTGGGGCACTAGAACATGATACGAAGAAGTGTTGGCACTTAAAATCTGCAATACAAGAACTCATTGACTCCAGGAGAATTGAGGTGCAAGCTTCAAAGACTCCCAACATAACGCAAAATCCTCTGCCAACGCATCATGAGACACATATGATAGAGTTAGTACAGGGAGAAAACTGCAGAAAACCTTCTCAAACGGTGATGAAAATTAAAGAAAATAGCAGGTCGAGGAGAAAGTTGAAAGTGAGAAAATGTCAATTGAGCCGCCAGCAAAAAATTCATCAGTGAGGATTAAACCTGAGCCAGTAAAAGTGATAGTACGTGGGGTGAAGCCTTTGCTGACTATGAAGGGAGCTTATGTAGAGCCAGTGGTTATTAAACCAGTAGTTCAAATACCAGTTGTGAATACTAAGGTTGTACCTTGGAATTATGATAAGGTAACTGTGATATATATAGGGAAAGAAGTTAAGGGGGAAATTTGTGAAAGTCATGGTTTAACTCGCTCTGGGCGATGCATTGCCCCGGATGAGTTAAGAAAGACGAAAGTGGTGAAAGAATATCCAGCTTATGTGAAGAAAGTAGTCACTGAGGAAGAAGTTGAGGAATTTCTAAAGAAGATGAAAGCTCAAGATTACTCTATAGTTGAGCAATTGAGGAAGACGCCCGCGCAAATATCATTGTTAACCCTGCTAATTCATTCTGATGAACATAGAAAGACGTTGATGAAGATTCTAAATGAATCCCACGTACCGAAGAAAATCTCGGTATGTCATCTGGAGAAAATCACAAACAAGATCTTTTAGACAAATAAAATAATATTTTCGGATAGCGAGTTGCCATTTGAAGGGACGGAACATAATAAAGCACTATACCTCACGGTAAAATGTGAAGAATCTGTAGTAACTTGTGTTTTGGTGGACGACGGATCAAGCGCAATATCTGTCCATTGTCAACTATAGGGAAGCTAAAAGTCAATCATGAGAGAATTCACCGAAAAAGTGTATGTGTGAGGGGATTTGATGGAGGCGGAAAGAACACCGTGGGGGATATCATACTAGAGCATGCTATCGGACCAGTGGATTTCACTATGGAGTTTCAAGTGCTCGATGTTGTTGTATCATACAACCTTTTGTTAGGACGTCCGTAGATCCACGCTACGAAAGCAGTACAATCTACTTTACATCAAATGGTAAAATTTGAGTGCGAGAAACAAGAAATAATAGTGATTGGGGAAGACGAGGTTTGCAATGCTATTAAACCATTTGAGGAAGTTGAAGGAGATAAAAGTCCCTGGGTGTACCAAGTAATGGACACCGTGACTGTGAACAAAATATCTGAAGGAGAAAATATGCCAGTACCCACGGTGGCCCCTGCAGTGGTTATGGTCGCCAAAGAGATGATAAAGAAAGGGTTTTCTCCAGGAAAGGGTTTAGGAGTTACCTTGCACGGTATAACACAGCCAATTCACCTTCCTGGCAATACTGATACTTTTGGCTTGGGTTTCAAGCCAACTATTGCTGACATACAGAGAGCTAAGAAGTTGAAAAATAAAGGGTGGACCCTCCCCAAACCTATCCCAAAATTATCCAACTCCTTTGTCAAGCCTGGTACACAGAGACGGCTGGCAACTGTCATGCCAAACCGTGCGGAGATAAAACCGGATGAAGAGATTTTAGAAAGATTTGAAAGGTTATTTGAAGACGTGAATGTGATGGAGACGGGCGAAGGAACATGAAAAATGGACGTTCAATTTGTTGGACCCCACACTATGCTAAATAACTGGGAGGCTACTCTTCTTCCGATAAGGGGGGAGTTGTGGTAGTTAGCTTTTAATATTTCATTCCCAAAACAGTCTTGTTTTAAAATTGTAATCCCATATCCCGTCAAATCAAATGTATCCAGCTCTTGTTACCTTTCAAAAAATTCAATGAAATGCAATTTTTTTCCTCCATTTTTCCTTATTTTATTTTTCTTCTTTTGTACAGTTCAATATTTGTTGATTCCAATGATATGTCATGCATGAAGGATTCCCGGTCCAGTCTTGATAATCGAATATTTATACAGGAAATTGAAAATGAACATGAAGTGGAATATGAAGATGAGAAAGTATCGGAGGAAATTAGTAAAAATTTGAGTCATTATGAAGAAAAACCCAAACCGAACTAAAATGAGACGGAGTCTATTAATTTGGGAAGTGAGGAGAATGTCCGAGAAACATAGATTAGTGTGCATTTAAAGAATTTACTCAGAGAATATTTGATCAGGTTGTTACATGAGTATAAGGACATATTCGGTTGGTCTTATGATGACATGCCCGGGCTCAGTACTGACCTGGTGGTACATAAATTGCCCGTTATCCAGAATGCCGACCGGTAAAGCAAAAGTTAAGGAAGTTTAAAACGGACATCAGTGTGAAAATAAAAGAAGAAGTCAATAAGCAATTCGAGGCGAAGGTCATACGGGTCACTAAATATCCCACCTGGTTAGCTAATTATGTGCATGTTCCAAAGAAAGACAGAAAAACCAGGGTGTGTGTTGATTATCGAGACCTTAATAAAGCTAGTCCGAAGGATGACTTTCCATTTCCAAATATTCATATATTGATGGACAATTGCGCCAAACATGAAATTGGTTCCTTTGTGGATTGTTATGCGGGTTATCATCAGATCCTGATGGACGAAGAAGATGCAGAAAAGACGGCATTTATTACGCATTGGGGAACATATTGCTACAGGGTGATGCCGTTTGGGTTAAAGAATGTCGGAGCTACATATATGAGGGCAATGACCACTATGTTTCATGACATGATACATCGAGAGATTGAAGTATATGTGGATGATGTTATTATCAAGTCCAAAAAGCAATGTGACCATGTCAATAAGAATGTTTTTCCAGAGGCTCCGAAGATATAATCTCAAGCTCAATCCAGCAAAATGTGCTTTTGGAGTGCCATCAGGAAAGTTATTGGGGTTCATAGTAAGCCAGCGTGGTATTGAATTAGACCCGTCAAAGATAAAAGCAATCCAGAACTTGCCTCCACCGAAGAATAAGAGTGAGGTGATGAGTTTATTGGGCAGGTTGAATTATATTAGTAGATTTATTGCTCAGTTAACATCAACCTGTGAGCCCATTTTCAAATTACTGAAGAAATATGTTGCGGTGAATTGGACTGATAAATGTCAAGAAGCATTTGACAAAATTAAGGAATATCTGGCTAATCCTCCTATATTGGTTCCTCCAGAACCTTGAAGACTCTTGATCCTTTATCTGATTGTTTTGGATAATTCTTTTGGCTGCGTACTGGGGCAGCATGATGAAACAAGGAAGAAAAAGTAAGCAATATATTATCTTAGTAAGAATTTTACATCTTACGAGGTAAAATACACTTAGTTAGAGAGAACATGTTGTGCTTTAACATGGTTTGCACAGAAGTTAAAACATTACTTGTCGGCTTATACTACTTATCCGATATCTTGGTTGGACCCACTGAAGTATATATTCCAGAAGCCTATGCTCACAGGAAGATTCGCTAAATGGCAAATTCTACTTACAAAGTTTGATATCATTTATGTAACTCGCACTGCAATGAAGGCACAAGCAGTCGCTGACCATTTGGAAGAATATCCGGTCGATGATGAGTATGAACCATTAAAGACATATTTTCCTAATGAGGAGACAATGAATATTTAAGAAGTGGAACAAGACCATAAGCCAGGCTGGAGAATGTACTTTGACGGGGCCGTCAACAACAAAGGGGTCGGAATTGGAGCAGTACTCATCTCAGAAACGGGTCAGCATTATCCCGTTACCGCTCAGCTTCGATTTTTCTGTACTAATAATATGGCCGAGTATAAAGCATGTATATTAGGATTGAGAATGGCAATAGACATGGGTATTCAAGAGATTTTGGTCATGGGTGACTCGGATCTCTTGATACATCAGATTCAAGGAGAATGGGAGACAAGAGATTTGAAACTAATACCCTATCGGCAGTGTCTGCATGAACTATCTCAGAGATTTCAATCCATAGAGTGCAAGCATATCCCAAGAATACACATCAAAGTAGCGGATGCTCTAGCCATATTATCATCCATGTTGCACCATCCAGACAAAGCTTACATAGATCCACTACCGATACAAGTTCGTGATCAGAATGCTTATTGTTTCACCGTGGAAGAAGAACTTGATTGTGAGCCGTGGTATCATGATATTAAAGAATATTTGAGGACAGGAGTGTACCCAGCGCAAGCCACGGGAGACCATAAAAGGGCTATAAGGCGGCTAGCAAATGAATTTTTCTTCAGCGGAGGAGTTTTATACAAAAGAACACCAGATCTGGGTCTACTAAGATGTATAGATGCATAGCAAGCCAACACAATCATCGCTGAAATACATGCAGGAGCTTGCGGACCTCATATGAGTGGATATGTTGTGGCCAAGAAAATTCTATGAGCAGGATATTATTGGCTCACCATGGAGTGTGATTTCATTAGATATGTGCGGAAATGCCACCAATGTCAGATACACGGAGATTTCCTTCACTCCCCATCCTATGAGTTGCATACAATGTCAGCACCGTGGCCATTCGTTGCCTGGGGCATGGATGTCATCGGCCCAATAGAGCCCGCTGCATCTAATGGGCACAGTTTTATCTTGGTAGCACTTGATTATTTCACTAAATGGGTGGAGGCGAAGACATTTAAAATAGTGACAAAGAAGGCGGTAGTTGATTTCGTACACACAAATATCATTTGTCGCTTTGGAATTCCTAAGGTGATTATCACGGACAATGGAGCAAATCTGAACAGTCACCTCATGGCAGAGGCATGTCAAAAGTTCAAAATCCTGCACCGTAACTCTACACCTTATCGGCCTAAAGCAAATGGAGCAGTTGATGCTGCGAATAAGAATATTAAGAAGATTCTCAGGAAGATGGTGGAAGAGACAAGACAGTGGCATGAAAAATTACCATTCGCTCTCAAAGGTTATCGTACAACTGTACGTACTTCAATTGGTGCAACATCTTACTTATTGGTGTACGGAACGGAGGCAGTCATACCTGCAGAAATTGAAATACCTTCCCTCCGGATCATAGCTAAGGCTGAAATTGACGATGATGAATGGGTAAAAGCTCGGCTGGAGCAATTGAGCTTGATCGATGAGAAAAGGCTAGCAGCAGTCTGTCATGGGCAGTTATATCAGCGAAGGATGGCCAGAGCATACAACAAGAAAGTACGTCCACAAAAATTCGAAGTTGGACAGTTGGTGCTAAGACGTATTTTACCATATTGGGCCGAAGCAAAAGGAAAGTCTGCACCTAATTGGCAAGGGCCATTCATAGTATCCTGGGTATTGTCCAACGGAGCTTTATATTTAACAGATGTTAAAGAAAAATGTGTAGAGACTGCTATCAACTCAGATGCAGTCAAGAGATATTATGTATGATTCCTTTTTCATATGTACAATTGTATTTGTCATAATTTTGAAATTGAAATGATGAAGGCATTTTATTCTCTATCCAAACACTTTATCCATTGCTACCCTTTTTTGAGCTTTATTGCATTATTCTTTCATATCCCTCTCTCGGAATCAATTATGGATAAAGAAAGTGAAAAGAAAAGAAGAAGAGAATGAAGAAAAATGATGACGAAACAAATATATATATATATATATATATATATATATATATATATATATATACAAAAGAAAAATTCGGGAAAAGTCAAATGACGAACGATCTTATGTTCCGAACTACATTTTAACTTGATCCCGAAAGGGTACGTAGGCAGCCTCAATGAGGTTCAGTCATGATAAAAATAATACCCAAGATTCTGCAAATATCGAAACTTGGGCAGAAGTTATGTTTTATGATTCCACGAGTTGTAAATATTCTTGAACCCTCATTTAAATTTTGAGCCTTTATACCGTTCTTTCTAAACCCATCCAAAAGCCACATTACAGTCCAAAGAAAGAAATTCTGATTAATTTCAAGAAAATGATGATACAATAAGAATAAGAAGAAACATGTCATGGACAATACCCGGAGGTTTGGAAAAAAATAAAGAAAAATAAAATGAGAGAGTCTTATTGGTGAAAACCCTAACGAGCACCATAAGGCGAATGTGAGAAGAGAGAAATAAAAATGAGAGAGACTTATTGGTGGAAACCCTAACGGGCACCATAAGCCGAATGTGAGAAGAGAGAAATAAAAATGAGAGAGTCTTATTGGTGAAAACCCTAACGGGAACGATAAGGCGAATGTGAGAAGAGATAAATAAAAATGAGAGAGTCTTATAGGTGAAAATCTTCACAGGCACCATAAGGCAAAAGTGAGGAATATTTTGAAGAAAGAGGAAAAACAGCAAAAATAAGAAAGGTTTGGGTTGGAGGAAATAAAATAGCAACGATTCGATTGGACAGACTGGGTCGGATATTTAAATACATGGCATGATCAAAGGAATCAGCCTTCATACCCATATGAGTTCTGCTTTACTTCAAAATACTCTCACCCCCCTGAAATTCAGGTCTTTGCATTTCATTTTATTTGTTCAAAACCAATTGTCAGTTGAAAGCTAATTACCAGCTTCTCATGTTAGACGGCATAATAACGCTGGGTCAAAGGAAAAGTGAAAATAAAAAATATGGCGATCACAAGGCCGAAAGAAAATGAAAAGAAAAGAAACAAAAAGATAAAAGCAAAAGGGGATTGAAAGAGAATGTTGAGAAAATCTGGCGATAAATTGCAAAGCAGAACGAAACAAGAAGAGGCGGACGATGGAAGAAAGGCCAGCAAGAATGCCAGTTGCTAACCATCATTTTATAACTAATAAGATTATTCACTGATTTAGACAGGGACAAAAGATTCAAATTCTCACTAATCACTTCCAAGTGAATGTGACCAATGTGGGAGAAAACATCAAAAAGAAAAAAACAATAAAAGGAGAGAATCCATAAGGGAGTACTCACTCAGTAATCAGGAACCTACCCGAACAGCAAGGGAGGTATCGTCTTTTTAAAATTCACACCCCAGTTATCAAACTGAGGGAATATTTTTTTGCATTTTCATTTTCATGCATCGGGCGCCCAGCTGGTTAACGAGGGAATACTTTTCAGTATTTTTATTTTCATGCATCAGGCGCCCAGCTGGTTAGCGAGGGAACATTTTTGAGCATTTTCATTTTCATGCATCAGGCGCCCACCTGGATAACGGGAGAATATTTTTCTGCATTTTCATTTTCATGCTTCCGGCGCCCACCTGAATAACGAGGGAATATTTTTCTGCATTTTCATTTTTCATGCATCAGGCGCCCACTTGGATAACGAGGGAATATTTTTCTACATTTTTATTTTCATGCATCAGGCGCCCATCTGGATAACGAGGGAATATTTTTCTGCATTTTCATTTTTCATGCATCAGGCGCCCACCTGGATAACGAGGGAATATTTTTCTGCATTTTCATTTTTCATGCATCAGGCGCCCACCTAGATAACGAGGAAATATTTTTCTGCATTTTCATGCATCAGGAATATTTTTCTGTATTTTCATGCATAAGGTGCCCACCTGTATAACAAGGGAATAACTTTTCAGCATTTTAATTTATGTTCAGCGCCCACATGTATAACGAGCGAATACTTTTCAGCATTTTAATTTATGTTCAGGCGCCCACCTGTATAACAAGGGAATACTTTTCAGCATTTTAATTTCTGTTCAGGCGCCCATCTGAATAACAAGGGAATACTTTTTAGCATTTTAATTTTTGTTCAGGCATCCACCTGTATAACAAGGCAATATTTTTCAGCATTTTAATTTCTGTTCAGGCGCCCACCTGTATAACAAGGGAATATTTTTCTGCATTTTAATTACTGTTCAGGCGCCCACCTGAATAACAAGGGAATACTTTCTGCATTTTTAAAAGTTTTTCTACAGAGTAATACCATATTACATGGAAAAGCCCCATACTGGGGCAGAGGAAAAAGTTTTCTTTGTTTTTGTTTTTAAACAGGTATCGACCTGGAAGCAAGAAGCACATTTTGAAGTCACACAAATGGATGGAAGCAGTATATCATAAGCAAGAAATAAGCAAAAATTCACAAAAAAGAGGATGCAAATAAAGAGCAACATGTAATATGGAAGAACAAGACGATACGAGAAGACAAGACATAGATAAGATTTTCTTGTAATCCATAGATCATAGCTTAGAATAGCTTCTTTATTTTATTTTATCCTGGTGTAATAAGGAGTTAGCCAGTAATTATAGCAACAACAGCAGTAACAACAAGTCCTGGTAGTTTCAAACTACCAGACCTTCCCGAACTACACTAACATGATTCATGTTTAGCCCAGGATATGTAGGCAACCTCTAAAGTAGGGCACGGTCAAAAGTTTTTCAAAATACTTCTTACGAAATATGCAAGTGGGCGAAAATCTCTCATTACTGCTCATTTATCTTTGCACTGAAACTCTTCGTGTTCCCGAGCAAAGAGGGGCAGCTGTGAGCACGTCATTTTTGCCCTGAGCAATTAAATTCCAATATAAATATAAAAATAATACAAAATAGTTTTTGGTATGAAATTGTGTGATTTAATTGAAATACTTGTGTTTTGTTTAAAAATAAAATTGAAATTAAAAATACAAAAGGGATCAATTAGAAAATATCATAAAAATGTGAAAATTCAGAAAAATAAAGAAAATACAAAATACCGGAAAAACAAAAGAAAATGGCAAAAATACCAGCAAATTAAGGACTAAATAGGAAATAAAAGAAATATAATAGTTGAAAATAAATACAAAAAGAGAAATATAAAATACAAAAAGAAAAATACAAGAAATAATTAAAATTATATATATATATATATATATATATATATATATATATATATATATATATATATATATATATATATATATATATATATATGTACCCAAGCCCAAAATATACCAGGCCCAAAAGATAAGCCTGGTCCGCCCAGACTTGTGACCAAATGACACCGTATAAGCCAAACAAATATTAACTGTTGATGAACTGAATCTAACGGATTAGATGAGGCGGTTCTATTGAAAATTAAACGACGTCGTGAAAGGAATTAATCTGGGCCGCTCAATATGGATGATCAAACAGGTGATACTAGTCTCATTAAAAACAAAACGCCGTAGTATAGTGAAACAATCACAGCCGTCCAAACTCAATATCCAACAGACATAAGGAAGTCATTCATTTAACAAAACGATACCGTTTTGAGGCAAAGGATCATGGCCGTTGATCTTGACTAATCCAAGGGCCAGGAATCCATGAGACGTGATGAGTATAAATACTCCCATCTCCCGTTCAGTGTCATTACACACACACACGCATATACAACCTAATAGTAACCTTAGCCACCTCTTTAACCTTTTTCTTCTTCCTATGGTCTCCCATGGAGAATTGCGGCAAGCCTGTCGCAGCCACCATCTCCGGCTGAGGCAGTTCTATTGAAAATGAAACGACGTCGTGAAAGGAATTAATCTGGGCCTCTCAATATGGATGATCAAACAGATGATACTAGGTCTCATTAAAAACAAAACTACGTAGTATGGTGAAACAATCACAGCCGTCCAAACTCAATATCCAACGGACATAAGAAAGTCTTTCATTAAACAAAACGATACCTTTTTGAGGCAAAAGATCATGGCCGTTGATGTGGCGACCCAAAGGGTCATCACTTGTTTTATTAATCATTTCAAGCTTTTGAGGTCTCGAAAACCTCATTTATAGTTGCATCGATTTGCGTGCACAGACCGGGCACAAAGCTGGAAAATATTTATGTTGAAATATGTGAAATATGTGAAAAAGTTGAAGAATTTTGATATTAATATTGATATGGTTGACTTTGGTCAACATTTTTGGTAAACGGACCCGGATCCATGATTTGACGATCTCAGAAAATCCGTAGAAAAATATGGAACTTGAGCATATGCCCGGAATTGAAATCCGAGGTCTAGAACCCCGGTAAAAGAATTTTTCTGTTAAATTGTTTTCCGAAAATGTTTAAGGAAAATGAAACTGAATTTTGATTAAAAAGTACTGGTATCGGGCTCGTATTTTGGTTCCGACGCCCGGTACAGGTCATATATGTTGGTTAAGCGCTTCCTGTAAAGTTTGGTTGAAAACGGACGTCGTTTGACGTGTTTCGGCCTTAAATTGGAAATTTTGGAAATTATGAAATTTGAAAGAATTCTTGAGTTTTAAGGCTCAATTCATTGATTTTGATGTTATTTTAGCAATTTGATTGCGCGAGCAAGTTCGTATGATGTTTTTGAGTTAGTGTGCATATTTGGTTTGGAGACCCAAGGGCTCGGGAGCGTTTCGGAGGTGGTTCGGGGTGTTTTTGGATTTGAAAACACAGCAGAAATTTTGCTGTTTCTGCAGAGGGATTTTTTTACTACGCGATCGCGGCCTCATCCACGCGATCGCACAGCATTGGCCAGTCCTTCTACACGATCGCAGCATTCCTCACGTGATCGCGTAGCTTCCAGTTTTTCCCCTACGCGATCGCAGTCATGTTCACGCGATCGCATAGGCCAAATAGGCTACTTGGTGAGTTTCCTCTACGCGATCGCAGCATCCCTCACGCGATCGCGTAGATTCCAGTCTTTTCTCCACGTGATCGCAACCATTTGCACGCGATCGCATAAGAGGCCAGTCTTTCCCCTACGTGATCGCAGCCCAATTCACGCGATCGCGTAGGGTAAATTTCCGCCCAGTGAATTAATACCCAAAACAGAACACTTACGGGATTTTATCCCATTTTCACAAAATCCTTTCTTCTCCACAGCTCTTAGGCGATCTTTGGGGCATTTCTTCATCAAAGTTCATTGGGTAAGTATTGTTTAACTCGTCTTCTTCATTTTTCATCAACATCAATCAAATTCTTAGGCTTAAACATGTGTAAATTGGTTGAAAAATTAGAGAAATGGGTATAGTTAGGGCTTTCAAAGAATTTGCGATCTAGACCTCGTTTTGGAGTCGAACTTAAGAACAAATTGTATATTTGAACTCATGGAGGATTGGGTGAACTTATTTTGGTTCGAAACTTGAGTTTCGATTATGTGGGCTCGGGGTCGATTTTTACTATTCCGGGCAGAATATTGTAAAAATCATATTTAGCAATATGAACTAGTTTGTTAAGTAGATATGATGATATTAAATCAATTGTGTATAGATACGATTGGATTGGAGTCAAATTCGAAAGGAAAAGGCATTGCTACGGATTGAATCGTTCGTAAACTTTCTAGGTAAGTGTTTGTTCTATCCTAGTTCGAAGGAATAGGAATTTAGTTATGAATAAATTGTTGATTAAGAGTTATTGGTGTGACACCGGTAATGGAGATGAATTGTTAAAATTATCATCAATTATTGGTTTAAAACCGGTAATTATAAATATTGTTGATGCAGAGATTATTGGCTAAATGCCGGTAATATATATATTTATGAATTGGGATCGTGTGGCGCGCCGACCACTTATATATTTATGAATTGGGATCGTGTGGCACGCCGACCACTTATATAATAAGAAATGAGATCATGTGGCACACCGACCACAAAATGATTTAAATCTTGGCATTGGCCATAGTTGCCGGTAGCCTATTGATATATTTGGGAGCGGGTGGTACGCCTACCACAAGATGTAGTTATTGTGATAGTTGGGAGCGGGTGGTACGCCTACCACGAGATATGAAATGAGAAAGGAATTGAGACATGAAAGTAAGATTTATTCTGTTGATTATATTATTCGGGATATCACGAGTTATTGACTATTATTTCAGAGCAAAGTTTTTCCTTATAAATATTTTGTATATATATATATGTATTGTAACTGTACAGGTTTAAGTGGGTGACTCTGTACATGTTTATGTGGGTGACTGGCCTTAGCCTCATCACTAGTTCGCTGGGATAGGCCAGGCACTTACCAGCACATGGGGTCGGTTGTCCTGATACTACACTCTGCGCTCTTTTTGCGCAGATACAGGTTACGGACAGCAGCAGCGGCAGTAGCGACTTGTGGATTTTCGACTACTGAGACTACAAGGTAGCCTTGCAAGCGTCCGCAGGACCCGTTGTCTCTTCTATCTATGCTTTTCATTCTGTTATCTCATGTAATCGAGATAAATAACTTGTATTTTCTTTCAGACAATTATGTGTATTATTCTTAGAAGTTCGTGAGTATTGTGACACCAGTCTTGGGTAGTGTATCATGTTTGGGTTTTCTTTATCATATTTGACTAAGTCTTCCGCTAAGTTTGATTATTCCGCTTTAATTTATATGTTTTTAATTTTAATGTCTTAATAAGAATTCGGTAATTAATGGAGGAGTAATTAATATTTGGCTTGCCTAGCTTCCATTAGTAGGCGCCATCATGACCCCGATGGTGGGAAATTCGGGTCGTGACAAGTTGGTATCAGAGTACTAGGTTGCACAGGTCTCACAACTCACGAACAACCTTAGTAGAGTCCGAAGGATCGGTACGGAGACGTCTGTATTTATCCTCCAGAGGCTACGGAGTTAGGAAAAATATTCCCTTTGTTCTTTCCAGTCGTGCGACTTGATCTTTCAAATGTTAATTGAATTTCTACTCTGTTCTTCCGCGGATGGTAAGAACACGTGCATCTTCATCCAGTGACCAGCAGCCCGAGGTCCCAGCAGCGGCAGCACCCGCTAGGGGCAGAGGCCGAGGTCGAGGTCGTATTAGAGGCCAAGTTAGGGGCAGAGCTCAGCCCCGAGCAGCAGCACGAGTGGCAGAACCTCATGTTCATATCGAGGAGGAAGTTCCAGCCCTAGCAGCTCCAGTAGGCCCAGCTCAGGTCCCAGGAGGAGTTTTGTTTTCACCGGATCTTCAGGATGCTTTGGTCCGGATAGCAGGTTTTATGGATCATATCACCGGAGCAGGTTTATTACCAGTAGCACCAGCCACTTCTCAGGCTGGAGGAGGTAATCAGACTCCTGCTACGCGCACTCCGGAGCCAGTAATTCCCCAAGCTCAGGTTCCTGTGATTCAGCCAGTTGAGGCAGCTCAGCCTATTATTGTGACTCCGTCTAATGATGGTGTAGCCATGTCCGCTGACGCGTTATAGAGATTGGACAGGTTTACCAAGCTGTTCACTACCACATTCAGTGGCACTCCTTCAGAGGATCCACAGGATTTCCTATACAGCTGCCACGAAGTTCTCTGTACTGTGGGTATTGTGGAGACTAATGATGTGGACTTTGCTACTTTTCGATTATCTGGTTCCGCCAAGACTTGGTGGAGAGATTATTGTCTATCCAGGCCAGCGGGATCGTCATCTTTGACTTGGGAGCAGTTTGCGGAATTATTCTTGGAGAAGTTCCTTCCAGCAACTCAGCGGGAGGTTATGCGCAGACAATTTGAGCGTCTTCATCAGGGTTCTATGTCTGTCACACAATACGAGACTAGGTTCGTGGACCTGGCTCGTCATGCTATTATCATACTTCCCACAGGATCGGGAAAGGGTGAGAAGGTTTATTGATGGCTTGAATCAGCCAATTCGACTACAGATGGCTTTGGGGGCAGGAACTGAAATCACTTTTCAGGAGGCGGCTAATGCAGCCCGCCGGATCGAGATGGCTCTGTCACAGGGAGCAAGACATGGATCGGATAAGAGATCTCGTAATTCGGGTAGATTCAGTGGTACCTCGTCTGGAGATAGAGATTTTTATGATAGAGGCCATCCTCCTAGGCCTTATCGGTCAGCTCTTCAGGTTTCTCATGATGCTTCAGGTGATCGTAATTCTCAGGCCACGCTACTCTGATCAGCAGCCTATCAGTGCACCACCACTTCGCTATTTTCAGCAGTCGAGGGCTTGTTTTACGTGCGGTGATCTTAGGCACATTGCAAAGTATTGCCCTCGAGCTTCTGACAGATCTCACCAACAGGGTTCTCGTGCCATGATTCAGGCCCCAGTTCCCTCACAGCCTGCCCAACCGGCTAGAGGCGGAGGTAGAGGACATAGAGGTGGAGGTAGAGGTCATAGAGGTGGAGCTCAGACCGATAGAGGTAGAGACCAGCCAACAGTTGATCGTCCTAGAGATACTGCTCAGGGTGGTGGGGCACGGCCCCGATGTTATGCACTTCCCGCCAGACCAGAGGTTGAGTCTTCTGATGCCGTCATTACAGGTATTATTTTGGTTTGTGATAGAAAGGCATCAGCATTATTTGACCCTGGGTCTACATATTCGTACGTGTCTTCCTATTTTGCACCATACTTGGTTTAGCCCAGTGATCCACTGAGTGTTCCTGTTCATGTGTCTACACCAGTAAGCGATTCTATTGTGGTCGATCGAGTTCATCGGTCATGTATTATAGTAATTGAGGGTCTCGAGACCCGTGCTGATTTATTACTCCTAAATATAGTGGACTTTGATATTATACTAGGCATGGACTAGCTATCTCCACATCATGTTATTTTAGATTGCCATGCCAAGACTGTGACTTTAGCTCTGCCGAATTCGCCTCGTATAGAGTGGAAAGGAATTTCAGGTCATACTAGTCGCAATATTATTTCTTATGTTAAAGCTCAGCGTATGGTTGGAAAGGGATGCTTGGCTTATTTGGCCTATGTCCGTGATTCTAGTGCTGAGGTTCCTTCTATTGACTCGGTGCCTGTGGTTCGCGAATTTCCTGAAGTATTTCCTTCAGACTTGCCAGGTATGCCGCCCGATAGGGACATTGATTTTTGCATTGACTTGGCTCCAGGCACTCAGCCCATCTCCATTCCCCCATATCGTATGGCTCCGCCAGAATTAAAGGAATTGAAGGAACATTTGCAGGATTTACTTGAAAAGGGTTTCATTAGACCCAGTGTTTTGCCGTGGGGTGCACCAGTATTATTTGTAAAGAAGAAAGATGGTTCGATGAGAATGTGCATTGACTATCGACGGTTAAACAAGGTGACTATCAAAAATAAATATCCACTTCCGCGAATTGATGATTTATTTGACCAGGCTTCAGGGTGCCAAGGTATTTTCAAAGATAGATTTGAGATCCGGCTATCATCAGCTGAAGATTAGGGCATCTGATGTCCCTAAGACAGCGTTCCGCACTCGGTATGGACATTATGAATTTCCGGTCATGTCTTTTGGGTTGACAAATGCTCCAAGCAGCTTTTATGGAATTAATGAATCGGGTGTTCCGGCCTTATTTAGACTTGTTTGTAATAGTCTTCATTGATGACATATTAATATATTCCCGCAGTCGGGAGGAGCATGCGCAACATCTCAGAGTGGCCTTGCAGACTCTGAGAGATAGCCAGTTATATGCAAAAATTTCAAAGTGTGAATTTTGGCTAAGTTCAGGTTGCATTCCTGGGTCATATTGTGACGGCAGCAGGTATTCAGGTTGATCCGAAGAAAATTGAGGCAGTCAAGGACTGGCCTAGACCGACATCAACCACAGATATTCGGAGTTTCTTAGGGTTAGCGGGTTATTATCGCCGATTCGTAGAAGGATTTTCGTCTATTGCAACCCCACTGACCAGATTGACCCAGAAGGGTGTTCAATTTGAATGGTCCGATGAATGTGAGGCGAGCTTTCAAAAGCTCAAGACAATCTTGACCACAACACCGGTATTGGTTTTACCCACAGGTACGAGACCTTATAATGTATATTGTGATGCTTCCCGTATTGGGCTTGGTGCAGTGTTAATGCAGGATGGCAAGGTTATTGCCTATGCTTCGAGGCAGTTAAAGATTCATGAGAAGAACTATCCAGTGCATGATCTAGAATTGGCGGCGATTATTCACGCATTGAAGATCCGGAGGCATTATTTGTATGGTGTAGCATGTGAAGTATACACCGATCATAAGAGTCTTCAGTATTTGTTTAAGCAGAAAGAGTTGAATATGAGGCAGAGAAGGTGGCTAGAGTTGCTAAAAGACTATGATGTTACTATTTTATATCACCCAGGTAAGGCCAATGTGGTGGCTGATGCATTGAGTAGAAAGTCCGCCAGCATGGGTAGTCTTGCATATATTCCGGTCAGTCAGAGACCATTAGCTCTAGATGTCCAGGCCTTAGCCAACCGGTTCGTGAGATTAGACATTTCTGAGCCTAGCAGGGTGTTAGCCTACACGGTCGGTCGTTCTTCTTTATTAGAGCGTATCCGTGAGAGGAAATTTGATGATCCTCATTTGCGTGAGTTGAAAGATACAGTACAGCGGGGAGGTGCCACACAGGTAAATCTAGATGATGATGGGGTATTGAAATTGCAGGGTCGAGTTTGTGTGCCCAATGTTGAAGGGATTCAAGAGTTGATCTTAGCGGAGGCCCACAGTTCGCGGTATTCTATTCACCCGGGCGCCGCGAAGATGTACCGGGACTTACGGCAGCACTATTGGTGGCGCAGGATGAAGAAAGATATCATTGCGTATGTTGCTCGGTGTCTAAATTGTCAGCAGGTGAAATATGAGCACCAGAGACCTGGTGGTGTATTCCGGAGGATTGAAATTCCCGAGTGGAAATGGGAGCGGATCACTATGGACTTCGTTACTGGACTTCCTTTGACTCGGAGGAAATTTGATGCTATTTGGGTCATTGTTGATAGGCTGACCAAGTCAGCACACTTTATTCCAGTATCTGTCTCCTACTCGTCGGAGAGGTTAGCGGAGGTTTACATTAGGGAGATTGTTCGTCTCCATGGGGTGCCAGTATCCATTATCTCCGATCGGGGTATGCAGTTTACCTCACGGTTCTGGAGAGCGGTCCAGCAGGAGTTAGGCACCCAGGTTCAGTTGAGTATAGCATTTCATCCTCAGACGGATAGCGAGTCCGAGAGGACTATTCAGATTATTGAGGACATGCTTCGAGCCTGTGTTATTGATTTCGGAGACTCATGGGACCAGTTTCTACCATTAGCAGAGTTCGCCTACAATAACAGTTACCAATCTAGCATCCAGATGGCTCCGTATGAGGCGTTGTATGGTAGGCGATGTCGATCACCGGTTGGATGGTTTGAACCGGGAGAGGCTCGGTTGTTGGGTACAGACTTAGTTCAGGAGGCCTTGGATAAGGTCAAGACTATTCAGAGAGATTGCGTTCAGCTCAGTCCAGGCAGAAGACTTATGCGGATCGTAAGGTTCGAGATGTAGATTTCATGGTTGGTGAACGATTATTGCTCCGAGTGTCGCCTTTGAAGGGCGTGATGAGGTTCGGGAAGAAAGGCAAGCTCAGCCCTAGGTATATTGGTCCATTTGAGATTCTAGACAGAGTGGGAGGGGTGGCTTACAGACTAGCTTTGCCGCCCAGCTTATCAGCCGTGCATCCAGTTTTTCATGTATCTATGCTTCGGAGATACCACGGTGATCCCACACATGTGTTAGACTTCAGTACTGTCCAATTGGACAATGATCTATCTTACGAGGAGGAGCCGGTGGCCATACTAGACCGGCAGGTTCGACAGTTAAGGTCGAAGAGTTATCCTTCTGTGCGAGTTTAGTGGAGGGGACAGCTTCCTGAGGCATCGACCTAGGAGTCCGAATCTGACATGCCGAGCCAATATCCTCATTTATTCCATGACTCGAGTACTTCTTTCTTTTGTCCGTTCGAGGACGAACGGTTGTTTTAGAGGTGGAGATTGTGACGACCCAAAGGGTCATCACTTGTTTTATTAATCATTTCGAGCTTTTGAGGTCTTGAAAACCTCATTTATAGTTGCCTCGATTTGCGTGCACAATCCGGGCACAAAGATGGAAAATGTTTATGTTGAAATATGTGAAATATGTGAAAAAGTTGAAGAATTTTGATATTAATATTGATATGGTTGACTTTGGTCAACATTTGTGGTAAACGGACCCGGATCCGTGATTTGACGGTCTCAGAAAATCCGTAGAAAAATATGGAACTTGGGCATATGCCCGGAATTGAAATCCGAGGTCTAGAACCCCGGTAAAAGAATTTTTCTGTTAAATTGTTTTCTGAAAATGTTTAAGGAAAATGAAACTGAATTTTGATTAAAAAGTACTGTTATCGGGCTCGTATTATGGTTCTGACGCCCGGTACAGGTCATACATGTTGGTTAAGCGCTTCCTGTAAAGTTTGGTTGAACACGGACGTCGTTTGACGTGTTTCGGCCTTAAATTGGAAATTTTGGAAATTATGAAATTTGAAAGAATTCTTGAGTTTTAAGGCTCAATTCATTGATTTTGATGTTATTTTAGCAATTTGATCGCGCGAGCAAGTTCGTATGATGTTTTTGATTTAGTGTGTATATTTGGTTTGGAGCCCCGAGGGCTCGGGAGTGTTTCGGAGGTTGTTCGGGGTGTTTTTGGATTTGAAAACACAGCAGAAATTCTGATGTTTCTGCACAGGGATTTTTTTACTACGCGATCGCGGTCTCATCCACGCGATCGCACATCATTGGCCAGTCCTTCTACGCGATCGCAGCATTCCTCACGCGATCGCGTAGCTTTTAGTTTTTCCCCTACGCGATCGCAGTCATGTTCACGCGATCGCATAGGCCAACTAGGCTGCCTGGTGAGTTTCCTCTACGCGATCGCAACATCCCTCACGCGATCGCGTAGCTTCCAGTCTTTTCTCCACGTGATCGCAACCTTTTGCACGCGATCGCATAAGAGGCCAGTCTTTCCTCTACGCGATCGCAGCCCAATTCACGCGATCGCGTAGGGTAAATTTCCGCCCAATGAATTAATACCCAAAACAGAACACTTACGGGATTTTATCCCATTTTCACAAAATCCTTTCTTCTCCACAGCTCTTAGGCGATCTTTGGGGCATTTCTTCATCAAAGTTCATTGGGTAAGTATTGTTTAACTCGTCTTCTTCATTTTTCATCAACATCAATCAAATTCTTAGGCTTAAACATGTGTAAATTTGTTGAAAAATTAGAGAAATGGGTATAGTTAGGGCTTTCAAAGAATTTGCGATCTAGACCTCGTTTTGGAGTCGAACTTAAGAACAAATTGTATATTTGAACTCATGGAGGATTGGGTGAACTTATTTTGGTTCAAAACTTGAGTTTCGATTATGTGGGCCCGGGGTCGATTTTTACTATTCAGGGTAGAATATTGTAAAAATCATATTTAGCAATATGAACTAGTTTGTTAAGTAGAATTGATGATATTAAATCAATTGTGTATAGATACGATTTGATTGGAGTCAAATTCGAAAGGAAAAGGCATTGCTACGGATTGAATCGTTCGTAAACTTTCGAGGTAAGTGTTTGTTCTATCCTAGTTCGAAGGAATAGGAATTTAGTTATGAATAAATAGTTGATTAAGAGTTATTGGTGTGACACCGGTAATGGAGATGAATTGTTAAAATTATTATCAATTATTGGTTTAAAACCGGTAATTATAACTATTGTTGATGCAGAGATTATTGGCTAAATGCCGGTAATATATATATTTATGAATTGGGATCGTGTGGCGCGCCGACCACTTATATATTTAAGAATTGGGATCGTGTGGCACGCCGGCCACTTATATAATAAGAAATGGGATCGTGTGGCACGCCGACCACAAAATGATTTAAATCTTGGCATTGGCCATAGTTGCTGGTAGCCTATTGATATATTTGGGAGCGGGTGGTACGCCTACCACAAGATGTAGTTATTGTGATAGTTGGGAGCGGGTGGTACGCCTACCACGAGATATGAAATGAGAAAGGAATTGAGACATGAAAGTAAGATTTATTCGGTGGATTATATTATTCTGGATATCACGAGTTATTGACTATTATTTCAGAGCAAAGTCTTTCCTTATAAATATTTTGTATATATATATATATATATATATATATATATATATATATATATATATATATATATATATATATTTACTGTACAGGTTTATGTGGGTGTCTTATCCTAGCCTTGTCACTATTTCGCCGGGATAGGCCAGGTACTTACCAGCACATGGGATCGGTTGTGCTGATACTACACTCTGCGCTTTTTTTGCGCAGATACAGGTTACAGACAACAACAACGGCAATAGCGACTTGTGGATTTTCCGACTACTGAGACTACGAGGTAGCCTTGCAGGCGTCCGCGGGACCCGTTGTCTCTTCTATCTATGCTTTTCATTCTGTTATCTCATGTAATCGAGATAAACAGCTTGTATTTTCTTTCAGACAATTATGTGTATTATTCTTAGAAGTTCGTGAGTATTGTGACACCAGTCTTGGGTAGTATATCATGTTTGGGTTTTCTTTATCATATTTGACTAAGTCTTCCGCTAAGTTTGATTATTCCGCTTTAATTTATATGTTTTTAATTTTAATGTCTTAATAAGAATTCGGTAATTAATGGAGGAGTAATTAATATTTGGCTTGCCTAGCTTCCATTAGTAGGCGCCATCATGACCCCGATGGTGGGAAATTCGGGTCGTGACAGTTGATCTTGACTAATCCATGGGGCAAGAATCCATGAGACGTGATGAGTATAAATACTCCCATTTCCCGTTCAGTGTCATTACACACACATATATATACAACCTAATAGAAACCCTAGCCGCCTCTTTAACCTTTTTCTTCTTCCTTTGGTCTCCCATGGAGACCTGCCGGCAAGCCTGTCGCAGCCACCATCTTCAGCTTAGGTGAGCCATCAACACTTCACCCCTCACCCACAAATCTTGCAAACCACTATAAAACCCCACCAAACCAAAAGACCCACCTCTTCTTTAAACTCCGGTCGCCGGAACCCTAGCCGGCGACCTCACTAGGTATGAGCCAGCACCTGAGATTAACACCCTAAGACCACCTTGAGGTGATCTATCACCCCATCTAAGTGGCTAGTCTCAAATATCCCCGGAACTTCTCGAATATAAGAAAAAGACTCGCGGGAACCCTACTCCGGTGAGTACTCAAAAGAACCCTACCCCCCCCCAAACTACTACACTAAGCTCCCAAACCACCCCATATACACCAAAACCTAAATCAAAAGCCCCATCTGAAAAGTCCAACACTCAGAAGACCAAACGTCTTCAGAGTCCTGAAAAATGAAAACAAAGAGAAGAAAAGAAAGAAAGAAGAAAGAAAGAAAAAGAAAAAAAGAAGGAATAAGCCTGAAAAAGTTAAGTTCCCACCTCTATTTTCTATTCTTCTTTGCTGATTCTGAAAATGTTTTCTTGGCATGTCTATGATATTCTTATGAACTTGTCTCTTTTGCATTCTTAAAGAATAAAGATCTATCTTTGTTTGTATGAATCTTACTCATGCCTAAGTCTGCTAAAGTGTTCTTAGGTTTTTGGTGTTAACCACGTAAGAATCATGTGTTAATAAGACTGTTGTATGTGTTTGTTCATCATGCTCTGTCTAAAATTGAGTTTTGGTTAGTTGGAATTCATCCATTATCAAACTTCTCCTTTGAGTTATGATTGATTGAAAATTAATTTGTGATTAAGGCTATATGTGCAAAATAACATAAAACTAGCTATATTTGTAACTTGATTCATTTGTGAGTTCATTCCGAATCTTTGGATGTTTTTTGCGACTTGGGTCATGAGGGTAAAGATTCTGTGGTTATTTCTGAAAATTATGTCTGTTTAGTGGCTATACTGTTGATTAATTAGCTGTACTTCCATTTTATAAGTCTGGCTATTAAGTGGCTATTTCTGAAAACTATCCCTGTTTGTTGAGTGACTGTACTTCTACTAAAAGGCTATGTTTTAAATAACGGGCATATTTTAATAAGTAATTGGGTCTGATAAATGTTGGCTAAATATGAAAGGGTTTAGGGTCTGAATTGGCTAAGTCTTAAAACATCTATAATCAATGGTTACTTATTAAATAATTTTTAACCCTAGTTCTGCCAGCGGGTAATTTGAAATAAAAACAAAGGGTACAAGAGGAATAGTAAATGACAGTCCTGAAGATTAAATAGAGCCTATAAGGCTAAATATGACTTTAGTGCCTAGTATTTCTGCAATTACTTACAAAATAAAGGGCAAATTGGGCAGAATTAAAAGGCATTTCTGTAACAAACCTTAGCAAGTGAGGGTAACTAAGTAAAATACACCTAATAGAACACTATAGAATTGTCTAGAACCTTCTAGCAAGGGTTTAAAGTCATTTCGACATACTCTTAATAAACTAAACTGTAAATAATTGAAAAGAATAAGGGGAGGGAAATGAAATTAACTTATTTGAATTTCCCCCCAATTCCCCCCAAAAATGTCTCTATAAATAGACTGTTAATGAGTCTGAAAAAGAGGTTACAAATTCTAGGTTCACAGATTATAATTCTAGGTTGGAAATTAGAGTTTCAAATATTATAATTCTAAGGCTACAACCAGAAGTGAGAGGTTCAGAATTTAGAAAATGGTTCCATATATTATAGCTCCTAGCTGATTAACTTGGGTGTTGATTTGGGAATTCCTGCTGGGTCGACTATTCTTCAATTTATCTTGACTTTGCTGAATTCCTTGATTTACTTTGGTTGATTTGCTGGATTCTATATTTGGGATTCTGTTAGCTACTCTACTGTGATTGATCTGTCTCGTTGATGTTGTTGTTTTGCTACTATTTTTTGCTGATTATTCTTCTTCTCCAAAGCCCTAGACTCATAGACTTGTTTTGAATTAGGTACACATCTATTTTCTGGAGATTGTAATCGAGATTTGGATGATGAAATGAAGCCTGATTAATTTTTTATGATGTCAGTTTGTTTCTTCTATCATAGCTGTAGTTAATTTGTAGATTCCCTTTGTAATTCATTAGGAATGGTTGTAATAACTAACAACTATATGAGTTCGAGATAGAGTAGAGTAGAGTAGGTCACATAGTAGTTAAACAAAATTCAGTAATTAGACTATCACCTAATTCCAAATCTAAAACAAGGTTAATACAAAAATTAATACACTTTGATAAATTGGTATAATTCTGAAATTGGATTTATGAACTAGAATATAGCTACTTTTGTTAGTTACAACTTTAAATCAAGATCGATTTAATCTAAAAAAGAGTAAGTAGTCTAATAGTTCAAATTGCATTATCGCCTACCTTCAAAATGATTTATATACAGATTTGCTTTAGATATTTGTAATTGTTATCAATTCAAGCATGTTTAATCAATATTACAATACTGTTTTCCTTTTAGTTAAATAAATGACAAATAATCCTGCAAGCTGGTATCACAAATAATCACCTGAATATTAGAACCTACAACATAGTATAACAACACTGATATAAAATACTGTGATAGAATTTTATTTAGTTGTTAATCTTAAAATTAGTAGTGATCAAATGTCATTTGGTATCGTCTGAAAAATTATTAAGTAGTAATTTTGAATAACAATTATTCAAGTGTTGTTGAAATAATAATCCATTTCCGCTTATATAGTCTGGGCCTAGTTGTATATAAAGGCTCATATCTGGTTAATATGATCTTAAGTAGTAATAGTAGCACACACTGGGCTACAGATGCCCGTCTGTTCTAGTGTGGACTGTTAAAGTCCCAGTAGTAAATAAATGGCCTGGACCGTGATATTATAATCTAAAAAAATAACATAAAAGAAGATATGTATATTAAGGAAAAAATAGAAATAGAAAAATATAGTATACGATTAAGTTTGGACTTTAAAAATAAGGGATGAGCCTCGTCTTGAAAAATGAAAAGATATACGGGGCCCCCAAACGAATATCAATATAAAGTGTTAGACTCGGAAGGACCGTTTAGCAAATTTCACGGTCTTTCCTAAAAGATAATAAGACGTAGATGATACAAGCACGATTAAAAAATATACATTCTTAATACGAGTGCACATTTATGTGACTCAAATCTCAAATCCCGGCGAAGCTGAAATACACTAAAGTCACAGGCGTACTGATTGCTATGTGACTCGAAATGCATTTTCGTGACGTCGCAAGTCTTTAAAAATAATGAAGCGGGACATTAAAAACATTTGTAAAAAGTATATAAAGAAATCAGATAATACAAATACATCATTTGAGCGACGGTGCTAAAACCACGGAATTCGGGAGTGCCTAACACCTTCTCCCGGGTTAACAGAATTCCTTATCCGGATTTTTAGTTTCGCGGACTATTAAAACAGAGTCACAATTTCCTCGGATTCGGGATTAAATCGGTGACTTGGGACACCATTATCTTCCCAAGTGGCGACTCTGAAATTTAAATAAATCTCGTTCCGATTGTCCTTAAAGTGAAAAAACTCCTTCCCTGTTATTATTATTATATCCCTTCTTAGGTTGTATTAGTAAATTGCGGGGTATACTTATTTTAAAAGTAGTAAAAAAGGGAGGTGTGACAGGGTGACCACATTTTCCTTGTTAATATTTTTGGTGGCCGCAGCTAATTTGGCGAGGCCAATTGCTTCAGTGTTTTGTGACCTATGGATCTAATCGATACAACAATCATAAAACTCTCGCAATAGTTTGTAGATTTCCAACTGATACCTCTACAGTCTTCACTCTTTTATTTGGAAAGTCCTGGTGACTTGATTCACACCGATTTGAGAGTCGCAATAGAGGATGAGGTGTTGGGCATCGTACTCGAGGGCTAACTTCTGACCTACAATCACAGCTTCACACTAAGACTCGTTGTTAGTCATCTTTGGGCATCGTGTGGACTGGTGAATTACTTCTCCCGTGGGAATTTTAAGGATGAGTCCTAGTCCTGATCCAGAGGCATTCGAGGCACCATTGGTATATAGGGCCTAGAGGTTGGTACATGCGGAAGCAGAGTGCTTCTTATTACACATCGGACAATATTTCTACGTTGAAGTCAACAACAAAATCGGCGAGCACATGTGACTTAACGGCAGTTTGCGGTTAGTAAGTTATTTTGTGGTTTCCAGCGTGACTCCCCCGACTAAGATTGGTAGAGCTATTTCCCCGGATGACCGTTCTACTGCATTGTTAAAACCTGTTAATGTTATGCAATGCGGTATTACTTTATCTTCAAGCCTCATTTGCATGAGGACTCTCGGGTGAATAATACAAACCCCACTTCCATCAACTACCATGATTCTTCTCACATCTGTGTCAATGATGCGTAAAGTTATAACTAAAGCATCATAACAAGGGAAAGACAAACCGCCGGCATCTGACTTTTCAAAGATAATATTGTCTTCGAAGTCATCATACCGTTCGTGGGCAACCGTCCGTTTGAGTTTGTGCATGGTGGTGAACTTCATATAGTTTATTACCGAGTTGTCACTACCAATGATCATCTATATGGTATGTGGTGGTGATGGTGGCTATGGAGATCCTTGAGATGGGTCGTGTCCTCTAGCGAAGTTGGCCATCCCTTTGTTGTTGAGCAACTCTTTTAGGTACCCCTGGTTCAACATCATGACAACTTCTTCTGATGGGCCTATGTAATCTTTGGTCTTGTGTCATGTTTCCTTATGGAATTGGCAAAGGACGTTTGACCTTCTCGCGCTCGGGTCCAATTTTATTTTTTGTGGACATTGCACCTTCGTGCCCAACTTCTCCAGTGCATATACTATATCTGAAGGGGAAACACAAAATTTATGAGCAAATAATAGTGAAGGCATAGCTCTCTCATTTTAGAGGGCTGCGGTATGTCGTAGGATGGCTTCCACATGTCTTGGAGGAGGCAGGTTAGATGTTCTGACATAAGGCTGATGCTTTTCTTGATTGAAATGTGGGGCTTGATCCTTTTGCCCTTTATTGCGTCAATCTCTCCTTGCATCGATCTAAACTTAGGTTAGTCATTGAGTCGGACAGTTAGATCATCTTTGTCTGCTCTTACCTCCGCGCAACAATCATTATGAATTTCTTCCTATGTGGTGGGAGGATACTTCATGAGTCTATTGAGTAATTTTTGGTTTTGATCTATTCCTGTTGAACCCATTTTGGAAGGACGCTACCACTATTCCTTCCGACACATTCGGCAGGCCCATCCATACTCTGTTGAATCGGGACAGGAAGTCTCGAAGTCCCTCTCCCACCGTTTGCCTGATGGCAAAAATGTCATTGATCATGGCTTCAGCTTTCTTTGCCCATACATGAGCGATGACGAACTTATCCGCCATCTCCTCAAATATTGATATCGATCATGCTGGTAGCTGGGAGTACCATGTTAATGCTCCTCCTGTCAAGGTCTCACAGAATGTTTTCAGCAGCACAGATGGCACTTGTTCTTTTGATAGGTCATTGTCTTTTACCGTAGTGACATAATGGATTAGATGATCCTCTAGATCCGTGGTCCCGTTGTATATTCTCATTAAGGGTGTTCATAAAAACCCGAAAAATCAAACCATACCAAACCGACCAAAAAATCTGATACTTTTTTGTTAGTTTGGTTTTGGTTTTGAATTTTAAAAACCAATCAAATTTGGTTTGGTTTTGGTTTATATCAGAAAATACTGAAAAAACCCGGACCAAACTGACTATAGGAGTAGCTATTTCAAATTTATTATTACACCTATATATATGTATACTTCTAACGAAGTTTCAACAATTTAATGGTAAATATTAAATGTTTGCACTTTTAATATAGTTCTTTACTTTTACATTCTAGTTTGATTGGTAGCTTTATTTTGTTAAGTGCAAGAATCAATTTCGTGTTAAAAATAATATATTTTTAATTGGGTTCTTAAATGATTCATCACTATTTGATTCAATTATCATCAATATATCTTTGTAAATAATAGATTTCTGAAAGGGCGTTTGATAGTGTTACGTTGAAAATGTGATCTCCGAAATATGTATTTGGTAAGTGTATGTCTTATATTTAAGAAAAAACTAATAAATAACGGAAAAAATCAAAACGAACAACCCTTAGTCTCATGTATGCGGCATTTTGACGCTTTTCGGGATGGGGTGAGGAGCAGCTCCCTCACTGTATGGTTGTTTGACGAATCTACCCATATCGTATTTTGGTAGTTGCTTAGCGGTGCGGGTATCTTATCCACCCTTTCCTGGTGCTATTTCATTTTATCATGGAGTGCTATGTTCTCGTTTTCCATCTCTTCCATTTTCTTCAGGATGGTCATGAGTGCATCATCGCTTGCATCGATGACAGTGCAGGTGTTTCTCGTTCTCACAGAGCTTGGCTCACCGACGGTAGTTGCGATTTCTGTCGTCGATGAGTCTTCGACATTTCCTTGAGGTGATTTTTCGAGCATGTTATTCAGAGCATTTGTCAACCATTCCTCCAGCAGTTTTTTTAATTGCTGGTGGGGTTACCCTCATCGTGGATGTAAAAGCTCTCTTTTCACGCAAGACCATCAGATCCTCATGTGGTAGGGTGATATATCCCCTTCCGGTGCATCTCTTGGTGTTGTATTCTCGGTATCTTCTCTACATGTTTTGTTGAGGAAGTTTAAGAGGTTGTTTGAGACATGCTATCATCTTCAGCGGTTGCTTCTTTTTCCTCCATTGTTGGTTCTGTATGGGGCTTGAAGAGCACTAGTTGTCTCTTTCGAGAATCAAGATGAGAACTATGATTTCAGCTGTGGAAATCCGCACAGACGGCGCCAAATTATTTGACTCAAAAGATTTTAGGTTCTCTTAAAGCAAATCAATCAATGCCGAAGATAATAAACTTTAGGATTATAATGGTAGAGAGAGAGAGAGAGAGAGAGAGAGAGAGAGTTATAATAGAGAGATAATAGTAGAAAGTTAGATTACAATTCTGTGTATTCCAGCCTGCCCTTACAAGGCTTGAATCCCTCTTATATATATTGAGGGATTTCCCTTAACCGTGGGGATGGCCAAGTAAGGATTGTCTAACGGGTCAGGTCCAATACTTATATGCTCCTTCCGCCTCTAGGTCGTACCCCTGTATCGACTTGTGGATTCCAGGTTGCCGATCATACTCGCTACAGGCCGTGGTTGATTAAATTCAGACCTATACAATAAGGACTACATACATGCTACCCATTCCAGACCCTACTTGTGAAAATATATTGGGTATGTTATTATTATTGTTTTTGTAATTAAATCTACACATATTGTATGGGTAAGGACGTATTTACGCTTACCAAAGCTATATCATGCGACACAGCTTCGTCGAATTTTTTTACTAAATAAATATATTCATACTGTACGGAAACAGGTAAGTAGGAGAAAATTACATCACTCCGCCTAAATTGTGTCTTGGTGCGTTGATAATGTGTGTGATTTTTATTTAAGAGGTCAAAGGTTCAAACCTCAAATGAAATATTTTTCCTTCAATAAAATAAAGTTATTTCTTGTCTAAAAGTATGATAATCAAAATTATATTTTAATTTTTTTATAATAGAGTTGTATCATCTTCTTGCAAAATATGGCACTTTGTTTCGTAGCCAAAATCATTGCGCGTATTGTCTGTTTTGACCATAGATCTCATTAATTTTTCTATTGTTTGTGGTTAATAATTTTTGCAATGGAGTTTATGTGCTGATAAACATTATTTATTTAAGTCAGTCAAATACTCCATTCCTTATATATCTTTTAGGGTGTAAGCTGCATTTTAAAATAAGATAGTAGGTCGCTTATGTAAAAGAGACATACCCTCCAAGACCAAATTTTCAATATTAATATTAAGGTAAAATACCTTAAATCATCCCCAAATTTGGCTCATATTATTAGTATTTTTCCTGAATTATATTCATTCTTAGTTATCTCATCAACTTGGCCTTTTGAGGGACATTACCCCATAGACATTGATGTGGCAAAAAATATGGGTGCACGCACCTACCACGTAAATTTTTCTATCTATGTAACCTTTTTTTAGACAATAAAATATTTTTTTTACTTTTTTTAAGAATACTACATTTTTAGATAATTTTTTTCGAATAAAGTTTTTATTAAAATTTGGAAATAACTGCATTATTTAGGCAAATATAATTATTTGGCTAAAACTAATAAATTTTTAGTTAATCTTTTTTGAATTCAACTTGAAAATAAAGATTTATACAGTTGAAATAATTAGTCAAGCATCTAAAAAGTAATAAAAAATATATAGTAGAAATTAATAGTCATTGCATCAAAAAAAAGAAAAAGAGTGTACAATTGTAATTTCAACGGTGTATTTTTATCGTTTTAGGTAAAATCTGTAAAATAACAATAATTTAGAGCACCGTAATATAAAGCTATATAAACAATTATAGCAAAATAATTAATTTCACATTATGTAATTTTATAACCTTTTAGATGCCTTAACTATTTATTTTAATTGTATAAATCTTTATTTTTAGGTCAAATTCAAAAATAAATTAAGTAAAACTTTATTATTTATTGGCCAAATAAAATATTTAGCTTAAATAATATAGTTCTATCCAAGGTTTATTATAAATTGTATTCGAAATATTTTATCTAAAAAGTAATATTCTTAAAAAGGTAAAAAAATATTTTATTTTTCAAAAAAATACTACATAGACAGAAAAATTCACGTGGCAGGTATGCGCCTTTTTGCCACATCAATGTTTGAGAGAGGAGGGGTCTAATGGCTCTCAAAAGGCCAAGTTGAGGGGGTAACTAAGACCAAGCATAGTTTGGAGATACTAATAATCTGAGCCAAGTTTATGGGTGTTTTAATGTGATTTGCCTAATATAAATATGGAAGAGAAGATATATGTAATTATTGCCGTAAATATAGACAAACGTATCATTTATTCTACTGAACAACGTTCTTGAAACCCAGATTAAGAAAACACAAACAAAATGATGTACTTAAAAGGTTAGATTAAAACTAAAACAAGTTTATGCTCACCATTTCTTCTTTAATAGTTATTACTTTAGTATTAAATAATGTTTTTAATGAGATTCTAAAATTAGTTCATGATAGTAAAAAATGTAGACATGTTTGTCTGTGTGAGATTTGATTTTACTTAAAATGAAGGACCTTCACGTTGAATTAAGGAAGAAGCTCATTACAAATATATAATTTATTCATTGAACAAATTAAAGGAGAGGTTAAAAAAGTTACAAAATAGTTTCTTTCCGCTGCTGGGATTTGAACCCGGATTCCTTAAATCTGTTGGAATTGCCAGTGCTACAGCGGACCAACTTGACAGTAATCAAGTAATGTTATTTATCTAAATATATAATGTCGCCTCTACAAACTTGAATAATCCGAAACATAACCCCAAGTTTTATAGAAAGAAATGATACTAGATAGCCACTCTAAAGAGCTACTATTTAAAACTTAGTCAGTGTGCTTTGAAATTCAGTTTTTCGATTTAAATTTTCTGGGCAAAAATGTCTAAAATTATTCTGAAGTTGAGATTTTTGCTTTAAAATTTTAGAATAAATTAAGTACAAACTAAATTCTAAATAGCATCTTTAAGAAGAGAGTTTGAC
Source organism: Nicotiana noctiflora (assembly GCA_032618575.1). Taxonomy (NCBI): domain Eukaryota; kingdom Viridiplantae; phylum Streptophyta; class Magnoliopsida; order Solanales; family Solanaceae; genus Nicotiana; species Nicotiana noctiflora. The sequence goes on along the minus strand of JASVEL010007946.1, from coordinate 276,186 downwards.
ACAGTTACCTACAAAAATAAAATGGTTTAACCTTGCCTACCCATATATTTTTTTATACCCATAAACTAATTGCATTTCCTACCCATATTAGTTTTTGTGAGAAATTTTTTTCTTTATTCTACAATTCTTTTTTATTTCTATGATTCTTTTCTTTCTTTTCTTTTTTTTCTTTCTTTTCTCTTTTTCTTCCTATTTTTTTCTTTTTTCTCTTTTATTCATTTATTTTTGCCTAAATCGTATTATAGTTATTTTTTACCATAACTTATTTCACACTCAAATTTGACTCCTTCTTTACTTTTTTTATTTTTAAATTTTTTTTCTTTATTTTTTGTTCCTTTTTTAATTTCACGTGACTGCGATGCAAACCTTGATCTCCTTCCCTATAAATATCAGTACATACTCTACCATTAGCAGTAATACCAACCAGTGATGGAGCAAGAAAACATAATCTACGACCACTAAATCTCCATATATACTACTTAGAATAGAAATAATAATAAAATATTAAAAAAATACAATAAAAATATAAGTATCAAAAAAGACTTCTAGTACCATTGGTGTACATGTATATCAACAGAGTATATGATTGCTCTAGAATATTGCTACAACTATCTGTGGCTATACTACTGTACCAAAACATTGAAGGAAACAATAATAGTATGAGAAAATTACATGCTCTCATTGCAAGTTAAATATTCGCAAAGCAACTTGCTCATTCCATATACGAACATGGTATATAGTTGTATGGGTCGTCCAAATAATTACCTATAATTAAAAAAACTATTACTTAATCTATATCCATCAGCACAAGAAAATTCCAGCACTGAAAATCACGTTCATATAAATAATTTCATAATAGAATTCACTTAGAAATGCAGCCAAGACAACCAAAAAAAAAGTTCAAACTGCCATATGATACTAATATAGTATATAACTATACCAACATGGTATACAGTTTTACTGGTTAATTTCAGGTAACTATGTGTCTATACTATTACATAGCACACATGCATATAGAGAAAAATAAAAGAATAGTGTACCGCACAATAAAGTATTTTAAGATATTGTACTATATTACTATTATTAAAAAAATCAAATATTGTACTAATAAATGCAGCTAATATAACCAAAAAAATGATTCAACTAGCATATGATACCAATATAGTATATAACTATACTAATAGGGTATATAGTTGGAATGAATTGTATACCAAAATGGTATATTTATATATTTGAGTATACAATACAAATTCGTCTTCTTCACTTGTTCAACTATATTTCAACCCAAACTTCTAAAATCTACTACATAATCTCCACCAAATTGACTAAAACTTTATCTACAACCTCCAATCAACTTTCTAAACAAACTCATATAGGATCAATCAAAACAATTAAAAACTCAAACAAACCAAGTTATGTGTTTCAAGCTTCAAGCTTCAAGCTCCTTCAATGGTGGATTTGAATTTTTGTACAGTAAAATATTTGGAAAGTAGCATTAATATCATAATCAAAGAACAATACCCAATAAACTCCAACAGCAAACATTTCAACACACATGAAAATTCAAACTTTAGTTATATGGTACATATTAATTTTTGTTTTACGTTTAGAAGATAAAATAAATTATGGAGTACAAAAAAAAAAGACTATCCACTGTTGAAAAAAATTAATTATTCTTTGGCTTCCTTTTAGGATTAATATTTTTGCTGTTTAAATTAAATATGTCCATCCCAAGGGAGAATTAAATGGGCACGTAATTAGTTGTAATTACTTTTAAAATAGATAATTACGGATAAATATTTTTGATTAAATAGGTATATAGGATAATTTTTCCCTTTAAAAATGGCTATCTATGCACTTACCCAATTTTATAAGGAGAACGCCCAGCTTATAGACCACAAATTGGTACACGAAACCATTTGCTTTAAAATTAAATTAGAAGATTTGTGACTCAATTTCTAAAGCTCACTGTGGCTTGATTTTTCAGTGTCATCATTAAATAGAAACTTCAGTATCACTAAAAAGATTTCACTCATATATCTGTTACATTTAGTTATTGTCAATTCTTACAGAATTCAAGTCAAAGTATTGACTTCTTGTAAACTTTCACTGCAAAATGAGATATGAAAAGATTAATTAGGGAGCATCACTATTAACTTTGGATCCCATCATTATGTATTATTTTTTATGAAATATTTTAAGTAAAAATACCACATAATGGTGGGATCCAAAGTTAATTGTGATGCTCTCTAATTGATCTTGTCATATCTGATATTTTAATGGAATATTTAAAGTTAAAAATAAAGAAAAATTAGAGTGAATGGTCTAGCCAACTTTAGAGATTCCAAATTGTTAGTAGATCTTTACTCTTTATTCATTTCATTTTTTATTCCGATAGTTAGTAGATCTTGGTAATTCTTTTCCTGTTATGTGGTGTCCACAATAATAATCTAATGACAACTTGAATAATGATTTACCAATTATTAAAAGTGATTGAGTTGAAATTAGGAAAATGAAAAGGGAATGATTTATCCTGAGTAGCTGATGAAAAAGAGACCAAGAAATTAAATGTTCCAAGATTATATCAACAGGCTATTACGAGATTACTTGAAACAACAGTTGCATAAGAAAAAAGAAACAACACCAACTCACTGAAATCTTATTAATGGGGTTCGGGGAAGATAGTATGTACGCAAAACTTTACCCCTATCTCAAAGGGGTAGAGAGGCTGTTTTCGAAAGACCATCGGCTCAAGAAAACAAAAAGACAAATGTAGACAATATTAATATCACCACGAAAATCATAAGAAAAATAGGAGCAACATAAAATCCGGAAGAAAGATGCAAAGCAAAACCAATAGCTAGTAAATAGGTCATGCACTAAAAATTAATAAAACACATCATTGCCACTAGCTATCTCACACAAAAACCTTACCAGATTAGTCTCACATGGGTATATTAGTAAGGCAAGACTCAACTACCTTCTAACTTACAACCTTAATACTCGACCTCCGCAATTTCCTATCAAGTGTCATGCCCTCAAAAATTTGAAGCCTCGGCATATCATGTCTAATCACCTCTCCCCAATACTTCTAAGGCCGCCCTTTACCTCTTGTCGTTTTCTTCACAACTAGCCGCTCACACCTCCTTATCGTGGCATCTGGGCTTTATCTCGTTTCCCTCATCTTGTAATCAATATGAGCTATGTGCACATTCTCTCGAATATCGTCATTCTTAATCTTATCCATCCTAGTGTGCCCGCACATCCATTTTATCATTCTCGTTTCTACTACTTTCATCTTCTGGATATCTGAGTTCTTAACATGCCAACACTCAGCCATATATATCATCGTTGGTCTAACCACCGCTTTATAGAACTTATCTTTGAGAATCGGTGGCACTATCTTATTACACATGAGTCTGTATAAGAAAAAAGAAAATTAAATTAAATTAGCTTCCCTTGATGGTATTGGAAATTAATTCTATCAACTCCCTCTAAATTAACTAGACTACTAGATACAATGTTCCGGGTGGGAGGTGGGGGTGGTTTCATCACAATACAAATTGGTGGTTACAATCTGCAGCCTTTAATTAAAAATGAAGAAGTACTTATCATTTTATCACAATACAAATTGGTGTCGTCACCTTCTTCATCTATTCACGAGCTCATCTAAAAAAGTAAAAATAAATAAAAATAGAATTTCTTATACAATGATAAGAACATCCCAAATAGAATGAATGTATCCTATGTTTGGCTCAAAAGTTATCAATATACTTTATAAGCTTAAAAACAATCAAAAATAAATATGGTAAATCGTAATCAAATATAATATAACCTAGAGACAAAAAGATGAAAATATTACAGTAGATCTAATAATAAGAACTTGAGAATGAGTGTTCGTTAGATGTAGAGATAGAGAGAGAAATAGGAGAAAATGAGAGAGTTGTATTATTTGATAATAATATTGATGCCCCTTTACAATGGGAATGTCTCCTTTATATAGCAGGAGGTCTTCCTCGAAATAATCATAAAAGTACAAAAGGTAGTCGATGCCCCCCTAGCGAGGACACTGAGTTTTAACTGGCGTCGCCTTTGTCCTCTCGCCCAAGTCATACCTTTACTTTAGTGGGCGCATGATCACTGGGCGTATCCTTCAGCGTAGAGATATTGAGGTCCAAATTTGACCACATACATTTAGTCTCTCCGCTCGTTGGAGGCGTATCCGGTAGACGTCGTCAATGAGCGAAATGCAAACCTCGTCTTTAAAAACTTTGACCTCACTATGGAGGCGATTACGTGAATGAGGTGAAATGTATGGCATTGCCGAGCTGCTAATGCATGGTCCCCTTTTTGAAATGACGTCATCGCTCACATGCGTCATAATTATACTTACTCCCGAAGAGGCGATTCCAAGGATGATGTGATGTTCTGGTTTCCGCGCCCGTTTTGAATCATGCCTTTTCGATTTTTGTGTATCCTAACCCTATAAATAGAGTGAAGGTTCAATCCATTTCATCTTTCAAACCTTTGGAGAAACTTTTCTGGCTTCTTTTTTTACCTTTCTTTCTAGGAACCGCTATTTCGTGCGAGACTCTCCCACTTCTTTGAACCCACACTTTCTGTCGTTAGTGCTTCATTTCTTACATAGGATAACTTGACAAAATGAGGTCAGTGTAGTAAAAAGACCAAAGATAATTCCCCAACTAGGGCTCCGCCCTCCTCCGGTGGCGAAGAGGAAAAGGCTTGGAAGGCCCTTGTTCCCCTTAGTGCAGACAACGTCCTCCCGGAGGAGATGCATATTCGCAGGTATTTTCCAACTAAAAGCCCAGCCCTTCCTGGGAGCACAGTGATTTATTGCAATCCCACATAGATGATATTCGAGAGACGCACCATATTCTGGACCACGTGGAAATGGTTCCGGACAGGACGGATTATGCCATTGTGCACCAGCCTCGGTACTGAACATTCAACAAGTACCCATTCTTGATCGGTTATAGTCTTCCGATCTACCCCCTAACGGAGGAGCTTTGCTGGTTTTTTAATGTGTGTCCGGCTCAACTTACTCCTTACACCTTGAAGGTGTACTGGATTATGACCACATATGCAGCCAGAGCTGAGTGCAGCGTCTCGGTTCACCACCTCTTACAGTTGTTCAGCCCTGGTTACCTGAGGTTTACTGTTGATACCCAATTTTTCCCTATGTATTTTTCGTACCCAAAGTACTTCCAAAAAAGAATATTATGCATATATAAGCACACCCATGAGTTTTGATATTTTTTTGATGATTTTAAGCCAATTTATTGCCTATTTTTATACTATAAAATCTAATAATTATTCCCAAAATTTATCATTTTAGTGAACAGTTTATTTTATTCTCATATTTACATCAAAACATATTTAACATAATTTTTGCATATTTCTACAAATTAATTTGGTATTTTGAAAACTAAATTGCATATAATTGCAATACTAGCCTCTTTAAAGATTCAGTTGTAGCTATATTTATAAAATTAGCTCCAGTATTTTTAATTTGATAATTATGAATCATTAATTATTTTAGCACATTTCATTTATTTACATAAATTATTTTTCTTACAAATTAAAACAAGGGAAAAGTGGCTATTAAAGAGTTAGCCATTTGCATTTCAATTTTAGCCCGAAATTAACCCCAATCTTAAGCCCAAATCAGACCCAAAATTTCCTACCCAATTTCTTAATTAGCCCGACCCACGACCCATTTATTTTTACCCGCCTGGCTCCCTTTTGATCTAGGTCGTTGATCAAAATGATCAATGGCCACATTTCCTTCTTACCATTTTAATTCCCAAATGACCCTAACCCTATCCCCATTATATAAATCCATCGCATATGGTTCCTCTTATCACCGTCGAACTCTCTCAACCTTTGAAACCCTAATATCCATCTACCTCCCCCTTCGACCTCAAATCACTAGAATCCATGGCTAATATAGCCATGGACAACCTCTACCCACTATCTCTTGCTCCCACACGCTTGCTCATTGAGGATTCGAGGCTAGACCTCGAAGGTCTTCATCCAGACCCTGGCCAGTTCGAGTTTCTTTGGCCATTTTCGGCTTTGCTCTTGCGTATCTCAGCCTCTCGAGTCTGGATTCGACCTTGCTAGCTCAGAACCATTCTCGAGACTACCAAGCCTTCTCGTCCTTTTGGGTTCTTAGATACCCTAGCCTAATCGAGGTTCCTTTTTCGCTTATTCGTCTAGATATATGTTGTGTGTGCCATTTTAGAGTTTTTCCCCAATTTTCCCTTTTCAAAACTGTCTGAATCCTATTTTTTAGGGTTTTCTGAAAATGGTTTCGAAATGTTTCTGATTCGTTTACTCTTTTTATGCGTGTTCATGCTCGTTGTTTTATTCCTTGTTATGTTCAAGCCTGCTTTTGTGTTTCCTACTGGATCTTTATTGGAGATTATTTTACCTCTTTTGTTCACGTGTCAGCCTAGGTTATTGTCTCACTTTTGCTTATGTGTTTAAGCTCATGCTTTGATTTTGTTTCTGAGTTCTGTTGATCATGCTCTTGCCCACCTTCGTCTTAAAACTCGTAATTTCCTCTTACTTCTGTTTTTCCATATATGCCTATCTATGTGACTTTGAACAATTCCCTCACCTCCGAATCCATGTGAAACCCTAAGATTTGGAGGGGGTCTCGTTTCTTCGAAGTGAAAGGCATTCATTCTGAAACCCTAGGTTTACAGACTCATGACGAGTCTGTAATCGAACTTGTGAACTTATTTGCCTGTGATTATGGAAAAACTCTCATTGTTCTTCTTTGTTTTGAACTGCATGCTTATATAAGCTTCCCTTTCAAAGTTTTTTTTTTGAAATTCCTTCAATCAAGCTAAGAAATTCGTCATTAATTTCTCTTGATTGAACCTTTTTTACCTTACTGATGTTTTCCTTAAATAATTGATCTTGTATCTTCTGTGATTTTTTACCAACGTTTGAATTATTTACTTCCTTAATTATCTTAGTCTCTTTGTGATTTACAACTGGCTTCGAGATCCCTTGACTGATGTTTTAAACTTATACCTTATTCTTACTACTATGCCTTTTTTCCTTAAATATCCAATAGTGCATGTTACCTTATTTGTGCACCATATGGTTGCATTACCTTAATTTAGCCATAATAAATTGATTATCTCTTCCTTTTTAGTCGTATGAACTAGACACTTAATTAAAGGAGTCTGTTTAGCCTACTTGATACTAATTTGATTAGTTTCTATGTTTATACCTTTGTGCCTTCCTCACATGTTTTCAAAATTATATAAAGGGCTCAGCCCTCCCCTTTTCTAAAAAAACAAAGTAACAACGAGTAAGTAACAATCAAGAAATAATAGGCAATTTGCTTTCTACTCCCTTCTTCTCTCAAAAACACATATCGGTTTATACTTCTCCTCTTTGCTTTCTGAAATACCCTTTAAGCTCTCCTTCAATCTTCAAGCGTTCTGCTGAAAACCTGAGTTGTTTCTGCTGCTTGCTTGTTGTGGTTACTCTGCTATTCTCTTTCTTTGCAATTGGTATGTCCATCTTAGTTTAAATATTACTCATCCACTATGTGTTTCACATCCTAGTTCTGTTATGCTTTCCTTTACTATTTTTTGCAAATTTGTCATTATTGTTCCTATGCGAATTCCCTTACCCTTTACCCTTTGCATGTGAGTTATGATTCACTGCTTAACAACACTCTAATATTGTTGTCTATGATTCTAAACTGGTTCTTTGAATCCCTAACTCAATCAATTCCCACTCCGTTTCCCCTTTTATGTGTCTGAGCCTTGGACTTGGATCCGATAGTGTCCTAATCACTATCCAAACCTTGGTATGACCTTCAAGGGTTTGCTCCCAACTTGTTTAACCAAACAAGTGGTCAGGGGTGTGCCAGCCTACCTAGTGGCTAGGCATGACCACCATTTGTCATGGCTCCCTAATCCCCCTTTCACTTTGCACTTACTCTGAACTATAAGTTCCGCCCCTCTCTTGCAAGCCATGCTTTGGGACCTCTGAGCTCCCTCTGAACTTGGATGCCTGAGAGCTGGCTCTTCCACACTGCACTATTCTAATTCTAACGGTATCTTGGGTGTAAGCAATGCTTGAAATCCCTGAGATTCCTTGGAACTTTGAAATAATTTGTATAAAGAGAAGGCTTTGGAAATCTAGACCCCGGAATTGGTTAAATACATGTTATTGGACATTAAGGTTGAATTAGGCTTCTCGGATCAAGATGTTGGCTTTAGATGTATTTTCTATATATTTTTGGCATTGTAATAACTTGTATGAAACTCGGGGAGTACAGTAAAAGGGTGTGGGATGGGTCTTTACTTTCTTGCATCAAAAGGGGTAGAAATCATGATTTAGGATTTTACTTTTAATCAAACTAGATATCCTACCTATAGGGTCCCTAAATACTGATTCAATCACATAGAGACCATGCCTATAGGATTTAATGCTTAACTTTACTGCAAATCACCTAGAAAGCATGTCTATAGGATTTAACACTTTTTTTGTGTAATTACGCATCTAGAGATCCTGCCTATAGGATTTTAAATTTTCTAAAAAATTTATAGATATCATGCCTACAGGATATGCAAATTCATTAGGCAAACTTTAGGATTAATTAAAAAAGCATCTTTTCACGAGTTCATTAACAAGTTCTGAAAATCGATAATATGGATATCATGCCTATAGGATTTCGCATCAAACTCGCTTGGCCAGTTCAAAGCAGTAATAACTGGTTAACTTGTTCTTAAATGCCTAATTTAGTAATGTTTTTCAAAAACTTTAACTTTTGATAAACGCTTTTCAATCAATGTTCATTTGTCCTGAAAAATTGAGTTCTTCAAATTTGCATATCTTTTCTGAAATGGTTTCATTAATGTTCTGCCTAAACATATTTTTTCCAACTCGATTCCTGAACTCGTTTTTTAAATCAGTTCTGCAGCTTACTCTTTTTAGATAGTTCTGTCTCTTTTGAAAATTTTTCAACAACTACTCTTTCTGTATTTATAACTGAATAGTCCACTAATCCTTTTGAAAGTCATTTCTAAACACTGTCCTAAGTCTGCATCCTGCCTTTTCCTTCAAAACTCTTCTACATTAATTTTCTTTTAAAATCAATGCCTTCTTAAAACAACTCGTGTTAAATGCCTTAATCTCTAACAATTATATCCGAGTTTCCTAATGCAGACTTTTTGTCTAAATGTGTTGAACCAGTCCGCTCACCGCTTATTTTCTTTAATCTAAGACCAAATCAGTATGTGCCAAGGCATGCTAAATTATTTGTTTGTCTGATTTAAGGGGTTTATTTGAGCCTTACCTATCTGTTTGTTCTTCCTCCTACTTGGTGTTTTTTTTTAATGACGAAACTAGAATTTTATCCTTTAAACTCCATAAAGGCCCCCTTCCCTTTCTTCCTTTTTAGAATTAGAAGTCCTAATACCCCGAGACTGATAGATTGGGACGGGTGCTAGCATGCAATAAGTAAACAAGACTAAACGCACTTTAATACGTTAACTGGGTGGGAAGGGTAGAATATGGATATGATGACCAGTGCGCTAAAATCACGTGCGACCCCTCTTCTGAGGAGTGTACACCGGGTATTGCATTGATGTGATCCATATTATGTATAAACCTAGGACTCCCCTTTCTTTTCTTTTACTTACAATGTTTTCTTCTAATTCCGTTTCCTTTAACTAATTCCTTTTTGTTTCTAAAAATTGTCCATCCTTTTCTTCCTTTTTTAAGCTTTAAGCTTATTTGTAATTATTATGTGCAAACTTTATTTGTTCCTTCTACCTTCTTAAAGTCAGAATTATACCATGGCTGGGAACCATAGTAGTGGATCTTGAGGGGTGCCTAACACATTCCCCTCGAGATAATTTCTAAGCCCTTACCCATACTCTGGTTTCTCTTCTCAATTTCTTATCTCTTTAAAAGTGTCCTAATGCACTATAATCATTAGGTGGAGACTCTCCAAAATTTCAAAATCGAATTCTTGCAAGGGAATAAGAGTTTTCCTCCCATAATGTCGTATACCCAATTTTTGGACAACTCGTCCGCGATAAAGAAAAACGGGGGTGTCGACAGCATGGCGACTCTGCTGGGGATTTCTTTAGGCTTTTTACCATTACATGTTATTTGTGACTTCATTATTTCTTTAAGTACCTTTATTTCTCACCTTTTAATTATTTCATCATGAAAAACTAACTTGGTTCTTCGTGTCTTTGCTTTCATTTGACTACTTTCCTTACTGCTTTATTATTTCAATGTTGTTGTAATTTCGAGCATTTATTGTAATCATTTATTTTATGTACGTGAAAATACATGTCAATCTGTTTCATTATTGTAAATTAGATCTTCAACATCATACTCCACTCGTGCCAAAACAAATCCTATAGCAACGCTTAAAATGAGTGGTTGCGCTCTTCTGATATTATCACCCCCTAAATGTGGCAAAGTCATATTTGTGGTAAAACCAATCAATCAACGGTGTAGTCGACGGTTCCGCGCCTTTCCCTCATGAGTTGTCCGCTCAAGGGTACCACTCTAGCAGTTCAAATATAGAAACCTTACTCCATTAAACTATCCATGCATCATGGTCAAACCTAGATGAGTCAGTTATGTTGTCCGTATAAAGACTCATTTAAGATAGCCTAATCCATAGTCCATCAGGTTTCCCTGAAACCCAAATGGACGCCTCCATGTTTTGTGCATTTATTTGGAGAACTAAATGCCTATTATGCTAATTGTTTATTTAAATATTCGAGTCTAGTAGGGTGAGGGACAAACACTTTGTTTTGCATAAAATGAGGCACGAAGACCCTAGATTCGGTATGGTAACCAACATTCACCCAAGGCTGCTAAGATGGTGGGAGGACCTTCATGCTAGTGATCGAACTCTGGTCCACAAGTACTTGGGAAATCTACCATCACTTCTGGAAATCCAGCCTGACAATAAAATCATAGAGGCTGCAACACTATTCTGGGACCAATTAGTTAGGAGTCTTTTTATTTTTGCTTTATTGATGTAATAAGGCCAAGGGCCACTAGTGATATTTTACTTTCTACTCCCTCCGTTTCAATTTATGTGAACCCATTTGAATGGGCATGGAGTTTAAGAAAAAAGAGAAATTGTTTCCATAATAAGGAAAATGGTCATTCTTTTTGGCACGGACTAAAAAGGAAATAGGTTTACATAAATTGAAACGGAGGGAGTATTATTTAGCGTAGTTTTGGATTGGTCTTATTTCTTATCAATAAAATGAGGAATTTAGCATTATAATTTTTCCAAAACTATTTGTCGTTAGGCCTACCTGGGGCATGACGAAGCACCTAAATTAGGACACGACTTATATTCTTGAACATTGTGTTTAAATATTGCAATATTCTTTTCTTAGAACCCGCACTAACTTTTTACCTTTTGTTTTTCTTTTATTTTTATTCCCCTCTCCAAAAGTTAGTTCGTGCATTCTAGCACCATCAACATACTCTACAAGATCCAAAGGCCCTCCACCACCTCCTCCGAGTCCTATTAGAAATAAGAACAAAGGCAAAATGGTAGACGTAAGTGCTAGAAAGGAGATCGAAAAGGAGGAAACTTCTTAGGGCACCCCAATTTCTAAGGGAACTGTTGCTTATCTTGAGCAGAAATTGTTGAAATTCCAGGAAGAATTGGACCAGGTACAAAACTTGGCAAGCCTATCATTCACTCTTCTACTCCTAATGTGAACACCCAAAACCTCGTACCTCCACAAAACACCCCATAACCACCAATACAACCCACTCACACTCAAACCTGCTACACATGCAATAACACTCTACTGCTCATTCCCGAACCGCCAAACACTACAACCGACCATCTCCACAACACTCATATATTTGTGGACAACATACCACACCATACCCAACCAATCTCAAGTGCATATGAATCAAACGACAAAGACTACCTTATTAGGAATTTGGCCACGAAACTCAAGAAGTTAACTAGCCTAATCCAGGATGTTGAAGGTAGAAAAAACGTTGAGGGGTTGAACTACGAAGATCATTGCGTTCAGCCGGATGTTGAACTCCCGGAGGGGTACAAACCTCCCAAGTTCAAGATGTTCAATGGTACAGGTGATCCCATGGTCCATCTGAGAATGTTTAGTGATAAGCTGGTAGGAGTCTGAAGGGATGAGAAAATCCGCATGAAGCTGTTCATGAGGAGTCTGAAAAGGAATGCCTTATCTTGGTACATCAGCTAGGATTCAAAGAAGTGGACAGGCTGGGTTATGGCATCCAACTTTACGAACCGATTCAGGTTCAGCAGAGAGAACGCACCAGATATGTTTTATATCCAGAATTTAAAGAAGAAACCCATTGAAACGTTCCGCGAGTATGCTACTCGTTGGAGGTCAAAAGCTGCTAAGGTCAGGCCGACCTTAGAAGAAGAGCAGATGAACGGGTTCTTTGTCCAGGCACAGGATCCACAATACTGTGAAAGGTTGATGTTGATATAAGGTTAGTAATTCACCGACATCATCAAGCTGGGAGAAAGAATTGAAGAAGGTATCAAAAATGGTATGGTAACTAATCTCGAAGAATTAGAAGCCATCAACAAGGCTTTACAGTCAAGTGGCACATCAAATAAGAAGGATGTGAACTCCGTAATGGCTGCGCAAAGAACTAAATCCCCTATGAAATACCAAACATATCCCACAACTCCACTTACATATCAGCCTTCCCTAAATTACCAAGCACCCTCGCCCGCATACCAAATTCCACCACTCACCTACCAATCATCTCCGACACCTACATATCAACCCACTTCACCAAGATATTCCCAACCCGCACCTGTGTACCAAGCCTATATTGCCCAAACTTCTCACTACCAATCACCACCCACTCGCCAAAGCTTTCCTAGGCCCAAACCAAACTTTGACTGCAAACCTCCCAAACAATATACAGCTACTGCCGAGCCGATTGACCAACTATATGAAAGACTCAAAGCAGCTGGTTACGTTACCCATATCCCAGCCATAACTCCAGAAAATCCCTCCCAATGGATTACTCCGAAGAAAACCTACGCATATCATTCCGGAATAAAAGGCCATACTATCAACGAGTGTCACTCATTGAAAGACAAAATTCAGACCTTGATTGATAATAAGGTCATCATAGTAAAGGAGCCGGCTCCCAACATCCACAATAACCCTCTTCCTGACCACAATGGTGGAGGCACCCACAAGATCGAAATTGAGGATGATTGGGACCCCAAAGGGTCAATTGGATTGATTGTCGATGGAGATGAACCAAAGAAGCTGACAGTCACCCTCAACCCTATTGTTGTCCAGATCCAGCCCTCTGAAGGCAATGAGGTGAATATTTCCAAACCGCTCAAGTTCTAAGTGCCTCCTGCAAAGGCGCCAGGACCAATTGAAGTCAAGTTTTGAATTCCAAAGGCACCTACACCATTTAAAGTTGTTGTGTTACCTCCAAGGGTGCCTTTTCCGATCACAATAATAGATGTGAGCCCGTTCAACTCAAATGCCATACCCTGGGATTACACAGCTGAAGCTAGGAGAAGAGGGAAAACCAAAACTGGAGAAGCAGTTGCCGCATAGGATATGACCAGAACAGACATAGTATACACTCCAGAACACTTAGCTGAGTCCAGCCGGCAAGACTCTAGGCAGCCTGTTGAAACTTGGCTCGAGGACCTCTGGAGAAAGATACATGCTAATTATTACTCGATCGTTGAATTATTGAACAAAACACCAGTGCAGATTTCCATCTTGGCTCTTCTACAAAGCTCTGAGGCACACAAGAATGCTATGATGAAAATGTTGAGTGAAACTTATATTCCCAGCAACATAACTGGATGCGAGATGGCGAATATGGTGGGACAAGTGTTGGAGAGTCACAAGATCACCTTCCACGAGGATGAGCTACCGCCAGAAGGACTAAGTCACAACAAGGCATTGCAAATCACCGTGCAATGCAAAGATTACTTCATCACTAGAATCTTGGTCGACGGAGGATCCAACCTTAAAATTTGTCCACTAATAACTCTCAAGACGTTGGAGAAAGGTTTGCATGAGATCAAATATAAGGCTATCAATGTTAAAGCCTTCGATGGGTCCCAAAGATCCACCATTGGGGAAATTAGTCTGTGCTTGCAGATGGGACCAACCTGGTTTGATATTGACTTCCAAGTGATAGACGTACCGGTATCCTACAATTTATTGTTAGGGCGACCCTGAATCCACGCCGCTGGAGCTATAGCATCAACCTTGCATCAATCAGTAATGTTTGAATGGAATCACCAAGAGGTGATCATTCATTGCGATGGTAACAATCCCATATACAGTCGCTAGACCATCCCAGTGATTGGAGGCAGAAGGAGAATAGGCAGAGAAACATACCATCATATCGAACGGGTCAATTCTGTGGACAAAGATAAATGGTGGGATAAAAAGATCGAGAGCATCCTAAACTGGTGCGGGTATGATCGCGGGAAGGGACTCGGTAAAAATCTCCAAGGTATCACCAAGCCCATCAAGCTAAAGAAACATAGTACTACTTTTGGCCTGGGGAATGGGTATACATGGAAGGAGTTTGATGATTGGTCGCCACCATGGCGTGGCCCATACTATCCACTGGAGTACCAGCTGACATCATATATGGATCGGATGAGGATGAAGCATTAGCAGCAACGAAGAACTTGTTTGTGGAAGATGATAAGGACTGTTCTGTTATCTTCGTGGAGGAAGGGGAGGAAGGTCCTTCCATACAAGATGTGAATTGAGGGGAACGCCTCACTAATTGGTCGATCAGAACCATCAGGACCCGAAAAGCTTCGGGGTAGAGAGGCTAAACAAAGTAGCATGCATCGCATCTTTACTTTTCACTAGTTGTTTTTCTTTCTGCGTCGTCTTTACTTTTCAAAAGAGCTCCGATGTTTCGAAAAATTATGAATTTAATTAAAGCATTTCCAATTTTATAACATATATCTTGCTCTTATTATTTTCCCATATCATTTACTTTATTTATACAACATTACTATTACCTATCTTGATGATGAACCAACGACAGTGACTTGCAATGAGACAACACAACAAATGGATATAGATTCAGAAGAGGATGATATACCATAAGAGGTTGTCAGAGAGGTCGAGAACTTTGAGAATAGGCCTAAATCCAACTTGGACAAAACCGATATTGTTAATTTGGGAGATACCGAGAATGTCAAGGAAACACGTATCAACATACATTTGTCGCCATCAGAAAAGAAAGAGTACACAGAGTTCCTAAGAGAGAATGAGCATATCTTTGCCTGGTCTTATGATGATATGACTGGTCTCAATACATCCATTGTAGCTCACGAGTTACCAACAGACCCGTCATGTCCCTTTGTAAAATAGAAACTCAAAAAGTTCAAACCCGACATGAGTTCGAAAATCAAAGAACAGGTTATCAAGCAAGTCAAAACCAGGGTTCTCATGGTAGTAGGGTATCTGACATGGTTAGCCAACATCGTGCCAGTACCAAAGAAGGATGAGAAGGTTAGAGTCTATTTCAACTACCGGGATCTCAATCGAGCTAGTCCTAAAGATGAATTCCCTTTGCCGAACATACACATTTTAATTGACAATTGCGTTAAGCATGAGCTGCAGTCATTCGTTCATTTATTTGCTGGATACCATCAGATATGGATGGATGGATGAAGAAGATGCATAGAACACAACTTTTATCATGCTATGGGGGATGTATTGTTACAGAATGATGCTGTTTGGTTTAAAGAATTCTTATGCCACCTACATGAGGTTCATGACTACCATCTTTCATGACATGATATACAAGGAGATTGAAGTATATGTGGATGATGTCATCATCAAATCCAAGAAAGCCATTAATCATATGGAAGATCTGGGAAAGTTCTTCAATAGACTGAGACGGTAAAATCTGAAACTGAATCCCGCCAAGTGTGCATTCGGGGTTCCTACCGGAAAGCTACTAGGTTTCATCGTGAGTCATCAAGGAATAGAATTGGAACCATCAAAGGCCAAAGCCATTCAAGAATTGTTGCCACCAAAGAACAAGAAGGACGTGATGAGTTTCTTGGGAAGACTTAACTATATTAGCCGGTTCATAACTCGGTCCACTGTTATTTCTGGACCTATCTTCAAGATGATGAAGACGGATGCTGCCACCAAATGGACTGACGACTGTCAGAAAGCTTTTAAGGAATACTTGTCTACGCTGCCAGTCTTGTTTTTGCCTGAACCAGGAAGACTCCTTTTGCTTTATCTCGCAGTATTGTATGGAGCATTTGGTTGCGTTTTAGGACAACATAACAAAACGGGGAGAACGGAGCAAGCCATTTGTGAGCACGTGATTTTTGCCTTACCCGAGAAGTACTCCCAGAAAATTCAAAATAAAAATAGTTTCGTGTTGGGCATGATTTTTGTGATTTTGTGTTATTTTTATTTTAAATCTGCATTTTTGTGTGCGTGTTTATTTGTTTAAATTAGTAAAATACAAAATATATACATTATGTGTTGCATTTTTTTTAGTGTTTAATATCAAAATTATACGGTTTACATTTAAGTGATATGTAATTATGTGGGATAATTGTAGTAAAAGATAGTTATGTTATAGGTTAGTATATATGTATATATATATATATATATATATATATATATATATATATATATATATATATATATATATATATATATATATACACATATACATATAATACATCATGGAATGTAGTATGAAGAGCAGACTTGGGCCATGTTTTAGTCCAAAAAACTGGCCCAAACCCCTCATCCGTCCAGCCCAATATTCACCCCAGCATCAGCTTAATGTAACGTTTGATCTGGACCGTTGGATTTTATTATCCAACGGCCCAGATTAATCGATAAATCCCAGATACACCCAGGCCATAATTTAACCAAACGACACCGTTTGGTTATGGGAGGAGATCCTGGTCGTTGATCAAGTTTGATCCAACGGCCAGGATTAAAACTTTAATTTTGAATACACCAAAGAACCCCAATACCCCCCCTTTACGTCCTCATTCTCTCCCAACCCCTTCTCGCCTCTCTCAGAGACGATAAAACATCCGCCGTGCCTCCGCCGCCCTCCGCCTGCCGGAAATCGCCCCACGGCGGTTCCGGTAGGCCAATCATCCTCAAATTAACACCGTCAAATCTCCCACACCCCCTCTACACGGATCCAATAGTCGCTAGGCTCGAATCTTGTTTGAGCGTCTCGAATATTAGTTCAAAGATCGCCGGAATCTGACGGTCATCCCAAACCACCCCAAACTCATCCCAAGCGTTCCTCACACCTCCCTCATGCCCCCGCCGGATTGGGTTTAGCTCGAATCTTGCCCGAATCGTAAAAGCCCTAAATTCGAACCCCAAGAACCCTAGTTTTCAAAAAAGCCAATTCAAGTCGGATTAGTTTTCAATCGAAGTCCAAGGGACTTTAGTCTAGGTGTTCCCAATCGAGAACACCTCGAATAAAGCCCATTTGGCTTCGACAAGTCAAGTTCGAAGCTGAGCCGCCTACATTTTGAGTTTCTGGGGTAAGACCTTCCCCTTTTCTATGTCTATTTGATTTTGTTTAGTTTGTTTAGATTAATTGGATTGTCAATTTCCTCTAAATGGTTCTGTCTCTTCTCCTCCTATTGTTCATTATATTTCTGGTGATGAATCAGTAATGGTCGAATCTGTGGGTCATCATAAGGTGCTTAAACGATTCAAATATGTTGTAATCAGTCTAGACGACCTCATCGATTAGTTGTATAAACCCGTTTGGAATGACAGGGCAAGAATGCCCAGAATCACTGTTACATAGGGCGTTTGGATATAGCTGATAGCAAGTTAATTAGTGTTAGCCTATTTTGGATTTTTAAAGTACCCTTGCCCATAAAAGGGCTAGTGGAACCTGCTACAACAGGGTATCCCCACTAGGTGTGGCAGACCAGTAGTTTAGTTAAATAAAAAACCCATAATTAGACTAATCTGAGTGGAAAAAAGGCAGAGTGGGGATGGGCAAGGCCTTAGTCTAATCTTCTGGCCATCCAGGTTTGAAGAGTTTAACTATAAGTATGGAGGTTTTTTGGAGATCCAGGGGGGATGAGAAGGGAGTCATTAGAAAGATTTTTGGAGAACATTCTGAAACAAAATAGGAAGAGAGAATACTTTAACACATAGAGAGATAGATACAGAGAAAGTATTCTGAAACATATACACAGTGATAGTGAACACAGAGGAAGGATTCAAAAAATACACACACACACATTGTGTCACTGTTACATTGAAGAGTCTGTTACTGTTACTGTTGCTGTTCAGTTGTCGTAGAGATTGTTGGCGTGCTGTTGTGTGTTGTTAAGGTTGTTTGGTGTTGGTTTGCCACTGTTGCTCCTGTGTTTGCTGCCACTTGTTACTGTTGGCCCTTGTTTGTTGTGGTAGCTATTGTTGTTGCTGTTGGTCGAGGTTGTGTCATTGGTCGGCTAGCATCGTGTTTGGCCACTGATACTCTTGTGTTTGGCCACTGGTATTCTTGCGTTTGGTTGTTGAGTTGGGACTGCTGTAGCTTGTACCTGGGTGTTGATTGTTGCTGTTGTTTTGGCTCCTGTGTTCTCCTGCTATTGGCTGTTGATACATTGCTGTTGTTGCCATTACTGCATAGCTGATCCTTTGGTTCTTTGATTGCCAGGTACATCCTTGTAATCTCAAGTCAGTATAAATGGAGTAAATGAATGGAAATTTCCAGCGCAACATTATCTTGAACCTCATTTTTTACTTGCTGTTCTGTTTTATGGTAGCTAGTTCTAGTTTTAGATTAGATTGTCATGACTTAAGACATTTATATATGCTTAGTTCTCATACTTTCCGGAATTTGTATTGATAACTAAAGGATTCACTGTAATTCTGTAATAATGAAAAGCAGATTCAAAGAATAGGTGCAAATTAGATTATTGGACTGAAACCAGGTAACTTGGAGTATGAATTTCATTGTGAATCCATGAGTTAAGCCGTATTCATCAGGAGCTTAGGATTGAATTCAGGAATCATGTGTATTGTGACTCGTAATGATTTTTACCAGAATTAAAATAGTTAATATGATATACATTGACATAATTTTTTAAGCAATCTTGTCATCTCATTAATACTGAAATCCACATAAGAAAAGAGCAAATAGTTGAAACATAAGAAATGAAAGCCAGTGATTTCGGCTATGCTAATGCTATCTTCCTACCACGAATCTACAACCAAAGCTTTGGTGTCGGGGTGGTTTAACTGACAGATTGTAAAATGGGCCTTGAATGTTAATCTAAATGGGATAGATAGTCCAAATCATTCGTTCGGGCTGTCCATTATGAGGAATAAATTCCATTCCGATTTAAAACTAATAGATAAAAATAAGTAAAGAAAATATAGTTATATTAGGATTGGCCTTAAAAAGGGTGAGATGAGCCTCGCCGCACTAGAAACACAATCGCGGGGCCCTCATTTAATTATTATGAATCTTAGACTCGGGGAGACCGTTTAGCGAATTTTACGGTCTTTCCCAAAGAACAACCCGATAGACTCTTTAGGCACGATTTCAATAAAAACGTACTTTCTTAATTGCGGGTGCGCATTTATGTGACCCAAATCTTACTCTCGGCGAAACTGAAATACATTAAAGTCATAGGCGTACGGGTTGCGGTGTGACTAAAAATGTGTTTTCGTAACGTCGCAATTCTTCTAAAAATTGAAAAGCGGAACATAATAGCACGTAGTTAAAATATATAAAGAAATCAGATTTAGCAAAAAACGACAGTTGAGCGACCGTGCTAGAACCACGGAATTCGGGAATGCCTAATCCCTTCTCCCGGGTTAATAGAATTCCTTATCCGGATTTCTGGTTCGCGGACTGTTAAATAGAGTCATTCTTTTCCTCGATTCGGGATTTAACCGGTGACTTGGGACACCATAAATCTCCCAAGTGGCGACTCTGAAATAATTAAATAAATCCCGCCTCGATTGTCCTTTAATTGGGAAAACTCTTTGCTCCCTCGCGGGTGCGGTAAAAAGGAGGTGTGACAGCTCTGGCGACTCTGCTGGGGACACAACCTCTGAACTTCGGTTCAGGGTTTAAGAATTCGAGCTCAGTTAAATTGTTGTTTTGTCTATATCTGATTTTACTACATGCTTAATTAACGTGCTACATGTCTACCGCTTTGATACTAGCTGCACTGTACATACAAACTGTTATATGTTTACCGCTTTGATATTACGTGAACTGTATATAAAACTGTGCCGCAAACCCTTCACTTCTCACCCCCGGGATGTGCTCACTGGTTGAGACTCCTTATTCTGTTAGTGTCATAACCCGAAATAATAAAGAGGCTCGGAAAGTTTCTAAGCCGGTTGGCCTTTTGGTTCCCGGAAAGGAGCTCCTTCCTCAACTCGAGTTGTCCGCTCGGGTACACAGTCTAGAACACATACCCAGGTTTTTAAACTTAGAATAACGTGACTTCATGCCGGATCCCTAGTAGGAACGCTTATTTGCATCATGTTGCATTTGACTTAGGGGACTCAACACAGGGGTTGGGTCCGTCTAGGACAGCCAACCTGAAATAAAAAAAAAGACCATCATGTTGCATCCTGTTTGTTTCACGCATTTATTCGAACTTGCATGCTGACCGGCTTTTAAATACTGAGGAGAAACGAAAAACAAAAGGAAACAGTGGGGGTAAATAGATATTTTCAGAAAATACAAAAATGGGTCTTACCAACAAAACCAATAGTTTGTTAATAAGAGACAACGGAAGGTTGACTTTGACGACAATGGGTTTCTTAACAAAATGTGTTTTTTTGTCGGTCAATAAAAGAAAATGTGTTTCTTAATAAAATGTGTTTTCTTTGTCGGCCAATAAAAGAAAATGTGTTTTCTTAACAAAATGTGTTTTCTTTGTCGGTTAATAAAGGAAAATGTATTTCTTAACAAAGTGTGTTTTTGTCGGTCAATAAAAGAAATAGTTTGTCTTGACGGACCGAACTACGCGAGTTTGATTCTCACCGGAGGTGAGATACGTAGGCAACCCCCGTCGGGTCCAACTTGCCATTTTTCAGAAATATATACCAAAATCTGTAAATTTTGAAAAAAAATCATTGCCAGCCAAAATGATCGTTTTCTTTAAATAAATGTGCAGGATGAGCACGATTCAAAATGAACCCTTTTCACTCATGACTAAAATCCCGGTACAAATACGGCTATGGTGGAATGATCTAGGCCAAGAAGGGCAGGGTGAGGTTAAAAAGTATTTGAAAGGTCTCACGGGTCCGCTTGAAATAAAACCTCGTGGGGACATCATAAGAGCCTTAGTCACATATTGGGACTCCGCACACAATGTCTTTCACTTCTCGGACTTCGAGCTCACCCCAACTGTTGAGGAGATGACCGGATACATTGGAAACACTGATATACCATTGGGGCATCAATATCTAATCGCCCCCAGGGTTGTCGCCGTACACCGGTTTTTAGACTCACTGAAGACGGCCAGAACGGTACGTAACCCGGATCTAGCACGAGGGTTTTGTACTTTAAACTTCATCTATCAAAGGTACGGGCATGCGGGAGGTTTCGACAAGCCAGAAAACAAATTATGCAGCAAGGGTAATCGCCAGAAATGGGAGGAGCACGGACGAGTTGCTTTCATGATAGCCTTTTTAGGACTCGTGGTATTCCCAAGGAAAGACGGGAACATTGATATAAAGATAGCCGGAGTCGTCAGTACTTTGCTTGACCAAAGCGAAAGTACTCTTGCTCCTATGATACTATCGGACATATATCGAGCCCTCACAATCTGCAAAGCCGGGGGAGATTTTTTCGAAGGCTGTAATTTACTGCTACAAATGTGGATGATCGAGCACCTGTGTCGCCGCACCCAATTCTTGAGATACGGGTTGGTTGAGAAAACTTGCATAAGCGAATTCTATACAAGGATTGATAGGGCCGTCCCGCCTGAAGGAACATTGGCATGGAGGGCATACTTTCAGGCTCTCAACGCAAGTCAAATACAATGGACGTTGGGTTGGTTGCAGATAGACAGAATCGTGTACATGCCAGCGGCTAGGTCCCCCTTTCTCTTAATGGGACTTAAAAGCATTCAACCGTATGCGCCCCATCGGGTGTTGAGACAGCTCGGAAGGTGCCAGGTAGTACCCAAAGAAGAAGACCTGAGTACCCAGGTTATTGAAATTGGTCCCGACGGTCAATTCCCAGAAGCAAGGGTCCGCCAGATTTGGAGCAAATGTCAATATCTGGAGGCAAACACTTGTGTGCAGGATCGAGCTAGAGGAGAGGTTGTACCCGGATATCTTACTTGGTACAAAGGAGAAACATCGGGTGAAAGACCAGCCAAAAGACCTCACCTCAGGGAATTTGCTGAAGCGTCCCAAGACCAATGGGACTGGTTGGCCAAGGAAGAGGTTTACAGAACAAGGATTGGCAAGATAGAGCAACGGGTCCAAGATCTTCAATTTGAAAGGGATATGCAAGCCGCCGCCGACGAAGGAGATAAAAAGAAGTTGGCGCAAGAAAATGACTTTTTGAGGGCTCAAATCCAGCAAATGAAAAGGGATGCTGACAGACAGTCGAGGAGTCGAGCAGACGAAAAGTTGATAAAGGGTTTGAGAAGCCAAGTTGCCGATGTCCAAAGAGAATTGGAAGAATCAAAGGCCCAAACAATGAGGGTCCGTGCTAGCTGGAAAAAGGAGGCACATCAACATGCACTTCACCTGCAACGGATAGAAGAAGATTACACCGAGACCATCACTAGTCTAAGGGAGGCAAATGTTATCCTCAGGGAGCGGGTTTTCAAGCAAGCCCGAGATGCCAGAGCGGACCTCGACCGTTGCCACAATTTGATGGCTCGACTGCAAGAACAAATAGACAGGCTCCTAGACCAAGTCACCAACAACGCTCAAAGGTTGGGAGCGAAAAACCAGCAGATAGAGCGGCTACTCGGAGAAAGGGACATGATCAAGGACAGAATTGGAGAAATCGGGCACTATGTCACCATGAAGTGCCTAGCTTGTGAACAAATGCCCCGCCCTGCCCTTTTTGCTTCGGTTATGGGCTATGTTCATCGGATCATGAGGGATTTAAGGGGACTGCACAAGGACCTCACACCGAGACCCGCGGCAAGGCCGAATGATGCCTCGCGGGCTCCCAGGAATTTTAGAGCATTAGACTTCTGATTTAAAAAATGTATTTTGAAATATCGAGTCAAGTTGGTTGGCATTTTTCATTTTTCGAGTCAAGCATTCCTCTATTTTGCCGATTATTGTAAGCCATGTTTTGTAACTTTGAGGTTTTATCTGATATAAGAGTTACTGAATTTTGCCACAATCTTGTTACCAGAACTACGCTCGGTCTGATTCACGCGAGAACGTGATACGTAGGCAATCCACATAAGATTCGACCACCACTAAAAAGAAAGGAAAAGAATCCAAAGGTTAAATAACAATAAGGCTTTCAAAGATAGTCGAAAAAGAAAAAAAAAGAAGAAGAAAAAGAAAAAGAAAAAGAAAAAGGGCCGGAATCACGCATGTTAAGAGTACATGTAGAAAGGGTTATTTGGTTAGGTACATTGCATCCAACGTGCTATAACATATCTGTCAAACTCGGTAAACTAACAAGTTTGTTGCATATCCAGAAAAGTTTAGCAGTTGGTTTGACAGAATATACTGGCCAGCCATCATTACCGTACTAGATCCAAAGGACCGATCACAGTAAGCATGTCTAGTTCTGGCAAGAGTCTCGAGGAAGAAAAATCCGAGCTACAAATCATGAAAGAAGAGGTAGACCGGTTAAAACAACGGATAACAGAGATGCACCTGGCCTGGGCCAGGGAACAGTCTTCACCAAACCGCCCTACTCTCGCCTCAGCTCCGGAACATCCGCCCATCGATCCTTCAACAAGCGCCCCGATCTATCCATACTTTCAGGGGGAAAACCCATATGCCACCCACATTCCACCAGCCAAACCAAATCCTCCTCCAGCCACCCCTATTTTTGTGGCACCTCCACCCGCTCCTCTGCAAAGGCCGGCCAGCGAGCCGTACGTTCAGATCCATGACAACTCTTACTATCCTCCAGAGCCTACTTTCAGGGCCCCTGAACCACAATCACATACACCTCACTGGGATAATCCGGCAGAACCGGAAAAGCACTTCCAAAGTTCGGAACACGAGGAAGTTATCAGAAAAGTTAAAAGCCCGGAGCAGTCCTTCAGGAATATGCACGGTTTGGGCAACCAGGTCAGCGTCGCCTACAAGGATCTGTGTCCATTTCCGGACGTCCAGTTGCCAGCAGGGTTTAAAATGCCCAAATTCGACCTATACGAGGGGCATGGTGACCCAGTAGCCCACCTCCGAGGGTTCTGTAGTAAAATGAGAGGAGCCGGAGGACGGGACGAATTCTGATAGCTTATTTCGGTCAGAGTCTGGGAGGATCTGCGCTGGAGTGGTACACTAGACAGGATCCCAGTAGATGGTTTACGTGGGATGATTTGGCTCAAGCTTTTATCGGCCAGTTCCAGTACAATCTTGAAATAATCCCCGACCGCCTATCATTGCTAAAATTAGAGAAGAAGCCCGCCGAAAGCTTCAGGGAATTTGGTTTCCATTGGAGGGAACAGGCAGCCAGGGTAGATCCGCCGATGAGAGAGAGCGAGATGGTGGATTACTTCTTGCAGACATTAGAGCCAACCTATTTCGGACATCTGGTAACGTCCGTAGGCAAATCATTCACCGAGGTGATAAAAATGGGGGGTATGATCGAGGAAGGTTTGAAGGCCAACAAGATCATGAGCTACTCAGCATTGAAAGCCACCACTCAGGCTATCCAAAGTGGTACTGGAGGAGTACTGGGGAAAAAGAGGAGAGAGGAAGTTGCGGCCGTCGAGTCCGGGGCATGGTTCAGAAATAGAGGCCCCGCACCCCAATATAGCCCACCCCAGCCTCACCACCATAATTACTCCCACAATCCATATAACCACCCGCAACATTACTATCCCGCACCTGATCCCCATTTTACTGTCCACCACGCACAGTCCTATTCTGCACCTCCCGTCCATGCACCGTGGCGTGCACCAAACCCGCGGAACAATCATCCACCCCCAAGAGCTTACAGAAACCCCTCGGGCGCGAGTTTTCGTCCAAACCAGGCATTCAGGGGCGACAGGGCGCCGAGGCCAAAGACTTTCACTCCCTTAGGAGAGTCTTACACCAGTCCGTTCCACCGGTTGAAGCAAGTAGGGTTGCTAAATCCGGTTGAAGCTAAGCTACCAAACCCCCTCCCGAAGAACCTGGACCATTCAGTAAATTGTGCCTACTGCTCGGGATGTCCGGGACACGATACGGAAAAATGTTGGAGGTTGAAAACGGCCATTCAGGAGCTCATCGACACTCGCAGGATTGAGGTCCAGACTCCAACAGAGCCCAACATCAACCAGAACCCGCTTCCAACTCATCATGAGACCAACATGATCGAGTTGGTTCGGGTGGAAGAAGGAAAGGAGAAAGCCTCTCAGATGGTAATGATGATCAAATCTGGCGGGGTAGGAATGAAAAAGGGGCCGAGCTTTGACGAGCCATCCATTTGCAAGAAGGACGTACCAGGAGGGTCAGAAGCGGGAAAAAGAAGTGTGAACGAAGTACCGGTGATGCCGGGGGAAGCAAAGATAGTTGTACCAGGGGCAGCAATCAAGCCCATCTTGACAGTAGCAGGCGTTCGAATGGATCCTTTCATCATCCGGCCAGCAATAGAGTTGCCAATAACGGATAGCCGGGCTGTTCCATGGAATTATGCTCGGATTACAACGACCTACAAAGGAAAGGAAGTGAAAGAGGAAGTTTGTGAAGCCCAAGGGTTGACCCGCTCGGGGAGATGTTTTGCCCCTGCGGAATTGAGGAAGACCACTCCGGCAGTATTGAAAAAGCCGGTCACTGATGAAGAGGCAGAAGAATTCTTGAAAAAGATGAAGCCGCATGACTACTCCGTCTTAGAGCAGTTGAAGAAGACTCCGGCGCAAATATCATTGCTATCCTTGCTGATACATTCTGAAGAACATCGGCAAGCATTGATGAAAGTCCTGAATGAGGCACATGTACCGGATAAAATCTCAGTGAGTCATTTGGAGAAGATCACCAATAGGATCTTCGAAGCAAATCGGATCACCTTCACCGATGATGAATTGCCCGAAGAAGGCACCGAGCACAACAAGGCTTTATACCTTACGGTAAAGTGTGAGGAGTCGGTGGTTACCAAAGTCCTTGTCGATAATGGGTCCAGTGCTAACATTTGTCCTCTCTCTACACTGGACAAATTGAAAGTAGACATCGGCAGGATACGCAAGAAGCATATGTGTTCGAGGGTTCGATGGGGGAGGCAAGGCATCGGTTGGGGACATAGTGTTAATCTTGACGATTGGGCCAGTGGAGTTCACCATGGAATTCCAGGTGCTGGACATGGTGGTGTCATATAACCTCCTGATAGGGCGACCATGGATCCATGCCGCAAGAGCAGTTCCATCCAGCTTACACCAACTCGTCAAGTTTGAGTGGGACCAACAGGAGATCGTCGTCCATGGAGAGAACGATCTACAATCAGGCACCATCATCCCCTTTGTTGAAACAGAAGAAGATGTTGGGCCGTGGGTATACCAGGTCTGCGATGTGGCGTCCGCCAACCGAGTTCCAGAAGGGGAACGCATTCCCAATGACAGAACAATTATCGCAGATGTCATGGTGGCTCATGAAATGTTGCGACATGGTTTCATACCCGGTAAAGGTCTAGGTGCATCTCTGCAAGGAATCATACAACCGGTATCAGTGGTCGAAAACTTGGGAACCTTCGGCTTGGGATTCAAGCCAACATCGGAGGACATCCGGCGAGCCAAGAGGAGTAAGCAGAAGACATGGGTGCTCCCAAAACCTGTTCCACGCCTTTCCCAATCTTTTGTCGGGTCCGGAGCAAGAGGACATCCAACGACAAAGATTCCCGGTCCTACGATCAGGCCAGACGAAGAGTTCTTCAGGAAATTCGAGGACCTATTCACAGATGTATGTATGCTCGAGGATGGTGAAGGATCCAGTCACGCCGAGATACAGTTTGTGGGACCAAAGGCAAAACTGAATAACTGGAAGGCTACTCCTCTCCCCGTCCGGAAGGAGTCTTGGTAGTTTGTCTTGGATTGTTTTTCTTTCGAAATTTTGTGTTGGGGGTTTATCCCCGGAGTAAAATCCAGTTGTTTTTAGTTCATTTTTATTTAAGTTTGCAGTTTGTTTTCCCTTGTACAGTTCCCATTAATGAAATTTGGTTCCCTTCGTGTCTAATTTTGTTTATTTTTTCCTTCTTCTTTTTACTTTTCTGAACAGCCTTCTTTCAACTGATCTTAATGATATGGCGTGCTTAAAGATTAATCAACCCAGTCTAGAAAGTCAATCGGGTTTGGAAATAATAACGCATGAAATAAGAAGTGACGAGAGTGAGTCCGAGTACGGCGATGATGAAGCCGTAGAAGAAATCGGTGAAGAATTAAGTCACTTCGAGGAAAAACCCAAACCGAATTTAAATGATACCGAGGCCGTTAATCTAGGGAATGCGGATGACGTCAAAGAAACCCGAATAAGTGTCCATATTGAACCAAACCTGAGAGAAGAGTTGATCAAAACACTCATGGAGTTTAAAGACATTTTCGCATGGTCGTACGACGACATGCCAGGACTCAGCACTGATCTAGTGGTTCATAAATTACCCACTGATCCGGCATATCCTCCCGTCAAGCAAAAACTGCGGAAATTCAAGACGGAGATGAGTGTAAAGATCAAAGAGGAAGTAACCAAGCAGTTGCAGGCGAAAGTCATTCGTGTCACTCGATACCCTGAATGGTTGGCTAATGTAGTACCAGTGCCAAAGAAAGACGGAAAGATCAGAGTATGCGTGGACTATCGCAATCTCAACAAGGCGAGTCCTAAGGATAATTTCCCACTTCCCAATATCCATATCCTAATTGACAATTGCGCGGGACGCGAAATCGGATCCTTTGTGGACTGTTATGCGGGATATCATCAGAGTTTGATGGATGAAGAGGACGCAGAAAAGACGGCTTTTATCACACCATGGGGAACTTATTGCTACCGAGTGATGCCGTTCGGTTTGAAGAATGCAGGGGCAACATATATGAGGGCGATGACTACGGTATTCCATGACATGATACACAAAGAAATTGAAGTGTACGTGGATGATGTGATCGTAAAATCCAGACGTCAAGAAGACCATGTTGCCGACCTCAGGAAGTTCTTTCAAAGACTTCGAAGGTACGACATCAAGCTCAATCCGGCCAAATGCGCATTCGGAGTTCCATCAGGAAAGTTGCTAGGATTCATCGTTAGCCGACGGGGCATTGAGTTGGACCCATCCAAAATCAAGTCCATTCAAGAGCTACCCCCGCCGAAGAATAAAACAGAGGTAATGCGTCTGTTGGGAAGGTTGAATTACATCAGTAGGTTTATTGCGCAGCTTACGGCAACCTGTGAACCCATATTCCGTCTATTGAAAAAAGACGCGGCGATAGAATGGACGGCAGAATGTCAGGAAGCGTTTGACCGGATCAAAGGGTATCTGTCAAATCCACCCGTACTAGTTCCGCCTGAGCCAGGTAGACCCCTGATTCTTTATCTGACGGTCTTGGAGAATTCGTTTGGCTGCGTACTGGGGCAGCATGATCTTACTGGCAGGAAGGAACGGGCCATTTACTACCTCAGTAAGAAATTCACAATCCACGAGGTCAAGTACACTCATTTAGAAAAGACATGTTGCGCTTTGACTTGGGTAGCCCAAAAGTTGAAACATTATTTGTCTTCTTACACCACTTACCTCATTTCGCGTCTGGATCCGTTGAAGTATATTTTCCAGAAACCTATGCCTACAGGGAGGTTAGCAAAATGGCAAATATTACTTACGGAGTTCGACATCATATACGTGACAAGGACGGCTATGAAAGCACAAGCATTGGCCGATCACTTAGCTGAAAATCCTGTTGATGACGAATACGAACCTTTGAGGACGTATTTTCCAGACGAAGAAGTATTGCAAATTGAGGGGTTAGAACTAACCAAGGATCCAGGATGGAAGCTCTTCTTCGACGGAGCGGCGAACGCAAAAGGAGTCGGAGTAGGGGCTGTACTCATATCTGAAACAGGACATCATTATCCTGTTACTGCTCAACTGCGTTTTCACTGTACCAATAACATGGCTGAGTACGAGGCATGTATCTTGGGGTTGCGATTAGCGGTGGACATGGATGTACGGGACGTCTTGGTCTTGGGGGACTCGGACCTTCTGGTACATCAGATTCAGGGAGAATGGGAAACCAGAGATTTAAAGCTTATCCCGTATCGTCGGTGCTTGCATGATCTGACCAAGCGCTTTCGATCAGTAGAATTCAGACACATCCCAAGGATGCATAATGAGGTTGCCGACGCGTTGGCTACTTTAGCGTCAATGCTACACCACCCAGACAAGGTTCGTGTCGATCCATTGCATATCCAGATCCGGAATCAGCATGCTTATTGTAATGTGATTGAAGAAGAGATGGATGGTGAGCCATGGTTTCATGATGTCAAAGAGTACCTCGGGTTAGGAGTATACCCAGAGCAAGCAACTGGAGATCAAAAGAGGGCTATTCGGCGATTGGCAAACGGATTTTTCCTTAGTGGAGGGGTGCTGTACAAAAGAACCCCGGACTTGGGATTGTTGAGATGTATAGATGCAAATCAAGCCACAACAGTGATGACAGATATACACTCGGGAGTTTGCGGACCACACATGAGCGGATACGTATTGGCAAAGAAGATTCTTCGAGCGGGATATTACTGGCTCACGATGGAGCGTGATTGTATAAGTTTCGTGCGAAGATGCCATCAGTGTTAGATACACGGAGACTTGATTCATTCTCCACCAACTGAATTGCACACAATGTCAGCACCATGGCCGTTTGTTGCGTTGGGCATGGATGTTATTGGACCTATAGAGCCTGCGGCTTCCAATGGTCACAGGTTCATTCTGGTAACGATCGATTATTTTACCAAGTGGGTGGAGGCCAAAACATTCAAATCGGTGACCAAGAAGGCGGTGGTGGATTTCGTACATTCCCACATCATCTGCAGGTTTGGAATTCCAAAGATAATCATCACAGATAACGGTGCAAATCTTAACAGTGGATTGATGAAGGAGGTCTGCCAACAGTTCAAGATCACACACCGAAATTCCACACCGTATCGTCCCAAAGCAAATGGCGCGGTTGAGGCAGCAAACAAGAATATAAAGAAGATATTGAGGAAGATGGTAGAAGGGTCTAGGCAGTGGCATGAAAAGTTACCATTTGCGCTGTTGGGTTATCGCACTACCGTCCGGACTTCGGTAGGTGCAACTCCTTACTTGTTGGTATACGGGACCGAAGCAGTAATACCCGCAGAAGTTGAAATCCCATCCCTCCGAATTGTCGCCGAAGTCGAGATTGATGACGACGAGTGGGTCAAAACCCGATTAGAGCAATTGAGCTTGATCGATGAAAAGAGATTGACAGCAGTATGTCACGGCCAATTGTATCAAAAGAGAATGGCGAGAGCGTATAACAAGAAGGTACGTCCCAGGAGATTTGAAGTGGGACAGCATGTGCTGAGGAGGGTTCTACCGCATCAGGCCGAAGCGAAAGGCAAGTTCGCTCCAAATTGGTAGGGACCATTTGTGGTGACTAGAGTATTATCCAACGGCGCTCTATGTCTGACGGATGTTGAGGGAAGATGCACCGATATGGCTATCAATTCTGATGCAATCAAGAGATATTATGTGTAATTCTTTAATGCATTTGTCAACGTTTGGTTTCGTTTGTGTGTATTTGGCATTTTTCGGAGAATGAAATGACAGAGGCAATTTTTCTACTACCCAAACACTTTACCTTTGTTTCCTCCTTTGAGCCTTAATTATTCTTTCATATACCCTCTTTCGGAATCATCAAGGAAGATGTGTAACAAAATAGAAAAAAAAAAAGAAACAAAGAAAAAATACAAGAAAAAGTGAACTACGTTCGACCTGATTCCTCAAGAAGGATACGTAGGCGCCACACGGCTCGGTCATAATAAAATAAAAATCAAAGATTCCCTAAGCAACAAAACTGGGGCAGAAGTCATTGTTCATTGGAAAGATAGTGTGGATTCCGAAAGTTGTAATAAGCTAACCGTTGAGGTTAAACCCCTTTCTTCAGCCTCACACGCAGAAACCATGTTAAGAACCAGAAAGACCTCTCGATCAGTATTTGAGAAGTGCCAAGTCATGTGAACGGAAGCCAAGAGTGACATCCCGACCCTCGATTGAATCCAGGATGCACAAGCCGAAAGGGGATAACGCTCTAGAGGGAATCTCAGGGGTGATACCCCGCCGCAGGGAAAGAAAGCGTAAATGAGAGAGTCTTAACGGTGAAAACCCTCGCGGGCACCTTAAGGCGAAGGAAATTGAGAGAAGTAAAATGAGAGAGTCTTACGGTGAAAACCTTTACGGGCACCTTAAGGCGACGGGAGATAGAGAGAAAAGAGAGAATCTCATTAGTGAAAACCCTTTGAAGGGCACTGTGAGGTGACAGGATGAGATGGTTACAAGATGTCTGCATGAGACAAGGTTTGGACATCCGTTTACCTCTAGCATAACGCGGCATCAGAAAGTGATTGACATGAATAGACTGGGTAGTTTAATCTCAAAGGCGCGGCATAGCCATTGGATCAGTCATACATTCAGATAAGTTTTCCTATTTTTTTTAGTTCAGAAAAGTTTTTCTCTTCTTTTGTCATTTGCGGTCAGTATTTCTTTTCTTTTCTTTCATTTTCGAAAATTGATTTTTCAAAGCTTACTACCAAGTCTCCCAAAGCAGTATAATGAAAATGAATAGGCGTGGGACGGGGCAACAAGGCAGAAGTCGTTACGATAGTAAGATTGGGACGACAGGTTGATTGGAGGGTTCGCAGGAATTATGGAGTATGATGGACACATGTGGCACGTCCGAAAGATGATTTCACGCAACGGATCACCGGCTAAAAAGAGTCGGATCAAACCAAAGATTGGAATAAAAGGAAAGATGAGAGGTCGTTCGTGGAAAGAGCATCGTCCCCAGCAAGCGTCAACGTCGCCCTCAAAGTTCGAGAAAGGCCAAGCAGCTGAAAGAGAAAAGAAAATGGCCCCAGCAAGAGTGGCACGACCACTCACCGCGTTTTTGAAACTAACAATTTTTCTTTGATTTTAAAGCAGGAAAAGAGGGTTCGTTGGCAGAACAGCATACCGTCCGGAAGTTTATCAAACTGGGGCAGAAAGTTTTCTCCTGTTGCGAAAATGTTCTTGAAAGCAAAGACCCAGTGGATAAGGGTAGAAAGCAATACAAGACTTCGGGAAATACCAGCCCCGAGTAGAATAGTTTTGAGAAAGGCCAGACGACACGATGGGATGATCTTTGAGCCTGGTATTATCCCCAGCAGTTGATGGAAAAATGGAACAATGGCTTCGAGATTCCCCCAGCAGTATTACATTCCATAATTTGCTCGAGGAGGCAAAAGCGTGAGTCCCGGAGGAGGTATGGGAAGAAGGAAGAGAATGAGGGGTGAAGGAAACAAAGAATACTTCCTCAACAGCATCATCCCCAGCAGGCGAGTAAACAGGTTCCAAAATATCCCCAGCAGCCAGAAGAAAAAGTAATACGATCCAGGGGAAGGCAATTCCAAGACAGGATAATTCAGGAAGAGAAGGTGGTCCGAGAGGCAATGCAGGAAGAAGGAAATGGTACAAAGGGCAAAGGAAGGTAATCAAGATAGGATGAAATCGGTGAGTAGTAGTTGAAGTCAGGGGAGCCCACCTGGAGAATGGAGTGGCGATTTAATTTTGAAGTAGTAGTTGAAGTCGGGGAGCCCGCCCGGAGAATGGAGTGGCGATTTTATTTTGAAGTAGTAGTTGAAGTCGGGGAGCCCGCCCGGAGAATGGAGTGGCGATTTAATTTTGAAGTAGTAGTTGAAGTCGGGGAGCCCGCCCGGAGAATGGAGTGGCGATTTTATTTTGAAGTAGTAGTTGAAGTCGGGGAGCCCGCCCGGAGAATGGAGTGGCGATTTAATTTTGAAGTAGTAGTTGAAGTCGGGGAGCCCGCCCGGAGAATGGAGTGGCGATTTTATTTTGAAGTAGTAGTTGAAGTCGGGGAGCCCGCCCGGAGAATGGAGTGGCGATTTAATTTTGAAGTAGTAGTTGAAGTCGGGGAGCCCGCCCGGAGAATGGAGTGGCGATTTAATTTTGAAGTAGTAGTTGAAGTCGGGGAGCCCGCCCGGAGAATGGAGTGGCGATTTTATTTTGAAGTAGTAGTTGAAGTCGGGGAGCCCGCGTGGAGAATGGAGTGGCGATTTTATTTTGAAGTTAGTAGTTGAAGTCGGGGAGCCCGCCCGGAGAATGGAGTGGCGATTTTATTTTGAGTGGTAGTTGAAGTCGGGAGCCCGCCCGGAGAATGGAATGGCGATTTTATTTTGAAGTAGTAGTCGAAGTCGGGGAGCCCGCCCGGAGAATGGAGTGGCGATTTTATTTTTTGAAGTAGTAGTTGAAGTCAGGGGAGCCCGCCCGGAGAATGGAGTGGCGATTTTATTTTTGAAGTAGTAGTTGAAGTCGGGGAGCCCGCCCGGAGAATGGAGTGGCGATTTTATTTTTGAAGTAGTAGTTGAAGTCGGGGAGCCCGCCTGGAGAATGGAGTGGCGATTTTATTTTTTGAAGTAGTAGTTGAAGTCAGGAAGCCCGCCTGGAGAATGGAGTGGCGATGTTATTTTTGAAGTAGTAGTTGAAGTCAGGGAGCCCGCCTGGAGAATGGAGTGGCGATTTTATTTTGAAGTAGTGGTTGAAGTCAGGGAGCTCGCCCGGAGAATGGAGTGGCGATCTATTTTAATTTGGTTGAGGAAAGCGGTTGAATGTAACGGAAATCTCCGGCCTGAATCCAAGTTCGTAAGCAGAGAGAGGCAACAAGGATCAGAACAGATAGATTCAGATTGCGAAGAGAATAGTTCAAAGATCATAAATAAGGTTACAATGGTCGGAGTTCGGCAATCAAGATAGGCCGAAATAACAATTGGCAGAAGAGAAGAAGCATCAGAAGGAACGCCAAGTCAGACAGGATGGCAAGGAGAGCGACAAGATCAAGTTAAAAAGGATAGATAAGAACTTGTAGTACTGTAACTTAGTCTAGCTTCTTGTTTTGTTGCTTAGTACGGTGTAACAAGGAGATCAGCTAAGCAGTGGCAACAGCAGTAACAGCAGTAACAGCAGTAACAGCGAGATCGCGACAGTCATGGTAGTCCCAGCTACCAGAACTTCCCGAACTACATTGACCTGATTCCCTTTTAGCCAGGGATATGTAGGAGACCTTTGAAGCAAGGTTCGGTCAAAACTTTTCCAAAATGCTTCATACGGAGTGCTCGAATGGGCAAAAATCGCTTATATCCGCTCACTTATCTTTGCACGAAAACTCTGCATGTTTACGCGCAAAGAGGGGCAGCTGTGAGCACGTGATTTTTGCCTTACCCGAGAAGTACTCCCAGAAAATTCAAAATAAAAATAGTTTCGTGTTGGGCATGATTTTTGTGATTTTGTGTTATTTTTATTTTAAATCTGCATTTTTGTGTGCGTGTTTATTTGTTTAAATTAGTAAAATACAAAATATATACATTATGTGTTGCATTTTTTTTAGTGTTTAATATCAAAATTATACGGTTTACATTTAAGTGATATGTAATTATGTGGGATAATTGTAGTAAAAGATAGTTGTGTTATAGGTTAGTATATATGTATATATATATATATATATATATATATATATATATATATATATATATATATATATATATATATATATATATATATATATATATATATATATATATATATATATATATATAATACATCATGGAATGTAGTATGAAGAGCAGACTTGGGCCATGTTTTAGTCCAAAAACTGGCCCAAACCCCTCATCCGTCCAGCCCAATATTCACCCCAGCATCAGCTTAATGTAACGTTTGATCTGGACCGTTGGATTTTATTATCCAACGGCCCAGATTAATCGATAAATCCCAGATACACCCAGGCCATAATTTAACCAAACGACACCGTTTGGTTATGGGAGGAGATCCTGGTCGTTGATCAAGTTTGATCCAACGGCCAGGATTAAAACTTTAATTTTGAATACACCAAAGAACCCCAATACCCTCCTTTACGTCCTCATTCTCTCCCAACCCCTTCTCGCCTCTCTCAGAGACGATAAAACATCCGCCGTGCCTCCGCCGCCCTCCGCCTGCCGGAAATCGCCCCACGGCGGTTCCGGTAGGCCAATCATCCTCAAATTAACACCGTCAAATCTCCCACACCCCCTCTACACGGATCCAACAGTCGCTAGGCTCGAATCTTGTTTGAGCGTCTCGAATATTAGTTCAAAGATCGCCGGAATCTGACGGTCATCCCAAACCACCCCAAACTCATCCCAAGCGTTCCTCACACCTCCCTCATGCCCCCGCCGGATTGGGTTTAGCTCGAATCTTGCCCGAATCGTAAAAGCCCTAAATTCGAACCCCAAGAACCCTAGTTTTCAAAAAAGCCAATTCAAGTCGGATTAGTTTTCAATCGAAGTCCAAGGGACTTTAGTCTAGGTGTTCCCAATCGAGAACACCTCGATTAAAGCCCATTTGGCTTCGACAAGTCAAGTTCGAAGCTGAGCCGCCTACATTTTGAGTTTCTGGGGTAAGACCTTCCCCTTTTCTGTGTCTATTTGATTTTGTTTAGTTTGTTTAGATTAATTGTATTGTCAATTTCCTCTAAATGGTTCTGTCTCTTCTCCTCCTATTGTTCATTATATTTCTGGTGACGAATCAGTAATGGTCGAATCTGTGGGTCATCATAAGGTGCTTAAACGATTCAAATATGTTGTAATCAGTCTAGACGACCTCGTCGATTAGTTGTATAAACCCGTTTGGAATGACAGGGCAAGAATGCCCAGAATCACTGTTACATAGGGCGTTTGGATATAGCTGATAGCAAGTTAATTAGTGTTAGCCTATTTTGGATTTTTAAAGTACCCTTGCCCATAAAAGGGCTAGTGGAACCTGCTACAACAGGGTATCCCCACTAGGTGTGGCAAACCAGTAGTTTAGTTAAATAAAAAACCCATAATTAGACTAATCTGAGTGGAAAAAAGGCAGAGTGGGGATGGGCAAGGCCTTAGTCTAATCTTCTGGCCATCCAGGTTTGAAGAGTTTAACTATAAGTATGGAGGTTTTTTGGAGATCCAGGGGGGATGAGAAGGGAGTCATTAGAAAGATTTTTGGAGAACATTCTGAAACAAAATAGGAAGAGAGAATACTTTAACACATAGAGAGATAGATACAGAGAAAGTATTCTGAAACATATACACAGTGATAGTGAACACAGAGGAAGGATTCAAAAAAATACACACACACACATTGGTCACTGTTACATTGAAGAGTCTGTTACTGTTGCTGTTCAGTTGTCGTAGAGATTGTTGGCGTGCTGTTGTGTGTTGTTAAGGTTGTTTGGTGTTGGTTTGCCACTGTTGCTCCTGTGTTTGCTGCCACTTGTTACTGTTGGCCCTTGTTTGTTGTGGTAGCTATTGTTGTTGCTGTTGGTCGAGGTTGTGTCATTGGTCGGCTAGCATCGTGTTTGGCCACTGATACTCTTGTGTTTGGCCACTGGTATTCTTGCGTTTGGTTGTTGAGTTGGGACTGCTGTAGCTTGTACCTGGGTGTTGATTGTTGCTGTTGTTTTGGCTCCTGTGTTCTCCTGCTATTGGCTGTTGATACATTGCTGTTGTTGCCATTACTGCATAGCTGATCCTTTGGTTCTTTGATTGCCAGGTACATCCTTGTAATCTCAAGTCAGTATAAATGGAGTAAATGAATGGAAATTTCCAGCGCAACATTATCCTGAACCTCATTTTTTACTTGATGTTCTGTTTTATGGTAGCTAGTTCTAGTTTTAGATTAGATTGTCATGACTTAAGACATTTATATATGCTTAGTTCTCATACTTTCCGGAATTTGTATTGATAACTAAAGGATTCACTGTAATTCTGTAATAATGAAAAGCAGATTCAAAGAATAGGTGCAAATTAGATTATTGGACTGAAACCAGGTAACTTGGAGTATGAATTTCATTGTGAATCCATGAGTTAAGCCGTATTCATCAGGAGCTTAGGATTGAATTCAGGAATCATGTGTATTGTGACTCGTAATGATTTTTACCAGAATTAAAATAGTTAATATGATATACATTGAAATAATTTTTTAAGCAATCTTGTCATCTCATTAATACTGAAATCCACATAAGAAAAGAGCAAATAGTTGAAACATAAGAAATGAAAGCCAATGATTTCGGCTATGCTAATGCTATCTTCCTACCACGAATCTACAACCAAAGCTTTGGTGTCGGGGTGGTTTAACTGACAGATTGTAAAGTGGGCCTTGAATGTTAATCTAAATGGGATAGATAGTCCAAATCATTCGTTCGGGCTGTCCATTATGAGGAATAAATTCCATTCCGATTTAAAACTAATAGATAAAAATAAGTAAAGAAAATATAGTTATATTAGGATTGGCCTTAAAAAGGGTGAGATGAGCCTCGCCGCACTAGAAACACAATCGCGGGGCCCTCATTTAATTATTATGAATCTTAGACTCGGGGAGACCGTTTAGCGAATTTTACGGTCTTTCCCAAAGAACAACCCGATAGACTCTTTAGGCACGATTTCAATAAAAACATACTTTCTTAATTGCGGGTGCGCATTTATGTGACCCAAATCTTACTCTCGGCGAAACTGAAATACATTAAAGTCACAGGCGTACGGGTTGCGGTGTGACTAAAAATGTGTTTTCGTAACGTCGCAATTCTTCTAAAAATTGAAAAGCGGAACATAATAGCACGTAGTTAAAATATATAAAGAAATCAGATTTAGCAAAAAACGACAGTTGAGCGACCGTGCTAGAACCACGGAATTCGGGAATGCCTAATCCCTTCTCCCGGGTTAATAGAATTCCTTATCCGGATTTCTGGTTCGCGGACTGTTAAAGAGAGTCATTCTTTTCCTCGATTCGGGATTTAACCGGTGACTTGGGACACCATAAATCTCCCAAGTGGCGACTCTGAAATAATTAAATAAATCCCGCCTCGATTGTCCTTTAATTGGGAAAACTCTTTGCTCCCTCACGGGTGCGGTAAAAAGGAGGTGTGACACCATTTACTACCTCAGCAAGACGTTTACCCCGTACGAGGCCTTTTATTCCTTATTAGAACACACCTGTTGTGCTCTGACCTGGGTAGCTCAGAAATTGAGGCATTATTTATGTGCTTACACCACGTACCTCATATCTAGAATGGACCCGCTGAAGTATATATTCTAGAAACCTATACCTACCTGCAAGCTCGCCAAATAGCAAATCCTACTAAGTGAATTCGACATTGTTTACGTCACTCAGAAGGCAGTCAAAGGACAATCTTTGGAAGATCACCTCGTTGAGAATCCCGTGGGAGGAGAATACGAACCTCTAAAGA
This sequence comes from Nicotiana noctiflora, assembly GCA_032618575.1. NCBI lineage: Eukaryota > Viridiplantae > Streptophyta > Magnoliopsida > Solanales > Solanaceae > Nicotiana > Nicotiana noctiflora. The sequence continues at coordinate 237,476 of JASVEL010007946.1, read as the reverse complement.
TGTATTTTCATGATGAAGAGGTGTCGTTCATAGGAGAGGACATTGCAGAATCCTATGATGGTTAGAAGATGTTTTTCGATGGAGCCGTGAATTTCAAAGGATTTGGCATAGGAGTAGTCCTGGTACCGGAAATCAGTTAGCATTACCCGGTATCCGCCAAGCTCAGGTTCCCATGCACCAATAACATGGCCGAGTATAAATTCTGCATCTTAGGGCTTAAATAGTCCATCGATATGAACATTCAGGAGTTTCTAGTTATTGGAAACTCGTACCTACTCATATATCAGGTCCGAGAAGAGTGGGAAACAAAGAATTCTAAGATACTCCCTTATCTGCATCATCCCAGAATACAGAATGAGTTTGCACATGCACTAGCTAGTTTGTCATCCATGATCCAGCATCCAGATACGAATTTCATTGATCCCATTCAAGTCAAGATTTATGACCAACCAACTTATTGTGCTCATGTTGAGGAAGAAGTGGATGGAAAACCATGGTTCCATGACATGAAAGAATACTAAACAACAGGAGAATATCCAGAGCTTGCCAAAGCCACTTAGAAGCGCACAATGTGGAGGTTATCTAACAACTTCTTTCGGAGGAATCCTGTATAGGAGGACTCCTGATTTGGGATAGTTAAGGTGTGTCGATGCAAAAGAAGTAACCAAACTATTGGATGAAGTGCACGTAGGGACCTATGGACCGCACATGAATGGTTTCATTTTAGTAAAGAATATACTCCGAGCAGGATACTTTTGGATGACTATAGAAACGGGCTGCATCCAATATGTCTGAAAGTGCCATCGTTGTCAGATACATGCAGATATGATAAATGTGCCTCCAAACGAGCTCATTACAACAACCTCACCATGGTCGTTCGCCGCATGGGGAATGGATGTTATCGGATCGATCCAGCATGTCGCATCAAACGGGCGCAGGTTCATCTTAGTGGCAATTGATTACTTTACCAACTGGGTCAAAGTGGCATCAAACAAAGCAGTGACTAAGAAAGTTGTGGTAGATTTTGTCCCCGACCATATCATTTGTCAGTTCGGAATTTCAGAATCAATCATCACTGATAATGGTTCCAATATCAATAGTGACCTGATAAAAACAATGTGTGAAACATTCAAGATCAAACATAGCTAACATCATTTTTGCATATTTCTACAAATTCATTTGGTATTTTTAAAACTAAATTGCATATAATTACAATACTAGCCTATTTAAAGATTCAATTGTAATTATATTTATAAAATTGACTCCAGTATTTTTAATTTGATAATTATGTATCACTAATCATTTTAGAACATTTTATTTATTTCCAGAAATTATTTAGCTATTTTTACAAATTAAAACAAGGGAAAAGTGGCTATTTAAGAGTTAGCCCTTTGCATTTCAATTTTAGCCTGAAATTAACCCCAATCTTAAGCCCAAATCAGAGCCTAAATTCCTACCTAATTTCTTAAATAACCCAACCCACGGCCCATTTATTTTTACTCGCCCGGCTCCCTTTTGATCCAGGTCGTCGATCAAAATGATTAACAGCCACATTTCCTCCTTACCATTTTAATTCCCAAACGACCCTAACCTTATCCCTATTCTCCAAATTTGTTGCCTCTGGTTCCTCTCATCTCTCTCGAACACTCAAGAATCCATGGCTAATCCAGCCATAGACAACCTCTACCCACCATCTCCTGCTCTCACACACTTGCTTATTGAGGGTTTGAGGCTAGACCTCTAAGGTCTTCATCTAGACCCTAGCTTTGCTCTTTGACTATTTCAGGCTTTGCTCCAGTGTATCTCAACCTCTCTAGCCTGGATTCGACCTCGCTAGCTCAGAACCATTCTCGAGACTTCCAAGCCTTCTCGTCCTTTTGGTCTCTCAGAAACCCTAGCCTACTCGAGGTTCCTTTTTCGCTTATTCGTCTAGATCTATGTTGTGTGTGCCATTTTAGAGTTTTTCCCCAATTTTCCCTTTTCAAAACTGTTCGAATCCTATTTTTTAGGGTTTTCTAAAAATGGTTTCTAAATGTTTCTGATTCTTTTACTCTTTTTATGTATGTTCATGCTCGTTGTTTTATTCCTTATTATGTTCAAGCATGCTCTTGTGTTTCTTACTGGATCTTTTATGGAGATTCTTTTACATCTTTTGTTCACATGTTAGCCTAGGTTATTAACACATTTTTTCTTATGCGTTTAAGCTCATGCTTTGATTTTGTTTCTGAGTTTTGTTGATCATGCTATTGCCAACCTTCGTCTTAAATCTCGTAATTTCATCTTACTTTTGTTTGTGCATATCTTCCGATCTCTGTGACTTTGTACAATTCCCTCACCTCCGACTCCATGTGAAACCCTAAGATTGGGGGGCTTTCTGTTCTTTGAAGTGAAAGACACTAGGGTTTCACTCTGAAACCCTAGGTTTACAGACTCATGACGAGTCTGTAATCGAACTTGTGAACTTATTTACGTGTGATTATGGAAAAAAACTTGCACTGTTCTTCTTTGTTTTGTACTGCATGCTTATATATAAGCTTCCCTTTTAAAGTTATTTTTTAAATTCCTTTAATCATGCTAAGAAATTCATCACTAATTTCTCTTGATTGAACCTCTTTTACCTTACTGATGTTCTCTTTATATAATTGATCTTGTATCTTCTCTAATTTTGTACAACCGTTTGAATTATTTACTTCCTTAATTATCTCAGTCTCTTTGTGATTTACAACTGGATCCGAGATCACTTGACTAATTTTTTAAACTTATACCTTATTCTTACTGTTGTGCCCTCTTTCCTTGAATATCCAATTGTGTATGTGACCTTATTTGTGTACCGCATGGTCTCTTTACCTTAATTTAGCCTTAATAAATTGATTTTCTCTTCTGTCTTAGTCATCTGAACTAGACCCTTAATTATATGAGTCTGTCTACCCTAATTGATACTAATTTGATTAGTTTCTATGTTTATACCTTTGTGCACGCCTCACATGTTTTCAAAACTATATAAAGGGCTCAGCCCTCCCTATTTCTAAAAAAAAACCAAAGTAACAAAGAGTAAGTAACAATCAAGCAATAATAGGCAATCTGCTTTCTACTCCCTTCTTCTCTCAAATACACGGACCAGTTCTATGTATTTATCCTCTTTGCTTTCTGAAATACCCTTTGAGCTCTCCTTGAATCTTTAAGTGTTCTGCTGCAAACTTGAGTTGTTCCTGCTACTTGCTTTCTATGGTTACTCTGCTATTCTCTTACTTTGCAATTGGTATGTCCATCTTAGTTTAAAAACTACTCCTTCACTATGTGTTTCACATCCTAGTTACATTATGCTTTCCTTTACTGTTTTTCGGTAAATTGTCATTATTGTTCCTATGTGAATTCCCTTGCCCTTTACCCTTTGTATGTTAGTTATGGTTCAGGACATAACAACTCTCTAATATTGTTGTCTATGATTCTGAACTGGGTTCTTTGAATTCCTAACTCAATCAATTCCCACTCAATTTCCCCTTTTATGTGTCTGAGCCTTGGGCTTGGGTCTGATAGTGTCCTAATCACTATCCTGACCTTAGTCTGGCTTTCAAGGGTCTGCTCCTAACTTGTTTAGCCAAACAAGTGGTCAGGGGTGTGCCAGCCTACCTAGCGTCTAGGCATGACCACCATTTTTCATGGCTTTCCAATCCCCCTTTCACTTTGCACTTACTCTTAGCTATAAGTTCAGCCCCTCTCTTACAAGCCATGCTTTGGGACCCTTGAGCTCCCTCTGAACATGGATGCTTGAGAGCTGGCTCTTCCATACTGCACTATTCTAATTCTAATGGTATCCTGGGTGTAACCAATGCCTGGAATCCCTGAGATTCCTTGGAACTTTGAAACACCTGGGATAAAGAGAAAGCTTTGGAAATCTGGATCCCGGATTGGTTAAATACATGTTATGTGACATTAAGGTTGAATTAGGCTTCTCCGATCTAGCTGTTGGCTTTTGATGTATTTTCTATATTTTTTTGGCATTTTAATAACTTGTATAAAACTCGGGGAGTATAGTAAAAGGGTGTGGGGGAGGTCTTTACTTTCAAGCGTCAAAAGGGGTAGAAATCATGATTTAGGATTTTACTTTTAATCAAACTAGAAATCCTGCCTATAGGGTCCTTTAATATTGATTCAATCACATAGAGACGATTCCTACAGGATTTAATGCTTAACCTTACTGCAAATCGCCTAGAAAGCATGTCTATAGGATTTAACACTCATATTCTGTAATTACGCATCTAGAGATCCTGCCTGTAGGAGTTTAAATTTTCTGAAAAATTTATAGATATCATGCCTAAAGAATATGCATATTCATTAGGCAAACTTTAGAATTAATTAAACAAGCATCTTTTCACGAGTTCATTAACAAGTTATGAAAATCGATAAATAGATATCATGCTTATAGTATTTTGCATCAAACTTGCTTGGCCCGTTCAAAGCAGTATAACTAGTTAACTGGTTCTTAAACGCCTAATTTAGTAACAGTTTTCAAAAACTTTAAATTTTGATAAACTCTCTTCAATCAATGTACATTTTTCCTGAACAATCGAGTTCTTCAAATTTTCATATCGTTTCTGAAATGGCTTCTCTAATGTTCTGCCTAAACATATTTTTTCCAACTTGATTCCTGAACTCGTTGTTTAAATCAGTTTTGCAGCTTACTCTTTTAGATAGTTCTGTCTCTTCTGAAAGTTTTTACAAACTACTCTTTCTGTATTTATAACTGAGCATTCCCCTGATCCTTTTAAAGTTCATTTCTAAACACTGTCCTAAGTCTGCAGCTTGCCTTTTCCTTTAAAAATCTTCTACATTAGTTATCTTCTAAAATCAATTCCTTCTTAAAACAACTCGCATTAATTGCCTTAATCTCTGATAATTGTATCCGAGTTGCCTAATCCAGACTTTTTGTCTAAATATATGTGTTGAACCAGTCGGCTCACCACATATTTTTTTAATCTAAGACCAAATCAGTACGTGCCAATGCAAGCTAAACTATTTGTTTGTCTGATTTAAGGGGTTTATTTGAGCCTTACTTATCTGTTTGTTCTTCCTCCTACTTGGTGTTTGTTTTGAATGATGAAACTAGAATTTTATCCTTTAAACGCAGTAAAGGCCTCCATCCCTTTCTTCCTTTTTAGTATTTGAAGTCCTAATACCCTGGGACTGATAGGTTAGGACGGGTACTAGCATGTAGTAAGTAAACAAGACTAAACACGCTTTAATACCTTAACAAGGTAGGAAGAGTGGACTATGGATATGATGACCGGTGCACTAATATCACGTGCGACCCCTCTTTTAAGGAGTGTACGCCGGGTATTGCATTGTTGTGATTCATATTAAGAATAAACCTAGGACCCCCTTTTCTTTTCTTTTACTTACAATGTTTTCTTCTAATTCTGTTTCCTTTAATTAATTCCTTTTTTTTTTTCTAAAAACTGTCCATCCCCTTCTTCCTTTTTAAAGCTTTAAACTTATTTGTAATTATTATGTATAAACTTTATTTGTTTCTTCTACCTTCTTAAAGTCATAATTATAGCATGCCTGGGAACCACACTAGTGGATCTTGAAGGGTGCCTAACACCTTCCCCTCGAGATAATCTCTAAGCCCTTACCCAAACTCTGGTTTCTCTTCTCAATTTCTTCTCTCTTTAAAAGTGTCCTAATGCACTATAATCATTAGGTGGCGACTCTCCAAAATTCCAAAACCTAAATCTCGCAAGGGAATAAGAGTAGTCCTCCCATAATGTTGTATACCCGATTTTCGGATAGACCATCTGCGATAAAGGATTAAGGGGGCATCTATAGGTACTATGTTGTAGTTGAAAAGTCGTGGCACGAGGGGCTTGGTTGTCAAAGCTGACAATAAGACCAACCACAGCTTTTGGCATAAATACTTTGACATCAGGATGGAGCACCTGGTGTCTAATCTTGAAGAGTTCTCGGAAAGATGGAATCCAGAACGTAAGTATCTTTATTTGTAGAATTCATGACTGTTTGCGACCTTGACCATACTGCCACTGTGATTTATTTGCTTTTTTTTTTTCTGCGAGGGCTTCTCCACCCTAGTTCATTGAAATTGTTTTTCACGACCCCAATCTCGATCGTGATGGCGCCCAACACAATTTCTAGGCAAGCCCGACCATTTAACACCCTCAACCCGAGCATGAAGCTCAATACTAGTTAATTAAATATTTTGAACAGGTAACAAGACTATTAACCGAATAGTTTAGATAGAAACACTAACATAACCAACATCTCCCAAAGACCTGGGTCATGAGTCTAGAGCCTCTAATAATACAGAGTAGTAAATCCTCAGTAATACAGATGTTCTTAAATGATGAAAGATAAAGAGATAAAGGAGAGGAGTCGGGTCCTGCAGACGTCAGGCAGCTCCCTCAACAACTCTTGAAACCTTTAGAAAGCAGCAAATAGCTCGACTATGCTCCTGGGGCACCTGAATCTGCACACATGGTGTAGGGAGTAAAGTGAGTACTTCCAACTCAGTGGTAATTGACATATATAATGGCTGAAAGTAAGAAATCTCGATATACAACAATGCAAAGCTATAACCAATAATTCAACAAATTTATCTATGGTACAACAAGCAATGACACGTAAAACAGATAGATATCGATGCACGAATGCAATGCAATGCATATGACCGCTGCGGTCATGCAGCTCCTACAGCCTAAACACAATATCAACGTATCATTTGTGCATCCCGATCCACACTCAGTCTAGTTATATGCATGCAAGCCACACAAGCACAATCAAATTTATCATTTTCAGTTCCAATTATTAGGAATTATAGACTTAAGTGTTTAAGCCTTTAGAAATTTACTAATCATTTCGAGACAGTGTTTAACTTAGGATTGATATCATGAAAACATGCTAAACATCATGGAAACAGTGATAATAATCCCTAAGGGATCCAAATAATCGGCACACAGCCCAGATATACTCATAACAATCCAAGTAGGATGTTTACCAATCAATTCTAGTCGATAACAGAATGTGAACATCACTCGGTCAGACTAAACCAAAGTCCTCAATCACAAACGACCACGCACTCACCGTAGAGTATGTGTCTTGCCTCAACACAGCGGAAGAGTGTGATATACCGGGGTTTCAAACCCTCAAGTCATCATCAACATCCATTACTCACCTCAAACCGGCCACAAGACTAGTCCGCTAAGCCGTTTCCTCTCGAATCAACCTCCTCGCGTGCCGAATCTAATAAAAAACACAAGGAATCTGTTATAATAAGCTAATGGAACATAACTTAATTGAAAGAACTCAAAAAATACCAAAAATCACGAAGTTGGAAAAAGTCGAGCCCCGGGCCCAATTCTCGAAAAATTACAAAATTAATATCACCAGATTCCTCGTCTCGCCATGAGCCCGTTCATATAAAATTCATCAAAATTGGAGTCCATTTGACCCCTCAAATCCCTAGTTTAAGCCCTCTTAAGTTTCAATCCCTAACCTCCATTTTTAACCTTTAATTCCTTGGGTTTTCAGTGTTAATCCATGTTAATCCATGTTTATGCATAATAATATCATAATCTAAGTCCAAGAATCCATACCTGATTATAGCCCTCGAAACCCTCTTCAAAAATCGCACAAAATATCCTTAGTATGAAGTCTAAAATGTTTCTTCTCTTTCAAAATCGTGAAAACACTGTTCATTTAAACCCCAGCCAGGTTTCACTTATGCGGTTGGGACACTGCACCTACGGCTCCCACTTCTACGCAAAATTACCACTTCTGCGGTCTAACTTAAAATCCTCAGGATTGCTTCTACGGTCACAACTCGCTCCTGCCATGTCCGCTTTTGCGGACTGCCTTCCGCTTCTGCGAAAATTGCCAAGCCCTTTATGGACCACTTCTGCGACTTCCTTGCCACTTCTGCAGAATCGCTTCTTCGATCCTCTTTCCGAAGATGCGGAAATACCAGATACCAGCTGTCCCAGATCATGCAACAACTCCAAAATTCTCTGTTTAACCACCCGAACTCATCTCGAGGCCCCCAAGACTTCAACCAAAAACACTAATATGATCTATTACCTTATTAAAACTTGCTCGAACCATCACAACATTACCGTTAACACCAAAATCATCAAATTTAACCAAATCAAAACATAATTTTTTCAAATCCGTCCGAAAATCACATTCGATCAAAAACCCGATCAAACGATGTCTGAATGACCTGAAAGTTTGCATACATATCCAAAATCACCTAACGAAGCTACAAAAACTCTCGAAACTCTATTCTGACCCTCGGATCAAAATCTCACCTATCAATCAGAATTCACCAAAATTCAAACTTCCCCAATTCAAGCCTAATTCTACACCGGGCCTCCAAATTCAATTTTGATCGCACTCCTAAGTCACAAATCATTCCCCGAAGCTAACCGGACCACCAGAATTCACATCTGAGCCCTCTAAATATATAGTCAACTTCCGGTTGACTTTTTCCAAAACAAGCTTCCCTCTAAGAGGCTAAGTGCCTCATTTCCAACTATAACCAATCCGATACTACCCGATCAACTCAAATACTGATATTAAAACACAGAGAAACATAGTATGGGGGAAACGGGGCTGTAACTCACATGACTATGGTCTAGGTTGTCATATCCTCCCCAACTAAAACAAATGCTCATCCTCGACTGGGTCAAGAAATATACATGGAATCTTAAACAAGTGAGGATATATGCTCTGCATCACCCACTCAGTCTCCTAAGTAGCCTCCTCCACGGGCCAACCTTTCCACTGTACCTTCACCTAAGCTATATCATTTGATCTCAATCTCCAAATCTGACGACCCAAAATAGCAGCTGGCTCCACATCATAGGTCAAATAATCATCCAAATGAACTGTACTGAAGTCCAACACATGAGACGGATCCTCAACATACTTCAGGAGCATAGATACATGAAATACCAGATGAACTCCTGACTGCTGGGTGGCAAAGCAAGCACATAGGCCACCTCCCCAATCCTCTTCAGAATCTCATAAGGGCCAATAAACCTCAAACTCAGCTTCCCTTTCTTCCCAAACCGCATGACGCCCTTCATAGGAGAAACATTCAACAAGATCTTCTCGCCCACCATATGAGATACATCTCGAACCTTCCAGTCCGCATAACTCTTCTGACGTGATTGAGTTGTACGAAGTCACTCCTGGATCATTTTCACCTTATCGAAGGCATCCTAGACCAACTCTGTCCCTAACAACCTAGCCTCGCCGGGCTCAAACCAACCAATTGAAGATCTACACCGTCTCCTATATAAGGCCTCATAGGGCGCCATCTGAATGCGGGATTGATAGTTGTTGGTGTAAGCAAACTCTGCAAGTGGCATGAAATCAGCCCAAGAACCTCCAATATCAATAACACTGGCATGCAGCATGTCCTCCAATATTTGAATGGTACGCTCGGACTGACCGTCAATCCGAGGATGAAACGTTGTGCTCAACTTTACCTGTGTACCCAACTCTCGATTAAAGGTCCTCCAAAACTGGGAAGTAAACTGAGTACCCCTATCTGATATAATGGAAACTAGGACCCTGTGCAACCGTACAATCTCCCAGATGAAAATCTATACTAACCGCTCTGAAAAATAGGTAGTACGCACTGGAATGAAGTGCACAAACTTGGTCAGCCGATCCACAACCACCCAAATCGAATCAAACTTCCTAGCTGTCTGAGGGAGACCACTCACAACGTCCATAGTAATCCTCTCCCACTTCCACTCAGGAATATCTATGTGCTAAAGTACACCACCGGGCCTCTGATGCTCATACTTGACCTACTGACAGTTCAGACACCGAGATACATAACTCACAATATTCTTCTTCATTCTCCTTCACCAGTAATGTTGTCTCAAATCCTAATACATCTTCGCGACTCTTGGATGAATAGAATACCGCAAGCTATAGGCCTTCTCCAATATCAACTCCCGAAGCCCATCCATATTGGGCACGCAAATCCGAACCTACATCCTCAACACACCATCCCTATCAATGGTCACATCCTTGGAATCATCATGCTGAACCATGTCCTTAAGTACAAGCAAATGTGGATCATCAGACTGGCGCTCTATGATGGGGTCATACAAAGAAGACCGAGAAACTACACAAGCCAATACCCGACTAGGCTCTAAAATATCTAGCCTTACCATTCGATTGGCCAAGACTTGGACATCAGTTGCAAAGGGCCTCTCTCCAACTGGAATGTATGCCAAACAACCTATACTCACCGCCTTTCAGCTCAAAGCATCGGCCATCACAATAGCCTTTCCTGGATGATACAAAATGGTAATGTAATAATCCTTGAGCAACTCAAGACATCTCCGCTGCCTCAAATTAAGATCCTTCTATTTGAACAAATACTGAAGATCGCGATGATTGGTATATACCTCACAAGATACGCCATATAAGTAGTGCCTCCAAATCTTTAAAGCAAGAACTATGGCAGCCAACTCCAAATCATGTACGGGGTAATTCTTCTCATGAGACTTCAACTGACAAGAAGCATATGCAATAACTCTACCTCCTACATCAACACACATCCAATCCCGAATCTCGAAGCATCACAATACACGGTGTAAGAACCTGAAGCTGATGGGAAAACTCACACTGGAGTTGTGGTTAAAGCTGTCTTGAGCTTCTGAAAGCTCTCCTCGCACTCGTCCGACCATACAAATGGTGCACCCTTCTGTGTCAACTTGGTCAAGGATGAAGCAATAGATAAAAAACCCTTGACAAACCATTGATAATACCCTACTAAACCGAGGAAACTCCAAATCTCCGTGGCTGAGGACTGTCTAGGCCAACTCTGTACCACTTCTATCTTCTTTGGGTCAACCTGAACAGCATCAGAATACACCACATGTCCCAGAAAAGCCTCAGACCCACGCCAAAACTCATACTTGGAGAACTTTGCATAAAGTTTCTCCTCCCTCAATCTTTATAATATCACTCTCAAATGTTGAACATGCTCCTCCTGGCTACGCGAGTACACCAGGATGTCATCAATATCACAATTGAATCTAGATACGGCTGAAACACATTATTCATCATATGCATGAACGCGACCGGGGCGTTATTCAGCCCAATAGACATAACTAGACACTCATAATGCACATATCTCATTCTAAAAGTTGTCTTCATAATATCAAAATCCCTAATATTCAGCTGGTGATAGCCTGAATGAAGATCAATATTAGAGAATACCCTTGCTCCCTGGAGCTGATCAAACAAATCATCAATGTGCAGTAGTGGATACTTGTTCTTCACTGTCACATTGTTCAACTGTCTGTAGTCTATGCAAATTCTCATTGTGCCATCCTCCTTCTTCATAAATAGGACCGGTACACCCTACGGTGACACACTCGGACGAATAAACCCCTTATTTAATAGTCCCTGAAGATGCTCCTATAATTCCTTTAACTCAGCTGGTGCCATACAATAGGGAGGAATAGATATGGGTTGAGTGCCTGGCACCAGATTAATACCAAAATCAATTTTCCTGTCCGGTGGCATGCCCGGCAGGTCTGCTGGAATGACATCTGGAAATCCCTCACAATGGGCAAGACTAGGAGTCTCAGCTCCAACATCTCTCACAAAAGCCAAGTACGATAAACAACCCTTCCCAACCATTCGTTGGGCCTTTAGGAAAGAGATCAGCCTACTGGGAACATAATTGGTCGAACCTCTCCACTCAATCCTCGAAACACCCTGAATAGCCAACGAAACTGTCTTGGCATGACAGTCCAGAATAGCATGGCACGGAGATAGCCAATCCATACCTAAAATCACATCAAAATCTACCATGCCCAATAATAATAGGTCAACTCGGGTCACAAGACCCCTAATAGTCACCAGACAAGATTAATATACATGATCCACAATAATGGCATCACCCACTAGGGTAGATACATGCACATGAATGGCAAGACAACCACATATCGTACCTAGATGATGGGAAAAATATGAAGACATATAAGAGTATGTAGACGCGGGATCAAATAAAACAGAAACATCCATGTGGCAGACTGAGATAATACATGTGATAACAGTATCTAATAAAATGGTGTCCCTCCTGTCTAGGATATCATAGAACCGAGCCTGACCACCACTAGATCGGTCTCCACCCCTAGGGAGACCCCTAGTTATCTGGGCCCCACCCCTATTTGACAGGGATGGTGATGAAGTAGATGGAGTAGAAGAGGAAGGCTGATCCCTCTGCTGAGACCGACTACCCCAAATCCGAGGACATTATCTCCTCATGTGCCCAAACTTACTGCACTCGTAGCAACTACCCAATGCTGGAGAAGGGGACTGAAGGGAACCTCTTGCTGCAGATGACCCCTGGGCTGAATAGGCAATAGTATAACTCTGAGTTGGAAGGGCACTAAGTGAAGACTGGCCCTACTGAAATCCCTGACGACCACGGCCTAAAAAAGCCCCACTGTACTCTAGACGACCTAACAGAGGAGACCTGAAGAGATGACCTCCGCCACGCTGGAACTGGCCCCTAGATAGAGCACCACTGAAGCTACCCGAACCTCGATGCCTTTTGGCCTCCCTCTCATCACGCTCCCGATGGCTATCTATCTCAATCTGTCGAGCCATGTCAACTACCTCCTCGAATGAAGCGGCTACAACCCTCTCTCTAGTCATTAAAATGCGAAGTAGATAGTTGAGGTCATCCCTAAACCTCCTAATCCTCTCCCGATCTATCAGGATCATCTAACTAGCATGTCCAGCCATCTGCGTAAACCTCAACTCATACTGGGTCACAGTCATGTCCCCCTAAATCAACCACTCAAACTGATGATGCAGCTCCTTTCTACTAGACTGCGGTATATATTTCTCTAGAAAGAGAGTGGAGAACTGCTACCAAGTAAGGGGCACTGATCCAACTGGCTTACGCCTCTCAAACTCCTCCCACCATGTAAATGCAGGCCTTGAGAACTGGAAGGCAGTAAAAGCCACTCCACTCGACTCCAAAGTCCATGCATTGTGAAGCATACGTTGATGCTTGTCTAGAAATACCTAGGCATCCTCGTCCTCAGTACCACTGAACGTCGGAGGCTGGAGCCTACCAAACCTCTCTAGTCGACGTTGCTCATTGTCTGGTATCACTAGAACCACAGAATTAGGAGATGGTGCGACTGGCACAACTGGTCCAACTGGCTGAGCCGGGGCTACTCCTAGTGTCTGTAGTCCCTAAACAACCTGCTCGGGTGTGCGAGCTGCAGGGGTCTGATGACCAACCCTGGTGTAAGAAGTAGCTGCGGCAATAGTGGTTGAGACTGCTTGAGTCAGGCCAGTGCAGATGGATAGGATCTGAGTTAAAGCCTCCTGAAGACCAGGAATCACAATGGGCACTGCTGGTGCCTGAACGGGTGTTGCTAGAGCATCTATAGCTGGAGGCTGGTCCTGAATGGGGGAAACTTGTGGGTTAAGAGGTGATTCCCCTACTGCTCTGCCTCGACCAGGACCACGGCCGCGTCTACAGCCTCTATTGGGTGGCAATGGTGGTCATCCGCCACTTCCGGTAGCACGGGTTCTCGTCATCTGCGAGAGAATAGAATATAGAAGTTTAGTTATAGGAACAACAAAGCTGCAAAACAATAGTTTAAGAATATGAAGTGTTTCCTAAAGGTTCTGCATCATCTCGAGGATAAATACAAACGTCTCTGTACCGATCCGTGAGACTCTACTAATCGGCTCATGACTCATGAGACCTAGTAACCTAGGCTCTGATACCAACTTATCACGACCCCAATCCCAGTCGTGATGGCGCCTAACATAATTTCTAGGCAAGCCCGACCATTTAACACCCTCAACCCTAGCATAAAGCTCAATACCAATTAATTAAATATTTAGAACATGTAACAAGACTATTAACCGAATAGTTTAGATAGAAATAGTATGAAACAATGACATAACCAACATCTCCCAAAGACCTGGGGTCATGAGTCTAGAGTATCTAATGATATAGAGTAGTAAATCCTCAGTAATATAGATCTTCTAAAATGCGGAAAGACAAAGGGATAACGGGGAGGAGTCCGATTTTGCGGATGTCGGGCAGCTACCTCGACAACTCTTGAAAGCTCTAAAAAGCAGCAAACAACTCGACTATGCTCCTGGGGCACCTGAATTTCCACACATGGTGCAGGTACTTCCAACTCAGTGGTAATAGACATATATAATGGCTGAAAGTAAGAAACCTCGATATACAACAATGCAAAGCTATAACCAATAATTCAACAGATTTAACAGTGGAACAACAACACGCAATGACAGGTAAAAAAATAGATATCGATGCAAGAATGCAATGCAATGCACATGACCGCTGCGGCGCGGAACCCGGTCCATTTGGGTTTCTGTGCTCACTGTGGGGGTTCAGACTCCGGAGGGGCTCCTACAACCTAAACACAATATCATCGTATCATCCGTGCAGCCCGATCCACTCTCAGTCCAGTTAAATGCATGCAAGCCACACGGGCACAGTCAAATTTATCGTTTTCAGTTCCAATTATTAGGAATTATAGACTTAAGTGTTTAAACCTTTAGAAATTTACTAATCATTTTGAGACAGTGTTTAACTCAGGACTGATATCATGAAAATATGCTAAACACCATCGAAACAGTGATAATAATCCCTAAGGGATCCAAATAATCGGCACACAGCCAAGATATACTCACAACAATCTAAGTAGGATGCTTACCAATCAATTCTAGTTGATAACTAGTGTGAACATCACTCGGTCGGACTAAGCCAAAGTTCCCAATCACAAATGACCACGCACTCACCATAGAGTACGTGCCTCGCCTAAATATAGCATCACACTGTGATATACCGGGGTTTTAAACCCTCAAGTCATCACCCACATCTATTACTCACCTCAAACCGGCCATATGACTAGTCCACTAAGCCTTTTCCTCTCGAATAAACCTCCTTACACATCGAATCTGATCAAAGCCACAAAGAATATGTTATAATAAGCAAATGGAACATAACCGAATCGAGAGAACTCGAAAAATACCAAAAATCATGAAGTTGGCAAAATCCGAGCTGCGGTACCACTTCTCAAAAAATTACAAAATTCACATTACCAAATTCTTCGTCTTTCCACGAGTCCGTACATATAAAATTCATGAAAATCGGAGTCCATTTGATCCCTCAAATCTCTAGTTTAAGCCCTCTTAAGTTTAAAGCCCTAACCTCCATTTTTAACCTTTAATTCCTTGAGTTTTTAGTGTTAATCCGTGCTTGTGCACAATAATATCATAATCTAAATCCAAGAATCCATACATGATGATAGCCCTTAAAACCCTCTTCAAAAATCGCCCAAAACTTCCTTAGTCCGAAGTCCAAAATGTTTATTCTCTTTCAAAATCGTGAAAACACTGTTCACTTAAACCCCAACCAGGTTTCGCTTCTGCGGTTGGGACACCACATTTGCAGCCCCTGCTTCTATATAAAATAACCGCTTCTACGGTCTAACATAAACTCCGTAGGACCTCTTTTGCGGTCAGAACCCGCTCCTGCGATGTCCGCTTTTGCGGACTGCCTTCCGCTTCTGCGAAAATTGCCAAGCCCCTCATGGACCAATTTTGCGAACTCCCCACCGCATCTGCAGAACCGCTTCTGCATTCCCCTTTCCGCAGATGCAGAAATACCAGATACCAGCAGTCCTAGATTATGCAATAACTCCAAAATTCTTCGTTTAACCACCCGAACTCATCAAAGGCCCCCATGATTTCAACCAAAAGCATAGATATGATCTATTACCTTATTCAAACTTGCTCAAACCATCAAAACATTACTGTTAACACCAAAATCATCAAATTTCACCAAATCAAAGCCTAAGTTTATCATATCCTTACGAAACTCACATTCGATGAAAAACCCAACCAAACGACGTCCGAATGACCTGAAATTTTGCAAACATATCCAAAATTACCTAATGAAGCTACATCAACTGTCGGAATTCCATTTTGACCCTTGTATCAAAATCTCACCTATCAACCAGAATTCGCTAAAATTCAAACTTCGCCAATTCAAGCCTAATTCTACACCAGACCTCCAAATTCAATTCTGATCAAACTCCTAAGTCACAAATGATCCCCCGAAGCTAACTGAACCATCGAAATTAACATCCGAGCCCTCTAACTATATAGTAAACTTCTAGTTGACTTTTTCCAAATCAAGCTTTCCTCTAAGAGGCTAAGTTTCTCATTTCCAACTATAACCAATCTGATTCTACCCGATCAACTCAGATACTGATATTGAAACATAGAGAAACATATTATGAAGGAAACGGGGTGGTAACTCACATGACAATGGGCCGAGTCATCACATTGTTAAATCATGGTGGAAAGAATGATTCCTTATGAAGAGAAATGCCGTACCTGGGCTACATTTCGTGAACGATACAGCCCGTCAGGTAATTCTTTGGCTACGGTTTAGAGGTTCCCTCCAGTTTTATTACCTGACATATTCGTGTTAGCAGTTCAGAGTGCCCCTAAGAAGAAGAAGAACGGCGTTAACTCACCTAGTGCAGGGGATGACACTGAGGGTGGAGACATACATTGTGGCTCGTCTAGTGATGGCGCTGCTGGGCTTCCTCAGTAGGAGGTTATGCCCGTGGCAGCATCCACCAGTGAAGTGACTCCTTCAATTCCACCCCCGTGGCCCGAAGAGGACACTTCTGAGGGTGAGGAGCCACCGGAGAGGAAAAGATGTCGGTTAAGAACTGGCAAGGGGATAGCCAGAGAAGATGCGAGGGTGAGTGAGCCGCATCAGGGGTCGAGGCTAGTTTTTATGGTCGATGCCACTTGCTTTGGGAGGTCAGCTCCCCAAGGGAGGGCAATTCTCAATGCCAGCTCAGCCTGCAATTCGGAAAGTGGCTCGTCAACTGCTATTGGAGAAGTGGGTGAAGGTGCCGATAGGTTTGACCCTGAGGCCGCCTATATGGATGCATATGTGTTAACGAGGGGTACGACCCATGTGAGGATGACGGCAGGCAGATCTAACAGCCGAATTTTGATCCTAGGAGGGTATAACTTGTTGCAACACATCGAGTAGGCCGCAATAGATATAACCCTATTATGTGTGGCCGCTGAGTGTGAAGTTCTAAAAGGTGTTAGTGATAGGGAACTATCCCAGAGGGTCGCTGGCGCGGCTTTGCAGGTAGTTATTGATTTTCTTTGTGTGCCGTAAAGTTAACGTTGATGCATACTGACTTGCCTTTCCTATTTTTCCTCTTTTTTAGACTATCATCTTGGAGGTAGAGAGGAGGCGGAGAGCTTAAAGGAAGGAAGCCGCTTATAATAAGATGGTAAAGAAATATCAGCGGTGCCATGCCAAACATCAGGCGCTGGCGGACTTACTCAAGCAGGACCTAGAATTTCGTGTTTTCTGTGAGGCTTGGAGCAGTCGAATGCCCAGCTGAAGTAGAGGGTGGTTCAGCTTGAGCAAGTTGATGAGCAGATGATGGCCGATTTGGCTCGGAACATTGAGCTGGAGACTCTTCTCCAGTCGAAAGAAGAGGAATTGGAAGTCGGGCATGGGGTAGCCACGCAAACCGCTGATTTGCGAGCCAAGGTCACTGCCTTGACTGCCGAGCTTGATACCAAGACGACTGAGATTGAAGCCCTCAAGAAAATTGCTACATTAAGGTCTGATGAGGATGAGCATCGTGAGGCGCATGAGATGTGGGTGTATGTCGAGGCCAAGCTAGTCGTGCTCGATGAATTCGTAGATGTGGGTCGAGCTACTGAGGAGGAGGTTCAGGAGCAACGGCGCATAGCTCGCGTCGCCTGAGAAGACTGCGAGTATAGTTCCAACTCCCCAGACCGGGCCGGCTATAATTCCAAAGACGTTAACTGTCTAGGGTCCGGGTTCTGGATCTCTGCAACTTATTAGCTCGGGGCGGTAGTGGATGAGATGGTGGTCCAACGGGGGACGATAAGAAAAATGGCAAAGCCCCTTAGGACTTGTATATATTTTGTTTTGTTGTATTTGGAAGTGTAAATGGGTCATTTTGTACATGCATTTTTGGATGATAATGAAAGTTATACTTTTGCTATTATTCTTTTCCTTTTGTATCTTTTATTTTTGGTATCTCGTCTCTGCAGAGCGGATGCTAGCTTACTTGTAGGATTCTCAGTGTGCTTCTCGAACGTTGTTTATGTTATCCGTCGATAAGAGGCGATTTTGATGCTAAATAGTGGTGGCTTTAGCTAATAATGGCATTTCTTCATATGTTATTTACGTGCCTTGTGCCGTAGTCGAACAGGGTTGGAGACTGTTGGCGACGATGGCTTAGCCACAATATTGTCGATGGCCTTGGCCATGTACGAAGTTTTGACTATTGTCGAATTAGTCATTTGTCGTAGTCAAGCTGAGTCGACTTATTGACGATGATGGCCTTAGCCATTTACACGTTGGAGATGGCCGTAGCCATGTATGTAACTTTGACTGTCATCAAATTACTCATTTGTTGTAGTCGAGCTGGGTCAACTTATTGACGATGATGGCCTTAGCCATTTACACGTTGGAGATGGTCGTAGCCATATATGTAACATCGATTGTCATCGAATTACTCGTTTGTCGTAGTCGAGTTGGGTCAACTTATTGACGATGATGGCCTTAGCCATTTACACGTTGGAGATGGTCGTAGCCACGTACGTAACTTCAACTGTCGTCAGCTTACTCTTTTGTCGTAGTCGAGTTGGGTCGACTTATTGACGATGATGACCTTAGCCATTTACACATTGGAGATGGCCGTAGCCATGCATGTAATCTTGACTGTCATCGGCTTACTCTTTTGTCGTAGACAAGCTGGATTGACTTATTGATGATGATGGCCTTAGCCATTTACACGTTGGAGATGGCCGTAGCCATGTACATAACTTTGACTGTCGTCGGCTTACCTTTTTGTCGTAGTCAAGCTGGGTTGACTTTTTGATAATGATGGCCTTAGTCATTCATACATTGGAGATGGTTGTAGCCGTTCATACATTGGATATGGCCTTAGCCGTTCATACATTGGAGATGGCCTTAGCCATTTATACATTGGATATGGCCTTAGCCGTTCATACTTGGAGATGGCCATAGCCATTCATACATTGGAGATGGTTGTAGCCGTTCATACATTGGAGATCATGCTAGTCCAGTCCCTTTTTCATGTCAGCCATGAGAGCAAATGCAGTGGCTGGTATGATAAACTCGTTCCTCAAATATCTCCAGGTGTCCCCTATGCTGCCTCGTTAATAATCTCTCCGAGAAAACCTAGTTGCTACAAAACTCGGGTAAGGGGAAAAAATTGCGACTCGGGAGACACTTTATAGAAATGGAAATACTTGAGGTGGGTGACGTTCCAATTATTTTAGAGTGTTCTTCCTTCCATTATTTCTAATTAGAAGGCTCCTTTACTTGCTGCTGCTATGATTTTGTAGGGTCCGTCCCAGTTAGTGCCCAGTTTTCCTTTGCTTGGGTCTTTTGATGCTAATGTTTTGGTATTGAGGACGTAGTCTCCCACTTTGAGTGGTCTTACTTTGGCTCTTTCGTTGTAGTATCTTTCGACTTGTTGTTTCTGAGCCACCATTCTTATATGGACCATTTCTCTTCTTTCCTCGGCCTCGTCGAGGTCTTAAAGCATATTTATATCGTTCTCTCTTACGTTGGTATGTGAATACCTCAAGATCGGTTCGCCAAATTCGATGGGTATGACTGCATCGATTCTATAGACCAATGAATATAATGTTTCTCATGTGCAGGATTTTGGTGTGGTCCGGCACGCCCACAATACTTCTGGTAGTAGATCAGGCCATAACATTTTGGCTTCCTCGAGTTTCTTTTTCAGTATGTTCAGTATTGTTTTGTTAGAAGACTCTACTTGGCCATTGGTGGCAGGGTGGTATGGCGTGGAGAGTATTCGTGTAATGTGCCATTTGTCGAAGAATTCTATCATCTTCTGACCGACTAACTATCTTTCGTTGTCATAGCTGATTTCTTTGGGGTGTCAAAACGAAAGATGATATTCTTCCATATGAAGGCAATGACTTCTTGTTCATGTATTTGGGCGTATGCACCTGCTTCCACCCACTTGGAGAAGTAGTCAGTTAAAACTAATAGAAATCGTACATTTACTCGTCCTTCTAGCAAGGGACCGACTATATCAATTCCCCATTTGATGAAACGCCATGGGGAAGTGACTGAGTGGAGCGGCTCTCCTGGTTGGTGTATCATGGGGGCATGCTTCTAACATTGTTCGCATTGGCGAACGTATTCCACTGCCTCTTTTTTCATGGTGGGCCAATAATAACCGGCTCGTATTATGCATCGTATGAGGGTGCAGTTACCTGTATGGGCACCGTAGTGACCCTCATGTACCTCTTCGAGTACTTATCTCATTTGGTGTGGCCCTGGGCACTTGGCTAGGGGTCTGCCAAACGTCCTTTTGTAGAGCTCGTGGTTAATCAGGCAATACCTGGTGACCTGCACGCGGAGCTTCTTTGCTTCTTTTTTGTCGAGTGGGAGTGTACCATCCTGCAGATAGGATACAAATTGGTTGCGCCAGTGCCAAGTCAATTTTAAAAAACGTACCTCGGTGTGATCAATAGTTGAATGGAGGAGGGTGACCACGCTTTCTCTGTCGAAGCTTTTAGTGGTTGCGGCCAATTTTGCCAAGCCGTCTGCTGTGACGTTTCGTGCCCTTGGAATTTGTTCGAAGAGGAACTCGTCAAACTCAATCATTAATTTGTGGACCTCTGACTGATATTTTTGCAATATCTGCTCCTTGATTTGGTAAGTCCCAGTGACCTGGTTCACTACGAGTTGGGGGTCGCAGTGGAAAACGAGCCATCGAACTCCGTATTTGATGGCTAGTTTCATACCTGCAATAACGGCCTCGTACTCGGCCTTGTTGTTAGTCATTTTAGGACACTACACGGACTGTCAAATTATTTTGCCCATGGGGACCTCAAGAATGAGTCCCAATCCTGATCTTGAGGCATTAGCGACATTGTCAGTGAATAAAGTCTATAAGTCGGTGTTTGAGAGGGTACGATGTGCCTCCAGTTCTGCCTCTTACAGCATTTCTACGCTGAAATCGGCTATAAAGTTGGCAAGTACTTGCGACTTAATGGTTGTTCCCGGGTGATACGAGATATCGTGCTCACTGAGCTCTATAGCCAATCTGGTGAGTTTGCCGGATAATTCGGGATTATGTTGGACGTTTATGTAGGGAAGGTCGTCACTAATTTTATGGGGTGGCATTGAAAATAGGGTCGGAGCTTTCGTGAAGCTACGACCAATGCCAGGGCTAATTTTTCAAGGTGTGGATACTGTGCTTCGGCATCCACTAAGGTTTTGCTAATATAGTAAATAGGAGATTACGTACCTTCATTTTCACAGACCAAGACTGCGCTGACAGCGACCTCAGGGACAGTCAGATGCCTCATTGAGACACGAAAAATCCTAAGAATTTTCTCGAGGCTATGCCAAAGGTGCATTTCTTAGGGTTTAGCTTCATCCCGTACCCTTTTAGTATTTCGAAGGCTTCTTTCAGGTGGTCGATGTGTTCTTCTTTCTTTGCCAACTTCACCAGCATATCATCGATATAGACCTCCATGGTCTTATCGGGCTATTCTTTGAACATTTTGGTGACCAGTCTTTGGTACGTAGTCCCCGTATTTTTGAGCTCGAAGGGCATTACCTTGTAGCAGTATGTCCCTTGGTGGGTGATGAATGTTGTTTTCTCCTGGTCCTCCTCGGCCATCATGATTTTATTGTAGCCGGAGTAGGCATCTAAGAAGCTCAACAATTCATGTCCTGCGGTAGCGTCGATCAATTGGTCGATATGAGGTAGTGGGAATGAATCCTTCACACATACCTTTTTCAGATTAGTGAATTCCACACACATTCTCCACTTCCCATTTTTCTTTTTGACCATGACGACATTGGCTACCCATTAGGGGTACTTTTATTCTTTGATGGAACTGTTGGCCAGTAATTTTTCTACCTCCTCGTTGACCATTTCATTAATGGCGGCATTGAATTCCTTCTCATCTGTCACACGGGCGAATGTAATGGATCGATGTTCAGCTTGTGGGTGGAGATGTCTTTCGAGATTCCCGGCATATCTGAATGGGAAAAAGCAAATAAAATTGTATGGTTAGTTCGGAATTCACGATACTTACTCGGATTGGTGAGGTAGTCCCCGATGTAGGCTTTCTTTTTTAGGTCAGTGTCATCCAATTGGACTGGGTCGAGATCTTCGACCATTGCTTTACAGGTTTCCACGACGTCAGGGTCTTTGATGGCATCCGTTGTCGGGTTGACATTAGTCCCCGACACGGCTGATTACTATGCTTCTACACTCGCCCCTTTTAGGTTTTTGGTGTGGGTGCAATCTTGAGCTATTTTATAGCATTCTTGTGCGGTGCATGGTTCACCTCAAATGTTGAATACCCGCATGGGGTGGGGAATTTGATCACTTGGAAAAAACTTGAAATGACCGCTCGTATGGCATGTATCCATGGGCGTCCTATGATGACGTTATAGGCCGTTTCCTGATTCATTACGTGGAAAGTAATTTCCAGTGTAACCCCCCATGCTAAAATGGGCAGTAATATTTCACCAGATGTCCGTTCCACTACATTGTTAAAACCAGTTAGTGTTATGCAATGCGATATTACCTTACCCTTGAGTCTCATTTGTCTGAGGACCCTCGGGTGGATAATACAGGCGCCACTTCCATCGTCAATCATGATTCTTTTAACATCCATATCGGCGATACGCAAAGTGATAACTAAAACATCATAGTGAGGGAAAGGCAAACCGTCAGCATCGGACTTATCGAAGGTGATACTATCTTCAAAGTCGTCATATCATTCATGCGCGATGGTCCAGTTTAGTTTGTGCGTGGTGGCGAACTTGACATGGTTGATTGCTGAGTCATCACCGCCTCCGACGATCATGTTTATCGCACGTACTGGGGAAGGCGGCTTTGGCAGCCTGTGGGGTTGTTCCCATCCATGCGCAAAGTTTATTTTTCCCTTGTCACTGAGCAATTCCATCAGGTATCCCTGGTTCAGCATCGTGGCCACTTCTTGCCGTAAGCCTATGCAATCTTTTGGTTTTGTGTCCCCATTCCTGATGGAACTTGCATAGAACATTTGATTTCCTTGTAACAGGGTCTGATTTCATCTTTTGCGGCCATTTCACCTTGGTGCCCAGCTTCTCCAATGCGTACACTATTTCTGAAGGAGATACACAAAATGAATGGGTAAATAATAAAGGAGGTGTACCTATTTCATTTGGGAGTGGGGCGACGTATCGCTGTAGAGCATCTATATGCCTTGGTGGTGGATAGGAGAATCTGATGTATGGTTGGTGTCGGTCTTTATTGGAGCATGGGAGTTGTTCTCTATGTCCCTCCTCGTCTCCGAGTGTATCATTGTTAACCATTGGGTCGGCCTATTAACATCATCCTCGTCCGCCCGTACCTCAGTGCAATAGGCGTTGTGAATTTCCTCCCATGTGGTGGGGGGATATTTCATGAGACGACTTAGTAGTTTCTTGGTCGCCCTCAAACTGTCCCTGTTTAGCCTGTTCTAGAAAGCGACGACTGCCATACCTTCCGTTACGTTTGGCAGGCCCATCCTTACCCTATTAAACCTGGCCAGGAAATCTCTGAGTCCTTCCCATGCGGTTTGTCTTATGGTGAAGATGTCGTTGACCCTTGCTTTCACTTTCTTTGCTCCTGCATGGGCAGTGACGAACTTATCCGTCATTTCCTTGAACGTTGATATTGCCTTAGCTGGTAGCTGGGAGTACCACGTTAGAGCCCCTCCCATCAACGTCTCACCGAACTTCTTCTGCAGCACCGATGGTACCTGCTCTTTCAATAGGTCATTACCTTTCATGGCAGTGACATAGTGGATCAAATGATCTTTGGGATCTCTGGTTTCATCGTATACCCTTAAGTAGGGCGGTATCTTGAAGGTTTTTCGGATAGAGTGAGGAGCAGCTTCTTCGGTATATGGTTGCTCGACGAATCTTCCTACATCGCATTTTGGTAGCAACTTGGGAACACTAGGGATCTTGTCTAACCTTTTCATATGCTCTTTCATTTGGTCACGAAGAGCCTTGTTTTCATTCTACATTTCTTCCATCTTCTTTAGGATGGCTGTTAGTGTTCCGCCGTTGGCCTATAATTCGATGGGTCTGTTATTTGCTCGTACAACTTCAGGTTCACCCATAGCAGCATTGATGCTTACCGTTGGCATACACCTAACATTACTTTGTGGTGACTTCTCAACCAAGCCACTTAGAGTACTTGTTAGCCATTCTTCCAATAGCTTCTTGACTACCGATGGTGCTTCCGTAGCCGCAGATGTCGAAGCTTCTTTTTCGTGCAAGATCGTTAGATCTTCGGATGAGGAAGGCGAGATCTCTGCACATGGTGTGATGCTAGGGGTTGCATTCAAGATACCCTCGTCACTGGCTTCATTGAGAGGACCAAGGAGATTGGTTGTAACACCCACTATTACTTTCGATCTTGTGTTATTTTCGGCCATCTTTTTGTGCGGTGTAGAAAATGGTTGTTGGTTGTTTTCTAGGTGGATACTATGATTTTGATTCTTGAAATCACCAAAGACGGCGCCAAATTGTTTGGCTCAAAAGTTATCAATATACTTTAAGCATAAAAACAATCAAAAATAAATAGAGGTAAATCGTAATCAAATATAATATAACCTAGAGACAAAAAGATGAAGATATTGTAGTAGATCTGATAATAAGAACTTAAGAACTGAGTGTTCGTTAGATCTAGAGATAACGAGAGAAATAGGAGAAAATGAGAGAGTTATATTATTTGGTAATAATACCGATGCCCCTTTACAATGGGAAGGTATTCTTTATATAGCAGGAGGTCTTCCTCGAAATAATCATAAAAGTACAAAAGGTAGTCGACGTCCCCATAGCGAGGATGCTGAGTTTTAACTGGCGTCGCTTTGTTTTCACGCCCAAATCGTACCTTTACTTTAGTGGACACATGCTCATTGAGCGTACCATTCGGTGTAACTACATTGAGGGCCAAGTTTGACCCATGCATCCTCATTAAAGAACTAAAATTGGTACTTATTATAATGTTGAAATGTGATTAAGTGGGGGCACGGAATCTGCATATCTATATCCAAAAGTGGCAACAAAATGATGCCAATTTTCAATATAATTCTGTGTCCAATTTCAAATATTTATTTCAATATACAATACTTTTTTTTTCGAAAAAAATAGATATATTACTGTTAATATTCTGTTCGGTAGGAAAGAAACAAAGCAAAAGCAGACGTGATGGATGTCACGGGTTTGATACCTAATATCTATCACCACAAGCTTAGGAATTGCAATCTTGTTTCTTTTTTAGTCTTTTTCTTGGTTTTATTATAGTCACTGGAAAAATAATATATTTGGAATTTTGTTGTTTTGTTATTGAGTAAGTAGTAATTTAAGGTGCGATTTGATATCTCTACTTAAAGTTTGACAGAATAACATGTGTGCTACATGCACAAAAAAGTGGCAGCATTCAAGTTAATTTCTTCAATTTCCAAGGTCGCCTATAAGTAGTTTGATCAGGTGATCCTCCACTTCAAATAATTTAATGCTTTTAATAATTTTAATATGATTGTAGTGACATGAATAAAATAAATTATTCCTCAAAAGTTTTGTTTCTAGTTTTGACAATAAAAAAATTCTGGTAAAGAATATTTCATCTTAAATATACTTGGGCGATGTAAATTTAAATTAGTCAGGGACTTTAATGACAAAGTGAAACACTCCCACCCCTTCCCCGCCCAAAAAAAGTACTTACAATTTGACTGCATTTGGGATAACGCGATAGTTAAAATTATAATCATAAGTCTTCTTTAAGTGTAAAGGTAAAATTAGAATAGAAAAAGTTAACATATTTTTGATTTCTTAAATTAATAAATATTTTGGATCAATTTATTTGAGTAAAGCGATGGATGAATAGTATATTATGAAATTTGTCATTAATACTTCTAATGAAATAAAAACTGAGTACCTTAATAAATACTCACGATAATGTGATTAAGTATTAGTTCACGAGCATTTGAAGCAATATGTAGGTTCAATTATTTGAGGAACTACATGAATAAATACCCCAAAAAAATAATTAAACAAGTAAGATAAATAATTGCACATGGTTATAAGCAATGGGTTGCAAAATCAAAGTCTACTAATTAAATATATGCTCTATCTATCAAGTGCTATGCAGGTCAACATAACTTTGAGGAACTTTTACCTTAAGAAAAATCATAGTTTCCAATATTATTTGACTTTTTGTTTCGATAAACATTTTGTTTAGATCATTGGTATGGTCAAAACTGTAGATCGTTGAAGATTATTAGCTTTAACCCAGTCAGTACACTTTTAGGTTCCGGCAATACGCAGATTCGGGTTTGAGAGTCTTATTTAGAGAATAAATTAATATACAAGTGTTGACCTGTAACTTGTATGAACCTCTTTAAGAGTGAATTTTGCAACTTTATTTACTTGTTTTTTTTTTTTTTTTGTATATAGTGGATTGTTCATTTTTGTTTGTGATTGTAGGCCAATTCATTTAACCATATTAAATATTTATATTTCTTTTGTTGTTTTGATTTATCGTCATTGAAGATATGTTTTGTTGGCTTTCTCGCATTGTTTACCCTAAAAAATGGATAACACTTAGAATTTGTACGCGCCAAACTGTTTACCCTAAAAAACGGATAACAATTAATTTATACGTGGTTTTAAGGATACATGAATTAATTCAATACAAGTGATTAATGACGTTAGATTAAGCAAATAAAAGACGTAATAATTGATCAAACCAATGATAATAATGAATCCGAGCTCGGTTAATGGCTTAACGAGGAGCCTGCCTTTAGTTCCGAGCTAACACTTATGAAGAACTTATGAACAAAAACAAGAACTTTGTATAGCTTTCAGAAACAAAAGTATATTACCTTGATATGTGTGTTACAACGTGTCTAATGAATAATAAGTTTCTACTTTATACAGTAGGGGAGTTTTACCCAAATACAATCCTAAGAAAGGTAAAAATTTTCTTTTTCCCTAATCATTAATTTTTTATCGATATGTGTCGAGATTCATGTCGTGATATCCGGTTGGGCACGAACATCACGGCCCTTTGTTAGTCGTGTGCAGTTGTTTGGTAATGCTCTCCGAAGTCTTGGGACCAGGAGCGGAGGCAGGGGGCGCAAGAGCCTTCGCCAAAAAATTACTATATATATAAGGCAAAATCTATTTTTTATCTCTATATATTAAGTTTTGAACACCTTTCACACAAGGCAAATGTTTGGCTTAGTGGTCAAGGATGTTCAAAATGTGTAGAAAATTAGAGGTTCGATTCCTGTGAGCTGTAATCCATTTTTTTTAACACCCTTACTATATATCCTGCTTCCGCCACTGCTTGGGACTCGAACCGGATCGGGAGGACATGGTCCCATTGCCCGTGAGGGCAGGTGCTTTAATTTGCTCGAGTCCCGGTACAAGGGGTTTTTTGCTCTGATTCTGATTCTTTACGGTCACTGCTCAGTGGGCTTGATTTTACCCGTATACACGCATGACACCAAATTATTTTGATTTTTTTAACCCCCAAAAAAATGCAAGAAGTGAAGACCATGGGAACCCAAATTTGTCTCAAAGACTTTTGTTCTAAATCCATATGCAGCACAAGCATTTACTATGTCCAGGTTATGTGTGTGAAACAAACGGTCGGCAGCGGCTACTGTATTATATACATCTTTTATATGATTAACATATAAATAATTCAATCTATGATAGTAGATAATGGGGAGCATATCCTTCGTTTCCACTCTTTCCTTTTTTAGTTCTATGTGAACAAATATAATAAGTTTGACTCTTTAGCCACTTTCTGTAAATCCAAATGCATCGCCATGTCCACCACGTCTGTTTAAAACTTCAAAGAACAAGAAAACCATATTATTACTAGCCTATTTTTGTTTCAATTAATTTATATGTCTTATTTTTTTAATTCCATTTCAAGTAAAGGCCACTCTTGTATGTTTCATAAATATTTAATTATTATATTCTCGTTTGCTCTGATAACACAATTCCTTAAAAGTATAAAATAATACATTTAAACCCGCAAGATATAAAGTATATATTTGTGTGTTGTAATACACAATTTTAATTTGAATACATAAAATAGAAAAGCATATGTTATATTTTTTAACTGCATGCGGGAAACTTAGGACACATTAAATGAAACGAAGAAACATTATACATATCCCATTCTTTCTTTCAAAATATTTTTTGAATTGTTTGCAAAATATCAATCCAAGAGTATGGCAAAGAAGTGCATGATGATGATAGATGATGGAATTCTTTGCTGTTTCTGTTGCCTCCTTAATTAATTTAGTCCCACTCAGCAGAAATTCCAATTCTAATCTTTTTTTTAGAATGTCATTTCGATACATAAAGTATTATATATTTACGTAAGGTCCAAAGAAAAATCATATTTCAAAAGATATAATATAAGTAGCCCATAATGATATTAATAATAATATTAGTAACTGATTTTACGGTTAGAAGCTAAGTCATAAGAAAACAGCCTTATCTTTCTTCTTTCAATTTTTTTTTTTTTTTTTTTTCTTTTAAACTTCTTTCAATTTCAATTTCACTTTCAACTAAGCTCAGCAGGACCCTCCACTATGTCCAACGCTGCTCCATTAAATTTTTGTATCTTTAATACTACAAAACGACATATTCCCACTTCCTTTGGATTCGGTGTCTCTTTCTTCCTTTCCCCTACCTTTTCTTTCATAATTCCTTTCTAGCATGATCTTTTTAGCTTTCAGTATCAACGAAATTAAGGTCTCATTTGTTTTTTTTAAGATTAAGACGTTTGAATCTAAATACACATCTGAATATCAAGATGCGTATTAAGATTAAGGTATTTGAATCTGAATACACATCTGAATATATTAAGATGTGTATTAAGATCTGAATACTAAATAATTAAGACTGTTTGATTTTTAACGTCTGAATATATAAAATTTAACTCTATTTGAAAATTAATAAACAAAAAATTCAAATGAAATACTAACTAATCTAATATTTTATCAATAAAATTTATAGTAGTTTTTAAGAATATGATAGTTGTTTGTGGTGATGGTTAACGGGTGAATACCGATTATCAACGGTGGATGGTGGTAGTATTGGTTGATGATGGTGCTTCATGCTAGTAACTAGTAGCTATTGGTAGTGGTGGCGATTATATTTCGGGATGGTGATGGTGGTGGTGGTGGTGGCTGATAATAGTTAATAATGGCGGGTGGTGGTAGTAGTTGTGACTGAGGAAGATGGTGGGTGGGTGGTGGTAGGTTATAATGATGGGCAGTATCGGCCATGGTTGTTGATGGTGATGGGGTGGTCAATTGTGTTAGTTGAGGTGGATGAGTGTTGGTTGTGGGTGATGGTGGTCAAAGTGGTGGGGATAGTGGGCGGTGATGGTCAGTAATGGTGGCAGCTATGGTTGAGGATGATGGTGGCATGGTAGTGGTGGAGGTGGTGGTGAGGTTGGTTGAGTATAGTGGTGGTGGCGGCATGGTGGTAGTTGATAATGGTAGGCGGTGGCGGCAATTAATAATAAATATATGATAGCATCTTAATGAAATTAAGTCTCTGTTATAGATCTGAATCATACAGACCTATTCAGACACATTAAGTGGTTGTGAAGTAAAAAAAACAAACACACTTAATGATTAATATTTGAATAATTAAGATTCAGATTTTAAAAACAAACGCACTTAATGTCCGATATCTGAATGATTAAGATTCAGACCTCCATTAAGTGCAAACAAATGAGGCCTAAGTCTAGTGGGCTCGAGCCTCGCAGCAATTAGGAGTAGCAAACGGGCGGGTCAGATCAAATATAGTTTGAATTAAAAAGGAATAATAAAAAAAAAGAATTAATTGTCGATTCGATCTTTACTTAATATGGATAAAAAATAAATTAACGGATGAATAATATGGTTATCTATATTATCCATAATTTATTGCATATGATCATTTTTAAAAAAAAATTAGTTTTCCTAACTTGAGGAACCTCCTATTGACTTTACAAATGTAAAAGTTAGACACATTGATAATCCATTGATTACCTATTGGTTATCCATTCTCTAAATGGATAATATGGTTCTTTATCCATATTTGACCCGTTTTTAAAAAGTTCATTATCCAACCTATTTTCTAGTGAATATTATGGGTGGTTAACTATTTTCTTTTAACCATTTTGTCACATCTAGTAGCAATAGTAAGGTTTTTGTATGACTTATAAGTTACAGATTTTGGTTTTAGAATTAGTCACTAATGCTTGTATTAGAATATTAATTGCCTACACTATATCCGTTTGGGTGTCGGCTCTTTTTCGGACTTTACGTAAATACGAGATGCTTTGTACACCAGATTGTTCTTGTTGGAAAAATTGGTTATGGAAAATAACAATTAGCTTGTGTCGTGTCAAGGACACAATGGCTAGGGATATTTCGTCCACATAATAATGAATAAAATTATGCGTAACTTCTAAGATTGTTAAGACCCGGATTTCCACCATCGGGATCGTGATGGCGCCTACTCGTGGTAGCTAGGCAAGCTAATTTACTCACCATTTTTTATTAGTAAAACCATCTTGTTGTCAATTTAATAGCATAAACAATAATATTAACAATAACTGGGGAAGTCTAATTTCTATACGTCTCAAATAAATACGAAATACTCAAAATAAATCCTCTATTCAAGATTTGGTGTCACATGCTCACGAACCACTAAGAATAAACTATATATAAAGGTCTGAAAGAAATATAACAGTTGTCTGTCTCGAAACAATGAGACCACAGTATAAATATAAAGCATAAGAAGAGACGTCGGCCTGCGGACACCTGCAAGCTACCTCAGTCTCGTGGTAATAAGATTGTGCTATCGAACTACTGTTGTTGCTGCTCAAAGCCTGGACCTGTGCAAAAATTCACAAACTGTAGTATCGGCACAACCGACCCCATGTGCTGGTAAGTTCCTAGCTTAACCCTGGCGAAGTAGTGACAAGGCTAGACTAGACATCACATAAACCTGTGCAATTATAAAAAATATAGCGGAATATCGAATGCCAAGAAATCAACATCAAGGGAGGGGGAACATGCTGCGGGGAAATACAATTAAATAATAATCTAGAGTAACAACCAAAAATATCTTGATTCCACAATGAAACAATAAACAAATATTCAGACATAACAACAGATGTCAACATCTGTTGCGGTGTGCAACCCGTTCCATAATTACCATTGTTGTGGCGTGCAACCCACTCCATCATTACTATTATTGCATTGTGCAACCCGCTCCACATATCACTATTGCGGCGTGCAACCCGACCCATATTATTTACCATTTACCATTTATCATTGTTGCGGCGTGCAACTCGTTCCTCAATATTATTTACCAGTCTGAGTCCCCAAGCAACAGTCAAAATCAAGGGACACACATCAGATAAATATATAGCAAACATCCCGGCAAGGGAATACAATTAACAACTCAATCATCTCGGTAAGGGAGCATATGAACAGTTCAATCATCCCGGCAAGGGAGCACAATCAACAATTCAATCATCTCGGCAAGGGAGAATACACGTTAAATACTTACGTCCCGGCAAGGGAATAATCAACAACATTTCCTTTTTCTTTACTTTACTCATCTTATAATTCAGTTTACTATTTCGAGCCACGCTCCAAAGAATTTAATAATCATTTACTGTTTACACGTTATTCACAATGTATAGACATTCCCCAATAACATGGAAGGCATATCATAAGGACTCACAATCATGCTAGACACCAATGTATAGATACTCGTCACTATGCCTATACATCATACTTGATCACATAGCAATTAGCAACAAGACTCAACTCCTATTCCCTCAAGCTAGGGTTAGACCAAACACTTACCTCGAAGGTTTACGGCCAACTCAGTCCTCAAGCAATGCCTTTCCTTTCGAATTTCGCTCTAATTCAATCGTATCTAGACACAATTTATTTAATATCATCAATACTACTCAACAATCCAGCCCAATTGCCTAATTAAAGTTCTTTTAATATTATGTCCAAAAATTGTAAAACCGCCCCCGAGCCCGCTTGGTCAAAACCCGAGGTTCGAACCAAAATAAATTTACCCATGCTCCCACGAGTGCAAATATATAATTTATTTTAAGATTCGACCCCAAATTGGGGTTAAATTACCCAAAATTCTCAAAACCCTAACTTTGCTCAAAATCCATGATTTTTACATTGATTTCATGATTTAGGTCTTAGAAACTTGTTAATTAATGAAGGAAAAGTGAAGGAAATAAGCGAAAAATCACTTACTCAAGTGTTCTTGAAGCTTGGGGGATTTAATGGCTTCCTAGGGCTTGGGAGAGAAGAGGGCTCGTGAAAAAAAGTGTCAAATCCCGTAGCTACTGGTTCTGTCTCATTTTAAAAAAAATCACTAAACGAATTTGTTCACTGCGTTCGAGACAGAGGGGTCGCGTTCGCATTGAAGAGGAAACTGATGCATCGCGATCGTGGAAATGAGAATACGATCGCGGTGAAGGAAATAGGGGGGCTACGTGAATGCGTGAGGGATGTTGCGTTCGCCTTGAAGAAAGTTACCGGGGTCGAAATTTAGCCTACGCGATCGCGTGATATGGTACACGAACGCGTAGAAGTGGGAAGCTGTCTATGCGAATGCGGGGATTGATCCGCGAACGTGATGGGAAAAATATCAGAGCAGTGCGATCACGTGGCTTAGGTCGTGATCGCGTAAAACAATTTACTGGGCAACTATTGCATAAAGTATGCTGCATTTTCAAGTGCACAACACCCCGAACCACCCCCGAAATCACTTCCGAGCCCTCGGGGCTCCCAACCAAACATACACCCTCACTCACTATCACCATACAAACTTGCTCGAGCGATTAAATTGCTAAAATAACATCAAATTCAATGAATCAAACCTCAAGACTCATAAATTTCATTTCAAAGTTCAAAACTTCCAAATTTTCCATTTTTAGTTTGAAACATGTCAAACGACGTCCGTTTTCAACCGAGCTTTACAGGAAGTGCTTAAATAATATATAAGAGTTGTACTGGGCATCGGAACCAAAATACGAGCCCGATACCATAGTCTTTTAATCAATTTTCATTCTCATTTTCCTTAATAATTTTAGAAAAATAATTTAATAGAAAAATTCTTTTATTCAGGTTCTAGACCTCGGATTTCAACTCCGGACACATGCCCGAGTCCCATATTTTTCTACAGACCTTCCGGGATAGTCCAAACTCAGGTCTAGGTCCGTTTACCAAAAATGTTGACCAAAGTCAACTATAATCATAGTAATATCAAAATTCTTCAAATTTTTCATAGAATCCACATATTTCAACATGAAGATTTTCCAACTACACACCCCGACTATGCATGCAAATCGTGGCAATATAAAATGAGGTTTTCAAGGCCTCAAAAGAACGGAACAGATGAGTAAAATAGGTGATAAACCTTTGGGCCGTCACATTCGCCACCTCTAAAATAACAGTTCGTCCTCGAACGGACAAAAGAAAGAAGTACCTGAGTCAGGGAACAAATGTGGATAACAACTCCGCATATCAGACTCGGACTCTCAGGTCGATGCCTCAGCAGGCTGACCTCTCCACTAAACATGCACTGAAGGAAAGCTCTTTGACCTCAACTGTTGAACCTGCCGGTCTAGAATAGATACCGGCTCCTCCTCGTAAGATAAATTCTTGTCCAACTAGATAGTACTAAAGTCTAACACATGCGTAGGATCGCCGTGATACCTCAAAAGCATAGATACATAAAAAACTAGATGCACAACTGATAAGCTAGGTGGCAATACAAGTCTATAAGCCACCTCTCTCACTCGATCAAGAATCTCAAACGGGCCAATGTACCTAGGGCTAAGCTTTCCCTTCTTTCTGTCACACCTCCATTAAGGAAAAATCCGTTTGCCAATCGCCGAATAGCTCTCTTTTGATCTCCAGTTGCCTGTTCTGGGTATATTCCTAACATGAGGTATTCTTTGACATCATGAAACCATGGCTCACCATCCATTTCTTCTTCTATCATATTGCAATAAGCATGTTGATTCCGAACCTGAATATGTAACGGATCAACATGAATCTTGTCCGGGTGATGTAACATTGATGCCAAAGTAGCTAAAGCATCGGCAACTTCATTATGCATTCTCGGGATATGTCTGAATTCTACTGACCGGAAATGCTTAGTCAGATCATGCAAACATTGATGATATGGGATAAGCTTCAAATCTCTGGTTTCCCATTCTCCCTGAATCTGATGTACCAGAAGGTCCGAGTCCCCCAAGACCAAGACGTCCCGTACATCCATGTCCACCGCTAATCGTAACCCTAAAATGCATGCCTCGTACTCAGTCATATTGTTGGTACAATGAAAATGCAGTTGAGCAGTAACAGGATAATGATGTCCCGTTTCAGAGATGAGCACAGCCCCTACTCCGACTCCTTTTGCGTTTGCCGCTCCGTCGAAGAAAAGCTTCCACCTCGGATCCTCAGTTGATTCAAACCCATCAATTTGCAATACTTCTTCGTCCGGAAAATTCGTCCTCAAAGGTTCGTATCCGTCATTGACAAGATTCCCAGCTAAGTGATCGGCTAGGGCCTGAGCTTTTATAGTCGTCCTCGTCACATAGATGATGTCGAATTCCGTAAGTAATATTTGCCATTTTGCTAACCTCCCTGTAGGCATAGGCTTCTGGAAAATATACTTCAATGGATCCAAACGTGAAATAAGGTAAGTAGTGTAAGAAGACAAATAATGTTTCAGCTTTTGGGCTACCCAAGTTAAGGCACAACAGGTCTTCTCCAAATGAGTGTATTTAACCTCGTAGATCGTGAATTTATTACTGAGATAGTAAATGGCCTGTTCCTTTCAGCCAGTAAGATCATGCTGCCCCAGTAAGCAGCCGAACGAATTTTCCAAGACCGTTAGATAAAGAATCAGGGGTCTGCCAGGTTCAGGCGAAACTAGTACGGGTGGGTTTGACAAATATCCTTTGACTTTGTCGAATGCTTCCTGACATTCTGTCGTCCATTCTATCGCAGCGTCTTTCTTCAACAGATGGAATATGGGTTCACATGTCGCTGTAAGCTGAGCAATAAACCTACTGATATAATTTAATCACCCCAACAAACTCATTACCTCTGTTTTGTTCCCTGGCGGGGGTAACTCCTGGATGGACTTGATTTTTGATGGGTCCAACTCAATACCCCGTCGGCAGACGATGAATCCTAGCAACTTTCCTAACGGAACCCCGAACGCACATTTGGCTGGATTGAGCTTAATATCATATCTTCGAAGTCTTTGGAAAAACTTCCTGAGATCGGCTATGTGGTCTTCTTGACGTCTAGATTTTATGATCACGTCATCCACGTACACTTCAATTTCTTTGTGTATCATATCATGGAACATCGTAGTCATCGCCCTCATGTATGTTGCCCATGCGTTCTTAGGCGAACGGCATTACTCGGTAGCAGTAAGTTCCCCATGGTGTGATAAAAGCTGTCTTTTCCGCGTCCTCTTCATCCATTAAAATTTGATGATATCCTGCATAGCAGTCCACAAAGGATCCGATCTCACGCCCGGCGCAATTATCAATCAATATATGGATATTGGGAAGCGGAAAATTATCCTTAAGGCTAGCCTTGTTGAGATTGCGGTAGTCAACACATACTCTGATCTTCCCATCTTTCTTTGGCACCGGTACTACGTTAGCCAACCAATCGGGGTATCGAGTGACACGAATGACTTTCGCTTGTAGTTTCTTGGTCACTTCCTCCTTGATCTTTACACTCATCTCCGTCTTAAACTTCCACAGTTTTTGCTTGATGGGAGAACATGCCGGGTCTGTGGGTAATTTGTGAACCACTAGATCGGTGTTGAGTCCTGGCATGTCATCGTACGACCATGCGAAGACATCTTTGAATTCCACGAGTGTCTTGATTAATTCTTCTCTCAGGTTGGGTTCAAGATGGACACTTATTCTGGTTTCTTTAACATCATCCGTATCCCCAAGATTAACAGCCTCTGTATCATTTAGATTGGGTTTGGGCTTTTCCTCAAATCGACTTAGTTCCTCGCCAATTTCTTCTAAGGCTTCATTTTTGTCGTATTCTGATTCACTCTTATCATTTCTTATTATTATTTCTGAATCAGATTGACTTTCTAGACTAGGTCGATTATTCTTTAAGCACGCCACATCATTAAGATCAGTTGAAAGAAAGCTGGAAATAAAAATAAAAAGGAAAAATAAACAAAATTAGAAGAAAAGGAAGCAAAATTTCATTGGTCGAAAAATACAAGATAACAAGGTTTTCACACTCTAACCCAAACGGGAAAAAAAAACGAAATGGACTACAACCCTGGGATAGTCCCACACAAAACTTGAAAGATAAACACAAAGCAGACTACCAAGACTCCCTTCGGGTAGGAAGAGGAATAGCATCCCAATTATTTAATTTTGTCTATGGTCCCACAAATTGTATCTCAGCACGGCTGGGTCCTTCAC
This sequence comes from Nicotiana noctiflora, assembly GCA_032618575.1. Lineage (NCBI taxonomy): Eukaryota > Viridiplantae > Streptophyta > Magnoliopsida > Solanales > Solanaceae > Nicotiana > Nicotiana noctiflora. The sequence goes on along the minus strand of JASVEL010007946.1, from coordinate 200,733 downwards.
CATCTTCTAACATGCACACATCTGAGAATAGCTCCTCGAACTTTCTCAGGAATTCTTCATCCGATTTTGGCCAAAGGGCCGAAATGCCTTGTTGTCAGATTTCTTTCGATTCCGGACTTGACGAAGGATTCGGAGAGGCGCGGAACGGGCTTTGGTAATACCCATGTCTTCTGTTTGAGTCTCTTAGATCGCACAATGTCCTCTGGTGTCGGTTCAAATCCCAAACGGAACGTCCCTTTTGCAGCATGGATCCATGCCTTGTTGGTCCCGAAATGCCCAGAGGACATTGTGCCGAAATGCCTTGTTGGTCTCGAATTTGACAAGCTGGTGTAGACTAGACGGAACCGCTTTTGCAGCATGGATCCATGGTCGTCCTATCAAAAGGTTATATGAGACCACCATGTCCAATACTTGAAATTCCATGGTGAATTCCACAGGTCTGATTGTCAATACCAATACTATATCCCCGACCGATTCCTTGCCTCCTCCGTCAAACCCCCGGACACAAATGCAATTTTTGTGCACCCTACTGATATCCACTTTCAACTTGTTTAATGTAGAGAGGGGACAAATGTTCGCACTGGACTTATTATCGACTAGAACCCTAGTAACCATAGAGTCTTCACACTTTACCGTAAGATATAAAGCCTTGTTGTGCTCGGTGCCTTCCTCGGGCAACTCATCATCGGTGAAGGTGACCCGATTTGCTTCGAAGATCCTATTGGTGATCTTTTCCAAGTGACTGATAGAGATTTTGTCGGGTACATGGGCCTCATTTAAAACTTTCATCAAGGCTTGCCGATGCTCTTCAGAATGTATCAATAAGGACAATAATGAGATTTGAGCAGGGGTTTTCTTTAGCTATTTTAAGATAGAATAATCATGCAGCTTCATCTTTTTCAGGAACTCCTCTGCTTCTTCGTCGGATACCACACTAACAGAATAGGGAGTCTCAACCAGTGAGCACATCCCCGGGGGTGATAAAAGAAGGGACTCGGCACAGTTTATATATACAGTTCAGATAATATCAAAGCGGTAAAAATCATCATTTTTTGCACATTAAGCACATATCTTATGAATAAATTAGATAATAAACAAAGCCAAAATACAACAATTGATCTGAGCTCGAATTTCTAACCCTAAACCAGTGGTTCTGGTATAGGTCCCCAGCAGAGTCGCCAGAGCTGTCACACCTCCATTTTACCGCACCCGCGAGGACGCATGAGAGTTTTTCCAATTAAAGGACAATCAAAATAGGATTATTTATTCAATTCAGAGTCGCCACTTAGGAGATTTAAGGTGTCCCAAGTCACCGGTTGAATCCCGAATCGAGGAAAGGTTTGACTCTATTTAATGGTCTGCGAACCAGAAATCCGGATAAGGAATTCTGTTAACCCGGGAGAAGGTGTTAGGCATTCCCGAGTTTCGTGGTTCTAGCACGGTCGCTCAATTATCATATTTGGCTTATTTTATCTGATTTTTCGTAACGTGCTTTAACTTATGTGTAAATTTTAACTTTTAGCCACTTTTAATGTTGTTATTCATTATTTTAATAAAAGAATTGCAACATCATGAAAATGCATCCCAAACCACATCACAATCAATGTACCCGTGATTATCGATACATTTCACTTTGTTGAGATTTGGATTTGGATCACATAAATGTGCACCCGAACTTAAGAAAATAATATTATTAAAATCACGCCTAAAGAGTCTAAACGTGTCACTATTTTGAGAATGCCATGAAATTTGCTAAGACGGCATGTCCCGAAACATAAATAATCATTACCATCTATCGAGGGCCCCACAATTTGCAATTTATTTTGGCGAGACACGTCTCGAATTATATTATTTAAAGGCCAATCCTAAAGCAAACTAAGATTTTCTAGTTCTTTTATCTCTAAAAGGGTCTAATTAATTTACATTTATAAATTCGAGCCTCGAATACAAATCTGAATTCAAACAAAATGAAGTACCATCTTTATTTGAATCTGCCACCTAACTCGAAAACCCAAATTTATATTTGCAAATTAATACCCGAGGCTAATTGAAAAAATAACAAAATACTATGACATCAATTTTATTGAACCATTCTAACAATGGTAGAAATAGAGTTATGAGTCATCAACTCTAATAATTAATACAAAACTTAGAACTTCACTTTATAACCATAGAGGCAGTAGCATGATACTTTCCAAAAGTGCGGAACAAGAAAATGCGCTCGTCACTGACACTAATGGCGCAACACGAGGCAAAATCTTGGAAAAAGTCCATATTGAAAAGAGGCGAGTATCTTCTAATTTCTTTCAAAACCACCATATCGCACAACAATAAATCCAAATTATCTAATTCATTATGCGAGAAGGTTAATATTCTTATTATTAAGAAGAGAAAAACTAGTACCAAGAAAATATTGCCAAACTAAATGCCCAAACTTGTTGATACTGCCAATTGACATTTCAAATTGAATCATTTAACACTAATAAACAAACGTTCACACTATCCCATTTTACTTATTATTTAACTACAAATTATTTGAAGATAACTTTGCAGATCCAACCGATTTAATGTTAAGAGCCTTGAACCAAACAGATTGCCTTTTTATGACATAGAATTGTAGCTAAACTATTTCTTTTAGTGCATATTATGGGCAATCAAGCAGATTAACTTTCAAACCTCAATAAGGAACAAAAACAAACTCAGACTCTAGTGCACAGGAAACAATAGAGCTTCCTTAAAACATACAAGGACATAACAAACATAAGTAAAAATAGCATAGATTCTGCCACTACAACGTTAAACAGTTGTAAAAAAAAAATTATAATAAACAATAATACTATAAAATCCCATCAGTTCTTCCTCAATATAAAATTTAACAATAAGCTCATAAAGTTTGTCAGCAACACTTATTTTTAATTTACTCTTCAAGTTACATTCCACGGCCAAAAAGTTACAAGAGTCATGTACCTGAGATTTAAAACAGATAACCAAAGAGGGAATGTCAGCAGGAGCTCCAAACAGCAACAGTTTTAAAACAGTAGCAAGTCCCCAGGAATAACAATTTCACAACCCGAAAATACCAAACGCGAATGCAAACAGAAACCGAAGAAACCAGCAGTAAAGCACAATAATTTCTGGTTTTAGACACTCTAAGGAAAGGAAACTTCAAACTTAAAATGAAACACAATTGCTTCTCAAAAGACTTTACTCTCAGTATTCACTCTTAGAAATCTTAAAACCTTTTAGCTCTCTTTTAAAATTCTGTTTTTCTTCTCTGTATCTGTCCGTTCTCCTCCTCTAAGTCTGATTCCAGCACCCTTTTATAGGCATTTAATTAGAGCCTTTTTCACTATACTTCAGTTTTTCGTTTATTTAATACTACTATTATCATAGTGCTTTTATTTTAACTAATATACCTCATTTCAAACCCTGAAAATCAGTAATGTGTGCCTTTCCCACTATGAAATGTTTCCACTTACATTAAACAAATGCATTAATTTAATGGCACATTAGTGCTTATTGACAGAGCACTCAATTAAACCAATTATTTAAGTATTCAATTTCAACCATTAACCTCACGAACAAACTCCTAATCAACAACATTTAAAAATCACTTTAACAATAGATTGCTAATTTAGAAACTAAATCAACCTAAAAAAATACTATGCTAATCAGAGAACAATTCCAGTTTGGGCACATAACTTATATCAACTATCAACTAATTAAGCTCGTAACTAAAATTACAATTAAAATTACACATACAACCTATCTTACAATTATTTAGAATTATATGACCCATTTGCACTAATAGCCAAATTCCAGCAACTTGTACTTAATCAACCATCAGATTCCAATTGAAATTAACAAATTTTCACTCATTGTTGGAATTAAATCTACACAAACAAATAGCTGCATATGAATTAACTTCAGAAAACAACTATGATCTTAACTATAAACTAGATATCATTTTTTAGTTTAAATAAAGTCGAAATTAACAAATCACAACTTACAGCAGATATAACCAAACAATGATTAGATTTTGAGATTGAGATAAATACCTCAACAAGATGTGATAACAAAAGAAGGAAAAATCGAAACTCCGCAGAAGTAGATTCAACAAAACAAAATGCAGCAAGAAACAAAGCATCCACTCTTATATGCCGGACGAGCTTGAAATGAAGAATGGGTTCTGAAAATCGAGTTCAACAGTGTTCGATAATCAATGGGAAAACTCGAGACTCCCCGGAAAATTTGAACCGAAACTAAAACACATAACTACAAACTCCTTGACAGTAATGAATGATTTCGATCTATTTTGGAGTGTATTTGGATGGGATTTTAGAGCTGGTTAATAGGTGGTGTTAATGGCGGACGACGGTGGCCTTGGTTGGTCGACGACGGAAGGCAACAAAGAAGGGGGCTGGTCGACGGCTTCTGTGGAGGTGAACATGGATTTCCGGCGAGTGAGGTCGCTAGCGGCGGCTGTGTGTTTGGAGGCACGACTAGCTGTTATATATATCTAGGGACCGGTCTTAGATGGGGTGGGGTTGGCCTGCTGGGTGGCTGGCGGCTAGTTTTCTGGTGGAGAAAAAGAAAAGGGAGGCGCGGCTAGTTAGAGAAGAGAAAGAAGGGGGCTAGGGTTTTTCTTCTCTTTGGGTGTTCAAGAAATGAGGAAGGAAATTGAAAGGGGGGTTCATTTGGTCATGGGTAAGTTGGGCCGGGTCGGGGCGGTACAGGGTCGGGTATGGGGAGTGGAATTTGGGGTAGAAAGTTATTTGGTTTGGGCTTTTGGACACTTGGCCTGGTCCGAATTGCTCTTCATTTTTCACCTTGTTTTCTTTTTCTTCTTTTCTTTTTATTTCCTAATTTTAAAACTAAACTTTAAATTATATTACAAAAATACAATCCTAAATTAATTCTTGACCAAAATATTAATTAACTTTAAGTAATAATTATCATAAATAATTAAATACCAAACCGCACAATTTTGACTAAAAATGCAAAAATAACCAACATTACTTAATTAAATCCTAAATTTAAATGAATATATATATATATATATATATATATATATATGTTTATTTGTATTTTTAACAAATAAACATGTATGGACAAAAAAAATGCGAATAATAATTAAGAAAATTAACAAAATTTTAGAAAATCATGCACAACACCAACATACAATAATTTCAGATCTAAAAATACTAAAAATATGGACAAGAACAAAATTTTGAAATCGACTAACCGGATTGAAACGACGATCATTCGACCAGCTTTTATATATATATATATATATATATATATATATATATATATATATATATATATATATATATATATATATATATATATATATATATATATATATATATATATATATATATATATATATATATATATATATATATATATATATATATATATATATATATGTATATATATATATATATAAACATACATACATATACACACAGAAGAAGAAAAAGAGCATAAGGAAAAAGAGAACGTAGGCAGGGAGGCGTGGCTCCCGAATTACTGCCTGGTGGTTGTTCCTGGGAAATATTTCGGCGGGTGTTATTGGAGGTTTCGTGGTAAAATGAAGAAAAAGAAGAGGGGGTGGTGGTGTAAGGGTTGTGGTGGCTAGGGTTTTGTGGAGCATATAATGGCTGGTCTCTACTGAGACCAAAGCCTTATATACACGGAGCCCTCAAGGTGATCCTGGCCGCTGGATCTCTGATGATCAACGGTGAGGGCTTGGCCTAATCAAACGATGCCGTATTGACCCACATGAGGCCACAGGTCTCCTCCGTAGGATCATCTGGATTGGATGGTTGAGACCAAGTCTCTCATATTAATTAACCATAAAAAAAATCCGTTAATCTCAACCGTTGGATCTGAGGAAATGAACGGCTGAGATTCTATCAATTTAAATAATTGGACCGGATCTTTTGGGCTAAAATATTGGGCCACAATTCAGACTTGGTCCCAATTCTTATTATGCCTGTGTGTGTGTATATATATATATATATATATATATATATATATATATATATATATATATATATATATATATATATATATATATATATATATATATATATATATATATATATATATATATATATAATTATTTAAACAAACAAATATGCACAGCTAAATGCAAATAATACAAGAAAATAACACAAAATTCACAACAATTGCAAGAAAACTAATATTATTTTATTTTGAATTTTTGGGAGTAATTCTCATACAGGGCAAAAACCACGTGTTCACACTTTCCGAACCTCATCACACCCTTCATAGGCGACACCCGGGGCAATACCCGCTCACCAACCACGAAATCTACATCTCAGGCCTTACAGTCTGCATAATTCTTCTGCCTAGACTGAGCTGAACGCAACCTCTCCTGAATAGTCTTGACCTTATCTAAGGCCTCCTAAACTAAGTCAGTATCCAACAACCGAGCCTCTCCCGGCTCAAACGATCCAACTGTAGACCGTCATCGCCTACCATGCACTTTGCCCCTTGCGGTGCTACTAGCAAGGGGCGAAGTGCCATGGCAGTGCATAGGCATGGCACGGGTCAGGATGTAGTAGGCCATGGCACGGGTCAGACGTGGCTGGCCATGGCAGTGCTTAGCCATGGCACGGGTCAGAACGTGGCAGGACGTGGGAGGTCATGGCAGTGCATGGCCATGACACGTGACAGGACATGGCAGGCCATGGCAGTGCATGGCCATGGCACGGGTCAAGACGTGGCAGGCCATGGCAGTGCATGGCCATGGCACGGGTCAGAATGTGGCAGGACGTGGCAGTCCATGGCAGTGCATGGCCATGGCACGGGTCAGGGCGTGGCAGGACGTGGTAGGTCATCGCAGTGCTTGACCATGGCACGGGTTAGGACGTGGCAGGCCATGGCAGTGCATGGGCATGGCACGGGTCAGGACATGGCAGGCCATGGCAGTACATGGTCATGGCACGGGGCAGGACGTGGCAGGCCATGGCAATGCATGGCCATGGCACGAGTCATGACGTGGTAGGCCATGGCAGTGCATGGCCATGGCACAGGTCAGGACGTGGCAGGCCATGGAAGGACGTGGCCATGGCACGGGTCAGAACGTGGCAGGACGTGGCAGTGCATGGTCATGGCACGGGTCAGGACGTGGCAGGACGTGGCAGGCCATGGCAGTGCTTAGCCATGGCACAGGTCAGAACATGGCAGGACGTGGCAGGCCATGGCAGTGCATGGCCATGGCACGGGGCAGGACGTGGCAGGCCATGGCAGAGCATGGCCATGGCACGGGTCAGGACGTGGCAGGCCATGGCACGGGTCAGGCCATGGCAGGACATATCTACAATCCGTAATATAGTAGATTGTATTTATAAATAGCTAATTACCACTAAAAGATAGTGCTTTATGAAAATTTCTCTTTTAAATAGAGGTAGCATGATTAGATGTGCATTTTTCACCTAATTGGTTAAGGATCATTAATTGTTCTGTTTTAAATTTTCATCTTTGTGTAGTGTCACACACCACACTTACTCCCTCTAGATTGATTTATCTTATTGAGTAATCAATAATTGAGTCGATAACTATCAATAACCGACTAACTGATATTCGATAACCGATATCTTATTGATTCGATTATTATTGTAGCATATTTATGAGCTGATAATCGATATACCAAGCTAATAATATTCACAACCGAATCGAACTGATCGACACCTATCCCTAATGGCTCGAGTGTTGAAATTCATCAAGGTAAACGATTTTATTTGATTAAGTGCATATTGCTTCATATATATCTTCAATATAAACGAAATAAATTAATGAAGCTGCTATTATTAAATATATTTCCAAAATGTTATATTTCAAGTTTTATTATGAAGTCTCATGGCATCTCAATCTCGTTGAAGAGATAAAATAGTTAAATTGTAGATGCTTTTTTATCATGATATGTCGAATTCATAATTCATATATCACCTTATTTAAATAGAGGATGAAATGGATTTTTTTTAATACTAGCCTTAGGGTACGCGCTTTGCGCGTGTACCTTGTATCGTGAATATAATTTATTTTTAAAAATTATATAAATATTATTAAACTTTGTATATTTTATGTGCAATTATTATGTCTCATCCGTAGTATCTTTAAATTTGATGTTGTGTTAAAAAGTATAACAACTATGAATATCGAGATAAGCTATCCTAATAATTGTATTTAGTAGTATTTGTATTTGTACTTGTGTTTGTACATAACCGGAGAATGAAACATAATGTTTCACAAAAAGTTATTCCGTACTTAATCTACGAGAAAGTCTTTTACATAAAATATTTGATCAATTTATTCTGTTATAGATTCATGGTAATGATAGTCCAAAAAATGAAAAAAGAAAAAAATTACAGAGGACCAATAATAAACAAGATCAACGTTAAATTTAATTTGATTGTTTCAATTCCTTATTTACCATTCTATTCAACACAATAACATAAGTTATCGGAAGTTTCTATGCTAGGTTTTATATAATACTTAATTACTATGTTTATCTTATAGCTCTATAAGGTAAAACTTTTATCAAAATTTAGCTTTTATATATTTGAATTTCTTACACGGTAGTTCAAATAAGGTAATTACTCATTGTGTAAAAAACTTTAGGTGATTTTAACGTCTTAATAAATATTAGAATAATTAAATTACTATTTTGCCTAATGTGAAACTAAATTTTAAAGGATAAAAAAGGCGAACAACATTTCGCTAAGGGCCTTCGTGCTTTTAATATAATATAGATAGATAACAACTAATATTATGACAAAAGGTAGTACAAATAATAATAAAAAATTATATGGGGCACCTTATTTGGTCGTCCCATCTAACATGTATCCATTTTTTTAATTTTTTTTTACTTGTACCTACTGTTTAAACTACTTCAGGCCTTTTTCTCTTCTTCTTTCTTCTTCTTCTTCTTCTTCTTCTTCTTCTTCTTCTTCTTCTTTTTTTCGGGTAAAATTAATTCTATATAGTGTTTGTGAATATATATTAGGGTAGTTTATGATGTTTTATTGTCACGATTCAAAATCCCTCCCAAGGTGTCGAGATGGCACCTAATCTCTAAACAAGGTAAGCATAACATTAATAGAAATAACATTGACATTTACTAGCTTCAAATTAAATAACTCTGAACAAAACACAATTTTTCAAAATTGGTGGTACAAATCATAAGTCTTTCTAAGAGTAGTTATACAAGGATAATTACAATATTATTCCAGAACAAGAAGTAACCAATGGAATGTAAATACAAACAAAGGTGACTTTGAGAACTGCGAACACAACAACAGGTTACCTCGAGTCTCCACAACGACGACCCGCACAGCTACTACCGATCAAATACCAGGATCTATATACAAAAATATATAGAAGTGTAGTATGAGACCACATGGATGTCCAATAAGTATCAAGACTAACCTCGGTGGGGTAGTAACAAGGAACAGTCAAGATACCTACTGATCAAATAGATAAAATATGATATGATAGCAAATATCAAGATAGAGGTAACAAAGTAATATCAAGAACATGGAAGGAACAAACTACAATCAGTAAAATGTCATGACCCTAGTTCACCAATCGTGAACATGTCATGACTGCACCCAGTCCCCACGACTATGTAAGCCTAACACATTGCGGAAATTACACGTTTATGAACTTTAAACAAGAAATAGCGGAAGATAATATAAATAGGAATGTAATCTGTGCCGCTTGGCACATACACTCGTCCAACACACCGTGTAAAAATACCACCAAGACCCGGAATCCCACGGGCAACACAGACTAAAAGAGAATATACAACTGAGGCTCTATGTATAAAAAGTATCTAACAACGAAGTGAAGGAAAGATATCTACTAGTACTAATAGAATAGAAGGAAGGCCTCCGGATCCGCGGACGTAGCAGGATCATACCTCGAGGTCTCCCAAAACGCTGCTGAATCACCTGATGTGAGCCTGCCCTGATGTACCTAGATCTGCACTACAAAAGTAAGAGTAGCATGAGTACACTACAGCGGTACTCAGTAAGTGCCAAGCCTAACCTCGATGGAGTAGTGACGAGGAAGGTCATGGCCCTACTGAGAAACAATAATATAATGATAATAACAATAATAAGCAGTTTAAATGATAATAATTTCCGAAATTAACAACAATAAATGATTACTGCAATCGTCTACAATTAAGCTAACAACAAATAGTCAACTCAATAAAACAAGTCCAGGACCTGTGGGAATCGAACCCACAGTCCCATTGACAGTACCTCTGGGTCTCCGGGAATCGAACCCGCAGCCCATGTCTCAATAAATAATCAATAACTCAGGATCTCCGGGAATCGAACCCGCAGTCCCTACCAATAACTCAGGATCTCGGGAATCGAACCCGTAGTCCCTACCAATAACTCGGGATCTCGGGAATCGAACCCGTAGTCCCTACCAATAACTCAGGATCTCGGGAATCGAACCCGTAGTCCCTACCAATAACTCAGGATCTCGGGAATCGAACCCGTAGTCCCTACCACTAACTCAGGATCTCGGGAATCAAACCCGTAGTCTACATTTCAATAATCTAAGGATCTCGGGAATCGAACTCGTAGTCCATATTTCAATAAGCTCAGGATCTCGGGAATCGAACCCGTAGTCCATATTTTAATAAGCTCAAGATCTCGGGAATCGAACCCGTAGTCCATATTTCAATAAGCTTAGGATCTCGGGAATCGAACCCGTAGTCCATATTTTTAATAATCTTAGGATCTCGGGAATCGAACCCGTAGTCCATATTTCAATAATCTCAGGATCTCGGGAATCGAACCCGTAGTCCACATTTCAATAATCTCAGGATCTCGGGAATCGAACCCGTAGTCCACATTTCAATAATCTCAGGATCTCGGGAATCGAACCCGTAGTCCATATTTCAATAATCTCAGGATCTCGGGAATCGAACCCGTAGTCCATAACCACAGCAAGTAAAGGAATACACAGAGAGAAGTATAATATGCTTAATGATAACTTCGCCGATGAACAGCGCCAACGATTACCAAGAAAACTCAAGTAAGTCAATTAAGCAACTAGACAGTTAGATTCTATCTAATCATGCTTTTCTAACTACTACCGGGTAGGAATATCGAATTTAACAACTAAGAACGGGAATATCACTCATTGAACATTTTGAGTAAAGTATGTGTTCAACAACCAGCGCATGTACACGCCCGTCACCTCACGTACAAGGCATTTAAAGTATCACAATAATATCCTAGGGGTGAAAGTCCCCCACACGAGGTTAGACAAGCCACTTACCTCAATTCCGGTACGAAACCGCTAAGAAATAACCTTCTTGCCGCGAATGTCGGCCTCCACAAGTGTAGTATCTGATAAAAATCAATAGAATCACATCAAAATAGGCCAATTGGGCATTACCCAATCAAAATAACTCAAAATATACCAAAACCCACAAGTTGCCAAAACCCGACCTTCGGTACGCTTATCGAAAAATCACGAAAGTTATATATTCGGAACCCTTGTCTCAATACGAGTCTAAGCATATAAAGTTTATCAAATTCGGACTCCATTTGCCCACTCAAAACCTTGATCTTCTAAAGTTCAAGCCTAGGGTGAAAAACCCCCATAAAACACCCCAAATTCCTCCATTTTCATGAGATAATTGCATAACATTGTCAAGAATAATCATAATTTGAGTCCATAGTTGTTTACCTGAAGAAACCCCTTGAATCTCCCTTCAAAATCGCCCAAATCGCCCCTTAAGCCGAGCCCTCAAAGTTTGGAAATGTTTCTGAAATTTCTAACTTCCGACATAATTAACTCCCTGCGATTTCCGCTTCTGCGGACGAAATTCCGCTTCTGCTGATCCGCTTCCGCGACATTATGTCGCTTCCGCGACATTATGTCGCTTCCGCGACATTATGTCGCTTCCGCGACATTATGTCGCTTCTGCGAAGCCCAGGCCTGGCTGGCCCATTTCGCTTCTGCGAGCCTAAAGCCGCTTCCGCGAGGCCGCTCCTGCGGACAAAGGTCCGCTCCTGCGGAACTCTCCGCTCCTACGAACAAAAGTCCGCTTCTGCGGACTCGCCTAAGCGGAGGCTTGTCCGCTTCTGCGAAATTCCCCACTCGTCTCCTGACCGCTTCTGCGGTCCCCATCCTCGCACCTGCGAGGCCGCTCATGCGGACAAGGACCGCCCCTGCGCTCCAGTCCGCTTCCGCGCTCCAATTTTCGCTTCAGCGGACTCGCCTCTGCGGTTCCATTTCCGCAGGGGCAAAAATAACAGAGGCAGAATTCCCTAACCTGCAATTTCCATGATTTTCTCCCGTTTAACCATCCGAAACCACCCCGAGGCCCCCGGAATTTTATCCAAACACACCAACACATCCTAATACCTTATTAGAACTTGTTCCAATCCTCAAAACACGTCTAACAACATCAAAACCCATAATTCACATTGAATTCAAGCCTAAATTTCTTAAAACTCTCTGAATTGCACATTCGATCTAAAACCCGACCAAACGACTTCCGAATGACCTGAAAATTTGCGGACATATCCAAAATTACATAACGAAGCTACAGAAATTGTCGGAATTCCATTCCGACCCCCGGATCAAAATCTCACCTATCGATCGGATTCGCCAACATTTCAACCTTCGGCATTTCAAGCCTAATTGAGCTACGGACCTCCAAAATACATTCCGAACGCGCTCCCAACCCCGAAATCACCTAACGGAGCTAATGGAACCATCGGATTTCCGTTCCGAGATCGTCTTAACACTGTGTTTCGGCTACGGGCCATTTTCTAGCTTCAAAGCTCTTATTTAGGGACTAATTGTCCCAAAATGCTCAATTTTTCAGAACCGACTCTCCCGGCAACCCACAATAGCAGAAATGAACTTAGGGGAATAGTTAAATTAGGGATTGGGGCGTAATTTTCTAAAACGACCGGTCGGGTCGTTACATCTTCCCACACTTAAAGATTCGTTCGTCCTCGAACGAGCATAGAAAACATACCCGGAGTAGTGAAAAGATGAGGGTACTGGCTGCGCATATCCTGCTCGGTCTCCCAAGTCGCCTCCTCGACCGGCTGGCCCCGCCACCGAACCTTTACCGAAGCGATGTTCTTTGACCTTAGCTTTCTGACCTGCCTGTCTAGAATGGCTACTGGCTCCTCAACATAAGACAGATCCTTGTCTAGCTGAACCGAAGTGAAATCTAACACATGCGACGGGTCACCATGGTATCTCCGGAGCATGGAGACATGAAATACGGGGTGAACTCCGGCTAGGCTGGGAGGTAAGGCCAACTCATAAGCAACCTCCCCAATACGCCTCAAAATCTCAAAAGGGCCAATAAATCTAGGACTCAGCTTCCCTTTCTTTCCAAACCTCATATCCCTCTTGTTCAAACAGTTAAGTCTTAGAGCCTAATTCCAACATCCAGAATTCTGTGTCAGGCTTGTTTTCATCAAGATATCACTCAATATTGCTCAAACGCCGTCCTCAAACATGACTGCATAATCTTGCTGGATCCTTACCTTGCAACACAAAATCCACGGGACCACGATAATATTTTATGATCAAATTAGCCAACAACCAAAAATTCAACGAAACAGATGCTCCCATTGCACCTCACGATCTACATAGGTCTCGCTCTAACTTTTTTCAATACTGACACGACGGAAGAGATGTGCCGATATCCATAACCAACTACTGGATCAACAATTCATTAGGTCTATACTCCTGACAAGATCCATTACCTTGTCCTAAACCAGAGGTTGATCTTTTCCTCTAAAATATACCTCATATAATCAGTTTGAACTGATCCCAAATCTCATAATCTCATCTCACCCAGTACGAACTGATCAGGTGATAAGCCACATCAGACATAATCAAAAGTCCCACAAGATGACACAATGTGCTAGTAATCCACTAATTCCTACGTGATACAAAAGGAAGGAGAACACTAGAGAGAACTATTCAACTCTCACACTAACATGGACTTCCTCGGAAAAATAGGAAACAGAACACATAAGAGCAATTATGGACACTGAAATAAACATCACATTGTTGCGGCGTGCAACCCGATCCCAACAGTATACCCATGGCGGCGTGCCACCCGATCCCAACAATATAACCATGGCGGCGTGCCACCCAATCCCAACAATATAACCATGGCGGCGTGCCACCCGATCCCAACAATATAAACTCACATAAGGAGTCATATGTCGAGCTGAATAGCTCGTCACATCAAAATACTGAATATCGATCATAAGCACACTAAGGTGCATGATATCAGACTCAATGAAAACATATAGCGCTATAGGCTATGAACTCAAGCACAACTGAGGTGCGATATAAGATCTGAGTCTCAAGAGCCCTCATGCTCATATAACATCACCGCTGAGCGAAACCCCAACACATGAGGAACTTACCAAGCCGTCTCACACTTATATGGCGCAATATATCTTTACATGAATTAACTAACCACCAAATAAGACCGCGACTATCCCCCCATAAAGGGCGCATTGCTGGAAGAAACATAACCGGCCTGACGCAAGGCTCACTTCCACATTTAAATCTATCCACCGACCTTAAGTCTATCTTGGTCGTGCCAAGCTAAGTCAATAGTATTTCACAGGTCTATAACCCAGTTCCTTCCGGGCATAAATTCTCAAACGAATGATATCACCAAAATCCTCATACTGGTTTAAATTTCTAACCAATCAAGTGACTACATGTCACAGCTATACAATCTTCTTGTGGGGCAAGCTCCCACCATCTTCCAAATAATTAAACGGGCCTGCACATTCAACCCACCGGCTGCACTAACACTGAAAAGCGATCAGGAGTCCCTAACCGGGATGCAAGCCTTTCTCACAGAACACCGATCTCAAATGATACCGATGTTAATACCCATCTTACTCAAAACACTGAAACTCCTTTCCTGCTCATCCGAGCTCTTTATATCACATTCATTGACCAAACTGTGACCTTGGTCCTTACTTCAAATTTCATACTACTCACTGCACATCACGTGCCGATATACGATAGACACAATTTCCATCATAGCTCTAGAACTGACGATAGGCTCATACGTCATCACATAAGACTTTCCATTAAGCTCACTGCAGGAGAACTATAGCAACATACGGCGAATTTTCATAACCATCGAATATGCTAATCTCTAAGTAGTGGTCCAAACCACCATAACCCTTCCCGAGATCTGCCTACTCATAACAGGCCCTAACAGAAGAATACTTCTGAATACCATCAAACACTGCGGCCGACGAGCCTCAAATGCACCGCCACAAATCACATGCATAATTTGATCACGTTACATGAACCGATCATTGACACCAATATGCCAACTCAACTTTGGCTAATCAATCTACTTTCTTCCAGTTTATCCTGGATTGCCTTATAATGTAAATATCTCCCTTCAATACCTAACTTATTTCAACCACACTCACCCCGAATGACCTGAAATCATGAGGCCATGCTATCTCAAGAATGACGACCATTTCACGCCTCTCAAATGTTACACCACAAGTCAAAACATCATAGATTGTTTTTGTACTTTTCTTCCTAAGTTGCTTTAAAGGCTTGAGCCTCAACTGTACTTATAGACTCAAAATTATCAAACACCACACTTTACCTCTTGAATTCACTAGGACCGCTATTGAGAACCATCCGGCCATGACTTGCCCGAGTACGCAGTCAACTCTACTGAATTTTATAACATATGAATACCCTCTCGATAAAGCCCCCAGCGGAACCTTCCCGCGAAGCCTGCACCTATACGAGGCATAAATCATGAATCTTTCCTCAAGTTTGAACATGAGCCAGTAAGGCTAACCATAACATGCATTCAACAATTCATATACTCAAATTACCACTCATGGTCTTTTTTCCGTAGCTGCAATAACCCATTAATACGCTAATATCCAGAATTCACACAGGTAATTAACCATGCAACCCAATCTTAAGCGGTGGGACTCTCCCACTTAGCCCAAAGCCACTATTACACGACTCTCGAACACCTTAGAACCATTCTCTCGAGTCATTTACTATTATTCAATTGCAACTCACTTGATCCAACGAATATAACCACATGTGCTCTATTAGCACTCTAACATCATAGGGTATGACCTCATCCCAATACAACCAAACATCTTCTCGCTACATGCACCGAGCATTCTCTACCAACAACATCTTAAAACATACTATGATTCTCACACGCCTACGAAGCACTATGTAGCCTTTGCCAAATATTTCCCTATTGATGATAAAATGCAGAGTTTATTAGGGACACATGAACATCTAAAGTCCCAACATTATACCATACGAGCCTCAACTCTTGCTCATCCGCAAGTTTTCAAGAACTTTTTGAATAGCACCTAAATACATCGCAGGCCAAATCTGATACGACACATGACCCATAATTACATCGTTGATAGTGAAATCCTTTCATTTGACACAAAGCCTTAAGATACATCTTGCTAATCCATGATACTAGCCCTTAACATTCGTACGTCTTCATCATAAAACAAGCCAAAGGCATTCGTTTGGTACATGTCCTTCTTAGAACAGTTAAACTCATTTTTCCCAATATCTCTGCTGGATGAATCCTTCACTAAATAGATATCTCATATGAACCATATAGTCTTTATTACCACCAACTATCTTTAGATCTACATCCACCTTATGATTCTACCATTACTGTGACGATTTGGCAGTTAAGTAAACCTTACTCAAGACCGTACTTATTAACCGAATGTCAGAATCTAATGCACCCCCATGTGCACAATTGAAGATCTCTCAATTCTCTTGCGTTATCGATATGGATGACACGCGGTAACAATGGTTGAGTAAATTCTTGACTCCCTTGAAATCCCTCTGCAGCATCACGAACCGTCGGCGCATACTTGATACCGAGTGCGCAATTTCAACACACGAGTGGATGCAAAAGAACATATGACATAGGCTCCAACTGAATAAATGGCGCACGATAAGGAATTCAAAGAATTGAAGAGTTTCCTAAACGGTTACATAGCCCCTCGTAGATAAATACAGACGTCTCCATATAGATCAATGAGAATCTAAGTAACCGGTCTGTGTCCCGTGACTCCTACGAACCTAGAGCTCTGATACCAACTTGTCACGACCCTAGTTCACCAATCGTGAACATGTCATGACGGCACCCAGTCCCCACGACTAGGTAAGCCTAACACATTGCGGAAATTACACGTTTATGAACTTTAAACAAGAAATAGCGGAAGATAATATAAATAGGAATGTAATCGGTGCCGCTTGGCACATACACTCGTCCAACACACTGTGTAAAAATACCACCAAGACCCGGAATCCCACGGGCAACACAGACTAAAAGAGAATATACAACTGAGGCTCTATGTATAAAAAGTATCTAACAACGAAGTGAAGGAAAGATATCTACTAGTACTAATAGAATAGAAGGAAGGCCTCCGGATCCGCGGACGTAGCAGATCATACCTCGAGGCCTCCCAAAACGCTGCCGAATCCTGATATGAGTCTGTCCTGATGTACCTGGATCTGCACAACAAAAGTGTGCAGAAGAGTAGCATGAGTACACCACGGCAGTACTCAGTAAGTGCCAAGCCTAACCTCGATGGAGTAGTGACGAGGAAGGTCGGGGCCCTACTGAGAAACAAATAATATAATGATAATAACAATAATAAGCAGTTTAAATGATAATAATTTCCGAAATTAACAACAATAAATGATTACCGCAATCGTCTACAATTTAAACTAACAACAAAATAACCAACTCAATAAAACAAGTCCAGGACCTATGGGAATCGAACTCACAGTCCCCTTGACCAGTACCTCTGGGTCTCCGGGAATCGAACCCGCAGCCCATGTCTCGATAAATAATCAATAACTCGGGATCTCCGGGAATCGAACCCGCAGTCCCTACCAATAACTCGGGATCTCGGGAATCGAACCCGTAGTCCCTACCAATAACTCGGGATCTCGGGAATCGAACCCGTAGTCCCTACCAATAACTCAGGATCTCGGGAATCGAACCCGTAGTCCCTACCAATAACTCAGGATCTCGGGAATTGAACCCGTAGTCCCTACCAATAACTCAGGATCTCGGGAATCGAACCCGTAGTCCACATTTCAATAATCTTAGGATCTCGGGAATCGAACCCGTAGTCCATATTTCAATAAGCTCAGGATCTCGGGAATCGAACCCGTAGTCCATATTTTAATAATCTCAGGATCTCGGGAATCGAGCCCGTAGTCCATATTTTAATAAGCTCAGGATCTCGGGAATCGAATCCGTAGTCCATATTTTTAATAATCTCAGGATCTCGGGAATCGAGCCCGTAGTCCATATTTCAATAAGCTCAGGATCTCGGGAATCGAACCCGTAGTCCATATTTTTAATAATCTCAGGATCTCGGGAATCGAACCCGTAGTCCATATTTTTAATAATCTCAGGATCTCGGGAATCGAACCCGTAGTCCATATTTTAATAATCTCAGGATCTCGGGAATCGAACCCGTAGTCCATATTTCAATAAGCTCAGGATCTCGGGAATCGAACCCGTAGTCCATAACCACGGCAAGTAAAGGAATACACAGAGAGAAGTATAATATGCTTAATGATAACTTCGCCGATGAACAGCGCCAACGATTACCAAGAAAACTCAAGTAAGTCAATTAAGCAACTAGACGGTTAGATTCTATCTAATCATGCTTTTCTAACTACTACCGGGTAGGAATATCGAATTTAATAACTAAGAACAGGAGTATCACTCATTGAACATTTTGAGTAAAGTATGTGTTCAACAACCAGCGCATGTACACGCCCGTCACCTCGCGTACAAGGCATTTAAAGTATCACAATAATATCCTAGGGGTGAAAGTCCCCCACACGAGGTTAGACAAGCCACTTACCTCAATTCCGGTACGACACCGCTAAGAAATAACCCTCTTGCCGCGAATGTCGGCCTCCACAAGTGTAGTATCTGATAAAAATCAATAGAATCACATCAAAATAGGCCAATTGGGCATTACCCAATCAAAATAACTCAAAATATACCAAAACCCACAAGTTGCCAAAACCCGACCTTCGGTACGCTTATCGAAAAATCACGAAAGTTATATATTCGGAACCCTTGTCTCAATACGAGTCTAAGCATATAAAGTTTATCAAATTCGGACTCCATTTGCCCACTCAAAACCTTGATCTTCTAAAGTTCAAGCCTAGGGTGAAAAAACCCCATAAAACACCCAAAATTCCTCCATTTTCATGAGATAATTGCATAACATTGTCAACAATAATCATAATTCGAGTCCATAGTTGTTTACCTGAAGAAACCCCTTGAATCTCCCTTCAAAATCGCCCAAATCGCCCCTTAAGCCGAGCCCTCAAAGTTTGGAAATGTTTCTGAAATTTCTAACTTCTGACATAATTAACTCCCTGCGATTTCCGCTTCTGCTGATCCGCTTCCGCGACATTATGTCGCTTCGGCGAAGCCCAGGCCTGGCTGGCCCATTTCGCTTCTGCGAGCCTAAAGCCGCTTCCGCGAGGCCGCTCCTGCGGACAGAGGTCCGCTCCTGCGGAACTCTCCGCTCCTACGAACAAAAGTCCGCTTCTGCGGACTCGCCTAAGCGGAGGCTTGTCCGCTTCTGCGAGATTCCCCAACTCATCTCCTGGCCGCTTCTGCGGTCCCCATTCTCCCACCCGCGATGCCGCTTATGCGGACAAAGACCGCCCCTGCGACTCAGTCCGTTTCCACGCTCCAATTTCCGCTTCGGCGGACTCGCCTCTGCGGTTCCATTTCCGCAGGGGCGAAAACAACAGAGGCAGAATTCCTAAACCTGCAATTTCCATGTTTTTCCCCCGTTTAACCATCCGAAACCACCCCGAGGCCCCCGGAATTTTATCCAAACACACCAACACATCCTAATACCTTATTAGAACTTGTTTCAATCCTCAAAACACGTCTAACAACATCAAAACCCATAATTCACATTGAATTCAAGCCTAAATTTCTTAAAACTCTCTGAATTACACATTCGATCTAAAACCCGACCAAACGACTTCCGAATGACCTGAAAATTTGCGGACATATCCAAAATTACATAACGAAGCTACAGAAATTGTCGGAATTCCATTCCGACCCCCGGATCAAAATCTCACCTATCGATCGGATTCGCCAACATTTCAACCTTCGGCATTTCAAGCCTAATTGACCTACGGACCTCCAAAATACATTCTGAACGCGCTCCCAACCCCGAAATCACCTAACGGAGCTAATGGAACCATCGGATTTTCGTTCCGAGATCGTCTTAACACTGTTCCGACTACGGGCCATTTTCTAGCTTCAAAGCTCTTATTTAGGGACTAATTGTCCCAAAATGCTCAATTTTTCAGAACCGACTCTCCCGGCAACCCACAATAGCAGAAATGAACTTAGGGGAACAGTTAAATTAGGGATTGGGGCGTAATTTTCTAAAACGACCGGTCGGGTCGTTACATAAAAATAATAATGCAAAACAAGGATGAAAACTAAAGTTAACCAAGTGAATTAACACCAATATAGTTGGAACATAGACAAGTAAAAATAAACTCAAATAAGGAAGGCGATGTCAGCTCAATAAATCATATCATTTCTGATGCACAATTCCAGCCCCCTCAAACTCGATGTCTCATATCATAACCTCAATTACCAAACCTTTTGCACATCCGGCACTTTGTGCCCAGGTATTTCTGTCTCACTTTGCAAAAGAATGTTCTCATGTTACTCAGTACATAGGGTCCATAACCAATGCAATTAAGATGTTCAAGGAGTCTCATTTACATAACATAAAATAGAGTACAACTTCTAAACCAATTAGAAACTCAGCAAGAAAAGATGAAGTTTTTTTTAGAAATTATTTGAATAAAGAAAGTCCAATTCTCATTTAAAATACAACATCGAATGAATTATTATCTTTAACACGGGATTACTAAATTAACTTAGTAATTTTTTTTAAAAGTAAAATACAACCTCTCGAGGTTTAAAAAAATTTAATTGAGTAACTAATTAAAAGAACTGATGGATTAGTTTTGTCAAATATTTGAATAATATATATATATATATATATATATATATATATATATATATATATATATATATATATATATATATATATATATATATATATATATGTGTGTGTGTGTGTGTGTGTGTGTGTGTGTGTGTGCGCGCGCGCTTGCGCGTGCTCGTGCGCGTGCACTTGCGCGTGTGTGTATGGCAAAGTATTGAAAACACTAAGAGGTTCCATCACAACAGTAAAGTAACCTGAACAGTTAAACCACAAATAAATACAACACACAGAAAGTGCACGGTATCATCCTTCATGCTTTATCAGTCTTCCTCACTACATGCATAAATAGAAGTGTGCACGGCATCACCCTTTGCGCTTTAACTCTCATAACATGGAACGACATCACCCTTCGTGCATTAACTCTCATAATTATGGCATAGCATCACCCTTCGTGCATTAACTCTCATAATCATGGCATGTCATCATGCTTCGTGCATTAACTCTCATAATCATGGCACAACATCACTCATCGTGCATTAACACTCACTCACAATATCATGCACGACATCGCCCTTCGTGTTTTACACTCTTCTCACCTAAACAATAGAAATAATATATCCCGACAAGGAAATCAACAAAATAAATAAATACATTCTGGCAAGAAATCAATCATAGAAGTAAATACATCCTGACAAGGGAATCAACTATAACCAATCTCGTTCCAATAGTTAACTTCACAAAATAAATTCCAACTTGAGTCAATACTCAATAACGGTCAAATACAAAGGAAATGCCATAAGTCTGGTCCAATATGAATACTCATCAATTTAAACGTAAATAGTACGTAAAAAGAATCACAACAGTTACAATATAAGACTCACAAAATAACCAAGAAACGGAATAACCTTAGCAAAACAACAAGACATATCAAGCACGTGATAACTACATCGTCAACCACAATAATCTGCACAGATAGCACATATACACGGGGTCATAGAGGAATTCATAATTAAGAGATTATGAAACAATAAGGAGAACAACCATTTCAATTAAGGTAAATAAGGGCCAAGTAACAAGTAAGAGTAAGAGGCAAGCTAACAACTCGTATGGAGCATATAGAGGTAATATAAGCATTTAGGAAATTCAATGACAATAGAATAATTACCACATAATGAACATAAAGACATAAGAACCCTAAAGGAAAATTTTCCATAAGTAAGTTCGAGCACACACTCATCACTTCCCGTGCACGGGCTACAAATAACATAGAAGACTCAACTCCTAAGGGGAAGCCCCCCACAAGGTTATGATCGATATTTATCTCAATCCGGCTAATCCAATACTCAATTTAGCTTTTTCTTTACCAATTAATCAATTCTTGGCTCAATCTAGCCAAAAATAACTTGAATACATCAATAAATGCAAGAGAAAACTATTTCAATTAACAAAACTACAATTCTTATATGATTTGTAAAAAGTCAACAAACGTTAACTCCCTAGGCCCGTGCCTTAGAACCCGATTAAATTTACAAAAGCGAACAACCATTACGCTACGAGTTCACCCATACAAAAAGTATCAAATATCGATACCATTTGGTCATTCAAATCATCATTTTACATTTTTGAAAGATTTTTCAATTTTTCTCAAATTTTCCTTTAGATTCTCATGAACTTGATGTTAAACCTATGATATAATCGCAAACTATAGTTGTAAAATTATTAGAGATGCTTACCCAATGATTTGGTATGACAATCTTCCTTCAAAATTGCATACTCTCGAAGTTAGGGTTCAAATACAAAAAATGAGCAAAAACTCGGAATACCCAGCATTTAGCAGGCTGCAGATGTCACATTTCCGACACTGGGTTTGCGAATGCGAATATAGATTCGCAAATTCCAAGTCTGGACTTGCCCTGCTAAGGTCGGATTTGCGACAAAATCCTCGCAATTGCGATGAAGGACCTTCGCAATGTGGTAGAGTTCTTTGCAAATGAGAACTCTACCCAGCAGCTCGGACCTCGCAACTGCGATGGCTGCTTCACAATTGTAACTGTTGCATTTTCGACCAATATATCGCAAATACGATGATACAAGTACCAACTATCAAAGAATATGCAAAAATCATTGCGAAACGCACCGAGCCCTCAAGGCTCCAAACCAAATATGCACACAAGTCTAAAAATATCTCACGAACTCGCTCGCATGATCAAATCATCAAGATAACTTCTAAAACCACGAATTGGATGCCAAAATGCATGAAAATCATCATGAACTTCAAGAACTTCTAGAATTACGACCAAGTGTTCGAACCATATCAAATCAACTCCAAACAACGCCAAATTTTGTAGACAAGTCCAAACCTCTCCCTTTTTACAACTTCAACTTTTCAATTTTTGCCGAAATGCCTCAAAAATGATGCTACGGGCCTCCAAATCCAAATCTGCATGCATGCTTAAGTCCAATATCATCATACGAAGCTACTGGGATCATCCAAAACTCATTCCTTAGCCTTTTACTCAATATTCAAATTCCGGTCAAACTCTCACCGCTTAAACTTCCAAAACTAGATTCCTTCTTCCAATTCAACTCTGATTCATCCAGAAATAGATTCCAACCACGCACGCATATACATAATATAAAGCTATTCGTGAACTCAGATTGTCGAATCAGACACAATTTTTCAAAACGACCAGTCGGGTCGTTACATTTATCGTGGTGAGTTGTTGTGGTACTTTATTTTTTTACTATTATTTAGGATTTCTTCTTTTTCTTTTTCTTAATTACAAAATAATTTCATTAAGATTTATTGTTATTTTGACAAATTGATAATGGGGGTTTGTTCTTGGTGATATTTGGAGTTTATGTTTCAAATTTGATCTTATTTGGAGTAGATTTAGGTATTAAATTGTATATTAAATTGTTAAAATTCAAAGAATTAATTCCTGTTTCTGGAAAAATTGCACTTCAGACCTATTTGGCCTTAAATGCATGAAAACTTTAGTTGCACTTAAGACCTTTTGGCCTTAAATGTAGCAGCTCCTTTGGGAGGGTGCTACTTAGTAAACAAATATAATTTATTAGTTTTAAAATATTAAAAAGATATTAGCTAAAAATATTCAAAATAATTTAGTAGCAAAAATAGACCCATGTGAAAAGGTTCAAAGTGCAATATTTTTTTTTCGAAAATACATTTCATAATTTTAGTTTAAATTAAATACGATGTCAAAAAAAAAAATCATAGGGTGATATAACCCTTCTTGAACAATCAACGAATTAAAGCAACTTCTTAATAAATTTATACTTTTATTCAACAGCACAACAAGCTTGTGTTGTACATAAATTTCAAAACTATCGGGTATATAAAAAGAAAACTAGTTTTCTTCTTTGTACATAGTTACAAGACAAAGTGTAAATTCAGCATATTTTCAAGACTTGAGTTATTAACACATCCGAAACAACAAAACAAGTTACCAAATTCAAGTTACAAGTTGGTCTTAAAATTCAACATATATATATATATATATATATATATATATATATATATATATATATATATATATATATGGGAATACAACAAATTACATTAAAACAAGTATGCAAAAAGTTAAAATCTCTAGTCATTTTTAAGAAAGGAAATAACAATAAATACTAGGTACGATCACAACAAAACAAATCCTAGAATAACAAACCTAGACTCTCATATCAAAAATATATGTAAAAAATACTAATAGATATATAGTGTAAAAAGGAGTCAAAAATTTACCACAAAAGAGGGGAGCAACTTGATCTTCATCAAAAACTAATATTGTTGGGCTGATTTAGTAGAAACTTATGGTGATTTCATAAAGTTTTCAGAGGCTAAGAAGGAGAGAGGATATGTGATTTTGTTCTTTGTCTTACAAGAATGAAACAAGAGAGAAGGATATGAAAAAGCAAGTATTCCAAAGTAATATCTAAACTTTGGGTAAATATAAAAAATGTGGCTGCCCAACTACTAGTATCTTTAAATAAATACAAAAGGCTGGCAGTCCAAAAACTTAATTATATAATATATTTAATGACAATTCATCAAAATAGTATTAAGTGCACATAGCAACACCATGTAGCTTCTTTGTCACTAACACAACCTAAAGTTAGGAATTTTTATATATTGCAAATCTCATATTTAGGAAGTGCAAAGTAAAATATCTCCTCGTTATAAAAATGCTCAACCAAGAATGTAAATATTATTAAAAAAATTTGGGGTGTTACATTAAGTGATATGAAGTGTAATCTTTTACTTCAGACTTATTAGCCTTAAGTGTAGGAAAATATTTGTTGTATTTCAGACCCTTTGGCCTTAAATGCATCTGAACTTCAAATTTTTCATTTCAAACTTATTGGCCTTAAGTGCAAGAAACTATTGTTTGCATTTCAGACCTGTTTGGCCTTAAGTGCATGTGAAGTATAATTTTTTTCACTTCAGACTATTTTTTTTTAATTTCAGATCCGATAAGTATGAAGTTGACCGTAAAATGGGTAGGTGATCACACCCAACTCTAGTCCTAAAAAGAATAAGCGATCGCTGCAAATATAGTCCGGTCTAAAAGTTCGGAGTCGGTCTATTTAATATCACCAAGAAGACAAGATTGAACAATTTTTTAAATTATAAAGATTGCGATTTATATTTCTAACCAATTAACTAGCAAATACTACAAATCAGTAAAATTATCAACTAACGAGACAAAGGGCTGGAGACTAAATGAAGGAGGTCTAGAGTTATGATTTCTCAAATTATCGGAATCCTTCTAGCTATGTTCCCTATAATTTTCGCCAATGTATTCTCTACCGATTGTGAGCACTTTAGGTGCCATAATTCTCTCTCGAGCAACAACAATAATTTTGCTAGACATATTTTCTCGAACTACGCTAATTGGTTATCTAACCGTTCCTTATGACCATGTCAAGGCTTTGTTATTTCTAAACATGCCTCTAAACCCACTGTATTGATTTCTCACATACGTTAGGAGCGACGTTGTTCAATAATCACCTAAATATGTATTCTAACTCAAGCAACACATAATAAAGAGGCACAGTCAATTGATGACCATTCAATCAACAATAATAAACACGTAGTTGAACAAGTAGAGAAATCCAACGGCTCAATTATATAAAAATATAACAAGAATTTATCCTACAAAAGGTTCCATCAAAACCCTAGATAACAAATTATCTATTCATAATAGTATGTAAAAACACAATACTAGAATTCATAACCAATACTAAAAATAGGAAGAAGGAATTGAAAAGCTCGTAGAAGAATTCTCCGCCCTACTCCGAGTGTGTTGTTGACTCCTTAGGTCGAATCCCCGGTCTTCTTAGCCTCCTTAGGTCCAACCCCTCAAAATACCATTTTTCATGTATATATACCAAGTAGGGTTGGGCTCAAATAATTATACCTTCTCCAATGTGGAAAAGGAACTTTTCCAGGTTTGACTAATGCGGTTGCGCTCGTGACCGCGCAAGTGGCCCAGTATTCTGCCCGACGAGCATGGCCTGAATGCGGCCGCGCTATTGACACACACTTTTCACCCTGTTGAGTTTGGAATTTGGAAAAACGTAAAACATAAAAGTTGTAATCCTTTGAGTTAGCTTTCCAACCATATATTGTGGAGCACAAATGAGGCTCTGAGCTAAGAGTTATGCCATTTTACTAGATAGTGTGCAATATGCCAACTCTATCCTTCGTTCGCTCTAATTATCATCCGTTGACCCCCAAACACGATCCCGGCTTAAATTCCTTGAGCTTTTACTCAGACTTAAAAGCTCCAAATTACTTGAATTTATTCCATAATATCTACATAGCTCGAAATCACTCATACAAAGCAAAAAATACACCATTAATGCAAAACACTAGCGATTAAAGCTCAAACTCAATTAAATTGCAATACATTAAAGTGTAATAAACGACTAAAATACACAATTATATCCTATCATCGGTAGGTTGGAATTTGTTTTTACAAAGTAGGTATATGTTCAGTTATAACTCTAAAACCGGGTATAAATGCAAAAGCTCCAAATACTAAATATCACTTTCATCCAATCTAAATCTATGAAATAAAAGCAACAATTTTCACTTTGGGACCAGTTACTTGTTACCTTGTGCAGATTTGGCAGAAATGCCAATGTACTCTTCTCCTAACTCCTACTTTCATATTAATGATCCAACTTCCTCCTTTACTTCTAATTTCTTTCACGTGAGTCATTAATTATTCATCAACTTCTCATAAATTCAATTACTCCTACTACTTACAAAGTTCTAAATCCATTAAAACATTACACTATCTTCTTAATTATGTAGAAAACATACTTTTATCATAATAAATGTTGTAATTAATATCCAACTACTCTAATTAAATTCTTAATCTCAAGGTCTAAATATAACGTGGAATTCACATAAAACAAAAAGTTAGTTTATTCCTAACAAATGTTTGCAATTACTAATTTCAATTTCAATTACCCTAAATTCTTTACTCTTTTTTGTCCACAATAAGTGACCAATTTACTTTGGGAACGCCCATTATGGAAATACTAAATTCTAGACGAAAATAGTTCATTTGCCTAAACTACCATTCATTAAATTTCCATCAAAGTTATAGTAACACTTACTTCTCTTCTCAAATATGATGAGTGGATGACTTTTTAGCGATACGTATATAAGGATAATTTTGAAAAAATAAATTAAAAATTTTGTTGATCATATGAATGAACACTACCAAAATAAAAATAACAAATTGATCCATTTATTGTGGATTGAAGGGAGTACCTTGAATCCACATAAAACATATATACTTGATTCCATTATGAAACTCTTTTTACATGTATAAAATTATTTTTCTCAGCTTATTATGCACATGTTATATATGTTTAAATCAGTCAATGTAAATATGCTCATTACTATATATCCAACTCACGTACTAAATAGAAACTACCAAAAACTGTAGTAGGAAAGATAAATTAAAATCCCTTCATCTTTAATCAAATATTTCCATTTCTAGTTATTTAAATAGAGAAATTCTTTATAAGAAGCAGTACCTCCTAACAATTTTCCCTTAGGCAGGGAACAATTATTTTTTTCTCGAGTACTCGCTTCACATATAAAACTTTAAGTATTAAGAAATGTTATTCTTATTATTTTCAATAAGACTATTCGATAACATGTTGTATTATGCTCGCAACAATCCAATAAGTATTCCACGTAAAAAAAGATTAAATATTTTATTTTTTGAAACCAAACACTTTTATTGTTATGTGACGTGTATAATATGTTCTATGCGATATAAATTTATAGTAGTCCATCAAAAATATTCTCTCTTTATATATAAACTAGTGAATTAATCTGCGCTTCGCGCAGTTATAAATAATTTTTTCTAGTGTTCAAATACTGAAAAATATATACATCTTTTGTAATCTTCTAATTCAAAAATAGATTAGATTTTAAGTTATATAAATATTCTGTTCTTACTTTTTTTTTCTTTTAATTTTCTAAAGGTTATCTAAATTCTATAAATGTGAAACAGTATTCTCTATTTTTGCTCAAGTAAAACATGAAAGAAAGAGATGGACTTCATCTTTATTCAGTTAATTTCTTTTGTCGTTTCCCTGCATTATCCTAATTTTCAGCGCTTGAATATTTGGTAATTTTTAGAGCAACCATATGTTCAAAAAATTCGATCAGAATGAAGGAATATCTTAAAATTGTTTTGATCTTTGTAAAAATTATATGACAATTTGAGATTAAAAAATACCTACATAAATGAGAGATAGGGGAATACATAGTGATGAAAGACGGAGAAGATCGTGTGTGATGAATGGAAGGGTTACGATTGTCGAGACATCAACGTTCATATTACAAAATATTGTAAGATCAAAACTATATTGCAGTGTATAATTACCTCTTAGCCAAATTCGTAATCTATAATATCAGCAAGAAGGAAAAATAAAGCAAATGCAAAAAGTAATTAAGAAAAATTTAATTATCTTTTTGTTGAAGCTTTGACCGAAGCTCAGAAGAATTCTTCACTTCTTGTTATGTTCTTTGTGTGCGCTTTATGATGAGGCAAGTGGTATGGAAGAAATGGGATGAAAATTACTTTACTTACACCATTTTATTTATAGTAATTACATTGTTATGGTTGGACTATTACATTATTCTTCAATATTTCATTTTAAAAATCCATAACCTTTAAAAAAAAGGAGGCGTGAGTTATAGGATGTGAATTTTCTAAAATAAGAGAAATGAAAAAATGTAAGGAAATAGTAAAAGATAGAGACAAAAGATAAACAAAAATTTTACACTATGGGATGTGACTCATCAATTCTATTCCCCTATATCTAACACTGTAAAACATGCAAAGATGTAGCAAACAATTCCTCCGCATTTCTTCTTCCGGGAAAAAAAGGACCATCTCCATGGGTCATACATAAGAGAAACACATTCAATAGTAATAAATCAGATATGTATACTTAGATCATCATTTCAAATGCACTACAATTCATTCTAAAAAATTGTAAATAAACCATCACCTATAAAAATAAATCAACTAAACTAATTATAATTAACCAAAATTCTTTGGTGAAAAAGCAAAGTAGCCTCACGGTCAAAAAATATACATGAGTGAATTAGAGAAAAGATAAAAGAAGGGTGAAAGATTTGAAGCGTATTTCCATTCTTCACATGTGATGGAAGAATTTAAATAGTAAAGGATGATTTCACCTTTAAATGCTAGAATTTGAAAAGTCAGAAGTTTTGAATATAAAATTCGAAACAATGCCTTTCTCGTTAAGAACTGCAATTAATATGGGACTTTCTCTTACCATGTAAACTAATACTTGGGCCTTTTGATTTCTTAACCGAACATGTGTAATTAGGAGTTTTAATGAAAGGGTATGACTTTGATTTTTAACAATTAAAATAGAAGAAAACTTCAAAAAAAGGAGAAAAAAGATAAATATAATTTCTAGCATATGAGACATGCCACATCACCTTTCTTATTCCCATAATTATATATATATATATATATATATATATATATATATATATATATAGGTGCGCACACTTATATTCTCTCACCAACTGCAAAATTGTCTATATAATGTGCGGACCTTTCCCAAACTATGTCTAAAGACTTTATGCACCAAATTGCCCTACCCTACGAGTATTACTTATATAAGTTATAATATTACTTACCCCTTCCCACCTCCACCTTGCATCAATCTTGGCTTAAACTTTGATTATTGATTACTAAAATCTGTGTTGTTCAACTCATTCATTTTCATACTCTGTTGCACCACCCCGCCAATCTCGCAATCTCCCCCCACCCACCCCCATGCAATAATCCCACCCCTTTTTCCCTCCCTTATGTCCAAACAACTAAACTCATTATCTCTCTCTCTTCCCTCTTTACACCAACATGTCTCTCTTCTTCTTCTTCATCTCCCTTTTACCCTTTCTTCCTTCTTCCTCTTCTCTTCACTACCCTTTCAGTAAGCTCCACTTTAACTAACTTCAACTTCATTTTCCCCAACTATTTTACTTTTAACTAACTTAACTAACTCTTCTTTTCCCTCTTTTTTTTTTTTGCAGATTATTCAATACATATAGATTGCGGAAGTCTTTCAAATTCAACTGACGTCTTCAATACGTCATGGCTTTCCGACCGTTACTTTACCGGCGGGTCAACCTCCGTTGTATCTGAGCCTCTCCACTTTCAACACCCACAAGAAAAAACCCTCCGTTACTTCCCCGTTTCCTCCGGTAAAAAGAACTGCTACGCAATTCCCAATTTACCCGCCGGCGGTCGTTACCAGCTCCGTTTATTCACTGTTTATGATAATTACGATGGGAAATCACATTCCCCGTCGTTTGACGTCTCTGTCGAGGGCAATGTCGTCTTTCAATGGCGGTCCCCTTGGCACGAATCGATTTCACGCGCCGGCGCGTACTCCGATCTGTTTTTCACTATCGATGATGATGACGTGGCAGATGTTTGTTTTTACAGTATTGCCACTGATTCCCCCGTGATTGCTTCGCTTGAAATCACGCAAATTGATCCGGCTTCTTATTTAGTCAATGATAGTTCAATTTTGGTCAATTATGGTAGATTTTCTAGCGGGTCGGATCAATGGGGACCCGGTTTTAGTAACGATACGGATCGGTTCGGCCGGTCATGGCAATCAGACTCCGATTTTAGGTCTAAGGTTGCGGGAGTAACCACTGGAGCACATATTAAGGCTATTTCTGCAATGAAAAATGTGGTTAATGTGGATAAAGCACCAAATTATTTTCCTTTAAAGTTGTATCAAACTGCAGTTACCGTAATTGGTGAAGGAGGTGAATATTTGGAGTATAATTTACCCGTGGACGCTAAATTGGATTACTTGTTGTGGTTTCATTTTGCTGAGATTGATGTAAGTGTGAATAGAGCTGGGAAAAGGGTGTTTGAGGTGGTGGTGAATGGTGAGAATGTGAGTAGAGTGGATATTTATGAGAAAGTTGGGAGTTTTGCTGCTTATGATTGGAGTTATGTTGTTAAGAATTTGACTGATACTGAGTTGAATGTGAGGCTTGTGCCTGTTGTGGGCGCTCCCGTGATTTGTGGACTTGAAAATTATGCTATTATTCCACCTGATCTCAAGACTCTTCCTCAACAAGGTATACCGAAATGACAAGTTATAGTATGTTCTTTACAATATCAATGTACTTTCACCTGTTATAGAAAGTGTTTTCTGTTTTCTTAAGGTTACCAATTTGATGTTTGTATAGAGAATATCTGCAGTTGCCTTTTACACTGTCAATTCATAGAACTTACGAAAATTTTAGTGTATATCATGAACTCATTGCCGTAGTGTGCATTTTTGGTAATTGAGTTAGTTGAGGATGTTCTTTTTAGCAAAAGTTAAACTTGTTTTCTTGCCCGTGTTTGCAGTTGTTGCTATGAAAGCATTGAAGGAGTCACTTAGAGTACCGGATAGAATGGGATGGAATGGCGACCCTTGTGCTCCTACTACTTGGGATGCTTGGGAAGGTGTTACATGTCATCCAACTAAGAACGGATCGCTTGTGATCTCCCAAATGTAAGTTATTCTTTTCTGATGATGGGAGAATCTTGTAGTTGGCGTCTAGCCTGCTTGGATATCTTAATTGAGGTCATAACTTTACTACTAGCTCGGTACGTGTCATAATTTGATAAGGGGCACATACTAACATGCGGTGATAAGCACGGCAAGGGTGTTATAATAACACTGTATAATGTGTGTGTAATGTGTTGATAACATTAGGGTTGGCTAGAAACGAAGCCACATCTTATTCTAGTTGCAATACAGATTCGCAGTGCACAACTAGAAGTGGACACAGTTTTTGGAGCAGCTATCTTGCCCAAGTAAATTACCTTTATATATATATATATATATATATATATATATATATATGTATGTATGTTCTGAACAATGTTCTGAACAATGAAACATAGCATGGGATATTGAGCTGAATGAAAAATGTAGAACTTGCTGTGCAAGTACCTGGGGAAGAAGATGTATGCCTTACAGGTCTTTTGCCTATGGCTAAATACCATAGTGCTCTGCGGTCTTAAATTGAAAAGACGTTTCAAAACATTGTTTCAAGCTAAAAACCAAATTCCACAAAAGTTATTTTTGAAATTTCTAGGTGAAGCATTTGGGTTGGGATGTCAAATCACTAAATGAAGCCTTGGAAACCATGGTTGGACTAATGGATCATCTTTCCATAACTCTAGTTTCTCTAGCATTCTTATCCTACCGATCTCACCTGTAACGTGGCAAATGATGTACATTAATTCCAATTTGTGTGTCAAAGATTTACCTGATCAAAAAAAAAAAAAAAAAATTGTGTGTCAAAGATGGAAAGAAAGCAAGTTTCCCCTGTAACGAATATCCCCTTCACTTTCTGTTGTTCGATTCAATGTGATAACTAAAGCACCACATTTGTATCCTTCTTGATTCTTTTAGTTCTTATCTTTCAGAGATCTTGGAAGCCAAGGCTTAAAGGGATATATCAGCGACCAAATTGGTCTCTTGTCTAATTTGGTAAGCTTGTAAGTATCAACTGTCAATTTCTTACCTTTTAACAGTTTATCTCTTAGATACCTGAATTTCTCATGTTAATCCTCCTGTGTAGTATGTATACATACTTAGTGGTCCTTATGAAATGATTAAAGAGGTATTCAACAAAATCGGATACACTGTGAAGACATTCTAGTATATGCGTTGCTCATTATTATGCCTGATGAATAAATATTTTCGATTGGATCATTTCAGTTGCACCAACTTCTTTTCTGCACTTTTACTGTTTGTTACCTGTGTTTGCAAATATTCATTCTACCTTCTCTTTCTTTTTGCCAAACAGGAACTTGAGTTCTAATTCTTTGGGAGGTTCTCTACCGTGGGGATTGGGTCAGAAGTCTCTCGTGAAACTGTAAGACCATATATTAGCACTGTGTTCTTGATCATAATTTTGTTTGCTTGGAATGGTCTGTTGTTTTGCATCTAAGAACTATGAGTTATCAAGTCCGACTTATATAAATTGTTGAATGTTATTGGAGTCCTGAATACACCGATCCTGCCAGATTTTTCTGATTCACACACGTGCCACTAGCTTAACAACTTACCGCTTGTAAATTCCTTTTATCCTCAGGACCTTTTTTTTGGTTGAGATAAGGTCCTTCATTCCATGGGCCTTAGCTTGAAGTTTTGGCTAATCAATTTTATGTGAAGTAACAACAGTCACTTCTTAAAGCTTGAACTTTGAACTCCTCCCAGCTATGTCTTATTGAAGTGTGTTTTTTGCTCCATTTTCCCTAAAACTCTCGTCTATTTTTGATATTCTTGTTCAGTACTCTTTATTTTAGGTTATATTGGGGGTACCCCATCCTCTTTCTCTCTTTTGAAGAGCTAACCCCTTTTGTAAAAGGGAAAAGAGCTATGTCCTTTTGTCAAACTGGTTTGCTGTTATGTTCTTGGTATTTGAAGCTTGCAATCCATCATTTCGAAATCTTTTGTGCAGGGACTTGTCAAATAACAAATTTACTGGATCCATACCTGATAGTTTGGCTTCTTCCACCTTGCAGTTTGTGTAAGCTTCATTCTTGTTCTCCTTAATCTTTTCATGGATTTGTTGTTGCTTATTTTAGTTTTTGTGAGGTACCAGTTGGTTATTGCATGTTTGTTTGTAGAAAGCAGGATAAGTATATGGGTTGTAAATCAGTGGAATTCAGATTAAGTAAATTTATCTCCTTCAAACTATATTCTGCCTACTTCTAACAGTTCCACTGTAAATTTGCTCAGGTATTTGAACGGTAATGAACTAGAAGGCCTAGTGCCGGAGGAACTTCTTTCCATTGGGGTCCATGGTGGAGCTATTGAGTATGTCATGCGCTAATCTGGCTAGATTTCTTCCTTTATTATAATTTTAAGTACTTTTAGTAAATTTTTAAGTTTCAAATCAGTGCTACTAAACAAATAGGGTTGAGCGATGAAGAGTGTGCCTTTTCTGCTGATGTCATTACTACAAGAATTGAGATGCTCCCTCTGTTAATTACTAGTTTAGGCTGTTAGAAATACCTTATGGCAAAATGGTTTAAATTGGAGTTTGCCCTTTGTTTCATGACCTATAAAAGTAACTTTACTGGTCACGCTATTGCCATCAAGACTTTTGTTCATTTGATCTTCAATATTTGATCATGCCTGCTATCTGTTACCGTAAGAAAGGACAATCTCTTGGTATCTTAATTAGGTAATGCCAAGGAATCCTTAGTAGCTTAAGAAGGTTGTTGTTTCCTTTTGGTTTTCTCTGTAATTTATTTTTAACATTCCGAACCTAGAAGCTCCGACTGATTAGTTTCTAAAAATACCTACCTTCCTGTCAGAATGTTTTTGTGGTTTTAATTAGAAGGTAGCTCTATATAAGGGAAGCAGCCAAAGAGTTGTAGAATAATTGCTGTTTTTTGAACTTTGCACAAATAATCCTTTGTAACAGCTAGTTAGTTTGTGATGAATTGTAAGACACTGTGTGGGAGTGCGTTCAATATGAAAAATGGAAATAATTTTTGGGAGCTGAAGGGGTATTTTGAGGGCTTCATGGAATTAAAGTAGATCATAGAGGAGGCAATAGTGGAGTGTCTTTTATCACATTTTT
Source organism: Nicotiana noctiflora (assembly GCA_032618575.1). Classification (NCBI taxonomy): domain Eukaryota; kingdom Viridiplantae; phylum Streptophyta; class Magnoliopsida; order Solanales; family Solanaceae; genus Nicotiana; species Nicotiana noctiflora. The sequence goes on along the minus strand of JASVEL010007946.1, from coordinate 165,402 downwards.
TGACTTGCAAAATAGCACGGAATTACTCAATTTTATGTTCTTGGATCGAACAAGTTCAGATGATTAATTGAAATTGAGCTTTCATTAATATTAAAGTTCGAATTCTACTACCAGTTTGGTGACATAAATATTAGGAATAAATTCTACGAGGAAACAACACTTATTTTGGGAAGGTTTAAAATCATTAATGGTGTAGTTTGTTTTAGAGATTATTTTGCATCAACTGATTTTGCTTGTCTTAAACATGAAGAGTAAATCATAACACAATGATGCCTTCTGGGTGCGTGGGAGTGGGTGAGGGTGAAAGAGAGAAGAAAAGAGAAACTGGTGTTGCCTACTTTTGGTTCGACTCCTTTGTCCTCTAAACTCCCTTCAGGAAATGTAGAACACGAAAAATACATTTTACTGTAAGCTTTGAGATCTCCTAGAAAATGAGTATAATATAGTAAAATCATTAGTTATCTTGGTGGACTCCCCATTTATTCTGTTCTCTTGATAAAAATTCTGCAAGACTGGTTCTTTTGTAGGGGTTTATATTTTGTTTCTTCCTTCATGTACTAGTTGTTTTACTGACAGAAAGCATATTGCTTCCACAGCCTCTCTGGTAATAAAGGGTTGTGTGGAGGACCTACCTTGCCGGATTGTCCGCTATTTTGGAATAAAGAGGGTCTCTCTACAGCTGGTAAAGCTGCAATTGGAATATCATGTCTAGTATTTGTTTGTGTGGTACTGTTCGTGGCATACATCTGCTACAAGAGGAGGCAGAATGATTATGACTTTGGTCTTCCGCATGAACTAATGTGTAAGTGGTTTCTGGGCCATTACAACATGTTATATCGAACTGATTATAGAACTTAGGAGTAGATCCATGATTCAGAAAGCTTCACCGTTAACTGATTACAGAACTACTTTCATGTGACATCCTGTTTTTGAGTTCAAATATACATTATTCTCCATCACGATCAGAATTGCTTTAACAACTGGTTTAACAGGATTGCGCTACACCACGATCAGAATAATATGAGTTCTTAAGCTGTAGCCCAAGTACCACTGTAAATGTCATACAGTACCTCTGTATCAGCTATATATATATATGTATATATACACACACGCACACACACAACTGAACTGCTTTCTTACAGAATAGCATAGATATGGTCTTTCTTCATTGCTTTGTGAATCATGTGGCTCTGCTACTTCACATTTCATTTTGTCTCGGTTTTGTATTATCATATTCTGAGAGAAGTATGCGTTATCGACTTTGTATCTGTTACTATATTTGAAGTTTACACTCTTTATCAAATCAAATTTGTAGATATTGAGGGTCAACTAGACTAAGTTATCGAAATTAACTTTAAGGGTTTTTATGTACTTTAACATGAAATTATCTATTTTCCTGTTGGATATGGTGGATGATAGGTACTTTACTTTGTATTAGAGTTTGAATTTTCAGTTGCACTGTTGTCTATTCTAGACTATGAACTAATCTCTACACCTCTCTACCTTCCAAAATTTATCGTAACAGCATTAGCTGCAAAGAGGAATAGGTATCAACGGCAAAAATCGCTGATGACTCTAGAAATGGAGAGCCAGCATGCCAAAGGATTTATACCAACATACAATGCCACATGACATAGCTTGTACTTGTGGGAAGAGACTGTGAATTTTAATGGTGTTCAACTTGCCAAATAGAGACAGATAGAACATTGATCGTGTCCAATACAAGGTGCTGAGGATATGGAGTTTAGAGTGGGTACGAGTGATACGACACAGAGGAGCTTTTGACATTTTCTCAAATTGTGTCCCTAGATGGATGTCCAGAAAAATGCAGATTGTTTTGTAGAGTTCAATGTATGCTAATTTGTTCATGAATCCACCAAACAGATAGGCAAATGCCTCCATTGTATCATACCCAATTTTGGGCATTTGACAAACATATATGATTGTGACTCAACATTGTAATGCACATAGATATAGAGAACTTTTCTTTGTTTGGTTGATCCCATAATTGACATTATTGTGTACTTCTGATATTGATGTTACATTACTCAATAGGAAATTGTCATTAAGTAGAACTATCCCTCGTAGTTGGATTAGGTCTGTTTTTATCTTGAAAAATATCTTGAGTCAGTAAAATGACCAAACCATATTAGAAGATATAAATTAGAATTGTGATGGGGATAACTTGTTTGGTACATCAATATTGACAAAGGGACAATGTCAGATGGAATAGCAAATTCATTAACGTTGCTAATAGCCTAAGATAACAAGATTATTCACCCCCAAAGTGTATAATTTCGAAGGTGTGAATCTTCTTGGTTTCTCATTTGCGACTACATCAAATATCAGTAGTCTTCTTTGTTTGCAGTATATCGCTCTGCTCACAGAGAGAATGAACATAAATCAAACTGAGGATGAGGCGGGAAGTGAGAATGTTGTCCGGTTTTTATCGTTGAATTCCCAAATATGCTTCGATTGTTTCAGCCGATCCTATTTTTCCATTATCAGTATTTCGGCTGCTTAAGCCGGTATAGGCACAAAAGTGGCTACGACAGAATAACTTACTCCCAAATCTGAATAGGCACACTGCATATACGTGTGGGTGACCAATTTTATTTTCTGGCGTTGTAGGACAAAAAATAGAAATTGAACACGATTCATAAATTTTCGTGTGCTATCGTTTATGTCATCTTCATTAATTCGGGCGACCGACGCCGAATAGCTAAAATTTTGCGGGCCCATAAAAACGACTTAAGGAACAATAATCATTGCTTCGCCATGACCGTTTTTCATTTTTTGACGTTTTAGGACCAAACAATAGGAATTCAGCACAATTCTCATATTTTCGTATGCTATAGTCCGTGCCATCTTCATGAATTTGGGCGATCGGGTCCTAAAATTTTGCGGACTCATAAAAAACAATTTCAAGAACAATAGTCATTGCTTAGCCATGACAATTTCTTATTTTTTTAGCTGGCTAATTGTTGTATCTTCAATTTTCTTGTTAAACTCTCTTTCAAACCCCAATAGAAAATCAAACACACCTGAATTGTATTAACTGACTTGCTTTTTTGTTTTACCCTCCTTTATCTATAGATTAGCTATGAAATAACTGGCAGATTGTTCTTGAAATTCTAACTATTCGACTCTCTATTTTTCCCACTTATAATATTGCGGTAGAGGACGCGAAATTGTAACAAATTGTTTTTTCATTGCCAACGTGTTTTCGTCTATTGGGCTCATTCATCTAACTTTCTGACCACATTAAAGTAAAAATGGCATGTAGTAGTCACTAATTAAAGATATTTTTAATTTTTATCCATTAATTATAATGATCAGCAAAAATAACCACTACTAATAGGAAAAAGACTGTTTACCATTCGTCCAATGTTTATATTCCAAAACAACAACAACTACCCAGTATGTTCCCACAAAGTGGGGTCTGGAATGTTTATATTCCCAAACCCTTATTTTTTTTTTCATTCAGATGATGGAAAATTTGAGAGCGAATGTTTCTCGGCAAGTTTCGTGTGTTCTCAATATCTATTTCATCCTCGCATGCAAACGATTTGCATTTAATCTTTCTCTTTGTTCATCTTCTCTGAATCGAACGATCGAACTGGTAATTTTTTTTGGTTTTATGCAATTTTGTTTTTCTATATGTGTAATCGCGATCAATGCCATGTCAAGTATGTGTGAAATTTCAAAAATATTCATTATAAATTGATTCAGTGTCGGAGAAGTAGCGTATATTTTGTGATGTTGTTATTTTGAAATTCTTGGTATCGAAATGTGAAATGTGTTTGTGGTTGATTCAGTATATTTGATTAAGTAAGGTCATTTCATAAAAATAGTCGTAGAAATTCATAAGCTTACTGTGTTTATGAATTTTTAGTTAACTGTGTTCATGAAAGATAAGGACCATATGATATTAACTTTTGAAGTTGGAACTCAAAGTTAAGGATTGAGTGTTCTTAACTTTTGAACTTGAAACTTGAAGTTAAGGACCAAGTGTCCTTAACTTTTTAACTTGAGACTATAAGTTAAGGACTGAATGTCCTTAATTTTTAAACTTGAAACTTGAAGTTAATGACCAAGTGTCTTTAATTTTTGAAGTTGAAACTATAAGTTAAGGACTGCCTATTCTTACCTCTTTAACTTGTAACTCTAAGTTAAGGACTAAGTGTCCTTAACTTTTGAACTTGGAATTCAAAGTTAAGGACTACATGTCCTTAACTTTTTTACTTGAAACTTGAAGTTAAGGACCAAGTGTCTTAACTTTACAACTCTAAACTTTAATTTAAGGGCTGCTTCCTTAATTCTTTTACTTGAAAATAAGTCCTAATCTTTATTTTCTTTTTTCCTCTTTGTAGTGTGATAATGGAAGGAGATCGTGTGTTAAAGTTTGATGATTGACGTAATTTTATGGTGTATTGAAAAGGAGATTTATAGTATAAGGAAAAAATTAAAAGTTTTTTTGTCAAACAAGCAGTGGAAGAAGTTGAGGGATGGTATTTTTGGTTACAAAGAGTAAAGTTCTGTGGTATACTTATTCACTGTGTATTGCTTTTAGAAATTGTAAGTAATGATCCCGATTCGATGACATTCAAGATTTTTGACCGTGAAATTAAGTTTACATGTATTTCATATAAGTACTGGTTTGAAGTGTTATTCCTCGCCGGACATCAAAAGCTTACATGAGAAAGAGAATAGGCTTTCGAAGTCTATTTACCCCGAGAGGATAGAATTGAGTTTGATAATTTGTTTAATTTTATTTCTAGTCCCACACGGTACAAATCATCATTTGTAGGCAGCGATGATGATGCTGTGAAGTTGGCAACAATTTATTTTATTGAATCTGTTTTGATGGACAATCAGAAGAATATGAATGTATCCGAGCAAATAATGAAAATTGGAGATGATGATGCACTCTTCTTTTCTTTCAACTGGGACTCTCTTTCGTATGACACACTATTAAAATCATTGAAGAGTTGTTTGAAGCCGAATGAGATTGATAAAGAGAAAGACAAAGATGAAGACAATGATAGCTACACAATACTTGACTTTCCTTTTGCTTTTTGTGTTTGGATTATGGAAGTAATTCCCATTTTTCAGGAAAAATAATTTGTGAATTTCAAGAATATGGTTATCCTCGGATGTTATGTTATTCGGAAATGAAATCTCCAAAGTTTGATTCTCTTTGTAAAAATACTTCCATAATAAAAATGTAAGATAATGTAATTACTAGCTATTTTTTAATTTATTTATTTTAGTTCTGAAAACTTATGTTTATTTTTTGTTATATAATAGTTGTATAAGTTAATCAAGGTGTCACCATTTATTCCTGTTGAAGAAGAAGATACAGAGCCTCTTAGTGTGGACGAGCCAATTTCACAAGATCAAAGCTCAAGGCCTTCTTCCACATAATTTGATAAAGCCATACTTAAGAATTGTTAGAGTATGTGTTTCTGCCTTTGAATAACATTAGTTTTTTATTTGATTATTTTTTGCCAACAACACTTTTTTATGTCTTTTGATTAAGAGGTTATCAGAGAGTTTTAATAAGGATATGCAAGCTGAAGTTACTATAATACATCAGAAAATTATTGTAGCAAAAAAAAAGATTAAGAATAAAATCATGGTAATATGATTAATTTCAGTTAGTCCAAGTTGAGGACTTTGTGTCCTTAACTTTTGAACTTAAAACTATAAGTTATGGACTTCATGTCCTTAACTTTTGAACTTGGAATTCAAAGTTAAGGACAGCCTGTCCTTAACATTTGAACCTGTAATTGAAACTTAAGGACTGTCTGTCCTTAACTTTTGAACTTGAAATTCAAATTTAAGGATTGTCTGTCCTTAACTTTTGGACCTTCAAGTTAAACTTAAGGACTCATGTCCTTAACTTTTAAACCTATAATTCAAACTTAAGGACTGTCTGTCCTTAACTTTCTAACTTAGTTTCTTTCTCATAGTTTAAAGAAAATCCTAGGATCAAAGCTTGATACTTTGTTGAAGATTTATGGGAAAGCTGATGAAAGGAACATAAAGAGAGAATCTAGTGTTCCAATTAGAAAAGATGGAGTTGATCATCATTGTCGTGCTATAGAGCCTACTGTTACAATCAACCAAGATGCATGCGGTGATGAACGTGATGATATGGATGTGCATGCATAAGTTCAGTATGAAAGCGATTAGAGATGCACATTTAGATGATGAAACTGAGAACGATACTGATATTGGGAAAGGTTAGATATAGATTTTGAATTTTTTCCCGTTAAAATTTATATTCAATAGAGTAATACATAAAAAAAATTTTGTGATTACAAATATTTGTAGAATATATTGATGAAGTGAAAGTTGAAGATATAGGAGAATGTCAAGACCAGAAAAATCCAAAAGAGAAAGGAGTAACATAATTTTTTTTTAAATGTAGATTGCAATCTCAGGAGGATTTAGAAAGTCCATTGGGAACAAGTGTCAGCGAGATTGTATGCAAATGCTTAGAAGGAACATATGATCTGTCTACACCTCTGTCATACAAAGAAAAATTTGGAGTTCAAACTTATGCAAATCAAGGTTAGATAAAATTTTTATTATATATTGTATGTTAGTTTTAGTGAATTATTAGAATGGGTATTAATAAAAAATGTTACAGTATCTTTTGAAGCTGCAAGGGAAAACGTTGGAGTAGAGTATTAAGAGAAAAGTGGAGTACAATCTCAAGACGTAGAAAATACCAAAGGAACAAGTAAAAGTGAGATTGTTTCCAAATGCATAGATGCAACATGTGATCTCTCTAGACCTCCCTCTCTTAACGACAATATTGGAATCCAATAAAATGCTAGTGAAGATAGTGATATAATTGGGATGATCTTGATTATTGCAAATGGTTAGACAATGTTTTTTTTAATTTTATATATGTTTGTTTTAATCAAAGATTATTAACAAGTACTAATTATGTTAGCTCTTGTAAATATTTTTGCAGAATCTTGTGAACAAGCAATTGAAGCACATGGTGAACAATTGCAAGATAAAGAAAATGAGCAGTTGGAAGAAAAAGAAAATGATGCAAGCAATATATTAGCTGAATTGCTATTGAAAAAACACAAGAAGGTAATGTGCAGAAGATATGTACTCATTGTGTCCTAAATATTATATTCATAATTAAATTTTGTCTCTTCATTTGAAGCTCTTAACCAATATACGAGGAAAAGAAAGAGAGACAGTATTGGTTATGATGGTCCGTCATTTTCTATTGTTACTAGTACACAAATGAGCATCTATGGGGCTTTGACTATGGAGGTTGAAGGAAATGTTGAAGAAGAGCTTGGTTGAGGTAAAAGGAACAAGAAGCTAAGTTGGTAATTAAAATCTCCTTTTGATCAGGGAAAAAAAGTACGAACTTCGATGGCAGACAATCATAACACTCACAAGAGTTCAGGCTGGATAAAATGTCACACCCATTTACCAAATCCAGTCCTGATGACGCCTCTCGGAAAGACAAAACCATCCAAAAGACATCAATACCTCTTTAATACTTACTTAGCATGAATAAGTCTAAAACATTAATAAAATTATCATATGTACGGAAGACGATTTGAAAGGTGAAGAAGGTGAGGTCGCGGCTGATTTGGAGACAGAAGAGGCGGATGGAGATGAGGTCGACGGTCGCTGAGTCTTGGACGATAGAGTTGGATATCGATTTTCAGGCAGGTCTTAGGGATGTTTGGCTGGACGGTGGCGGCATGTGATCTCTTTTGGTCTCTAAGGTTTTTTGGGGAATTAGGGATGAATTGAAATGAAAGGGGTGGGTCGTTGGTTTAAGGGCTAATCCGGTATGGGAAAATAGGCTCGGTCGGTTAATGGCAATTTACTCTCCCTAATTTAGCTTCTATGCACACAACTTCACTCATAAACAACTACCTATTAGTTTCTGTTTCTCCCAGAAACATGTAGACAATAAACTATGATTCCAACGCAAGAATAAAACAACTTTCAATTTTCATTTTTAGCAACATAGGGTCTAGATTTCCCATTAGACAACTTAACTCACAATAACTTAGATAAAATTAAAGAGGAGAAATGAACCTGTTCAAGCAAATATTTATTTAATAGCAATAGGAGTAATCAGCCGATACACTCTTTTCGACTCCAAAATCCAATGAGAATCAACTATTGAATTTGGATAGAACCACGGATTAGGAACAACATTCGGATCAACCCTCCCCTATTTCCATTTTTATCTTCTTTAAGGTGAGGTAGGTGGTGAGTGGTGAAGAAGCGTTGGTGCTGCTGTATGGCTGGAGGGAGCTGGCGGTTGGGTGGCTGAAGAGCTGTGCTTGGTTGGAGAAAAAAAGAAGGAAGGGGGTGGTCATGGTGGGATGATAGCTGGAGTCATCGGTGGTCGATGCTCCATTGAGGGTTTTCGCCGATGATTTGAAAGGTGAAGAAGGTGAGGTCGCAGTTAATTTGAAGATAGAAGAGGCGGATGGGGTCGATGGTCATTGAATCTTGGACGATAGAGTTGTATGACGATTTTTGGGCGGGTCTCAGGGGTGTTTGGCTGGACGGTGGCGGCATGTGATCTCTTTTGGTCTCTAGGGTTTTTTGGGGAATTAGGGATGAATTGAAATTAAAGGGGTGGGTCATTGGTTTAGGGGCTGATTCGGTATGGGAAAATAGGCTGGGTCGATTAATGGCAATTCACTCTCCCAAATTTAGCTTCTACGCACACAACTTCACTCATAAACAATTACCTATTTGTTTTAATTTCTCCCAGAAACATGTAAACAATAAATTATGATTCCAATGCAAGAAGAAAATAACTTTCAATTTTCAATTTTAGCAACATAGAGTCCAGATTTCCCAATAGACAACTTAACTCACAATAACTCAGATAAAATTAAAGAGGAGAAATGAACCTGTTCAAGCAAATATTTCTTTAATAGCAATAGGAGTGATCAGCCGATACACTATTTTTGACTCAAAAATCCAACGAGAATCAACTACTGAATTTGGACAGAACCACGGATTAGGAACATCATTCAGATCGACCCTCCCCTATTTCCGTTTTTATATTCTTTCAGGTGAGGTCGGTGGCGAGTGGTGAAGAACCATTGGTGCTGCTGTATGGCTGGAGGGAGCTTGCGATTGGGCGGCTGTAGGGCTGTTCTTGGTTGGAGAAGAAAAGAAGGAGGGGGGTGATCATGGTGGGATGATGGTTGGAGTCATTGGTGGTCGATGCTCCGTTTTGGGTGTTCGCCGACAATTTGAAAGGTGAAGAAGGTGAGGTCGCGACTGATATGGAGATAGAAGAGGCGGATGGAGATGGGGTCGATGGTCACTGAGTCTTGGACGATAGAGTTGGGTGGCGATTTTCATGCGGGTCTCAGGGGTGTTTGGCTGGTCGGTAACGGCATGTGATCTCTTTTGGTCTCTAGGGCTTTTTTGGGGAATTAGGGATGAATTGAAATGAAAGGGGTGGGTCATTGGTTTAGGGGCTGATCCGGTATGGGAAAATAGGCTGGTTCGGTTAATGGAAATTTACTCTCCCTAATTTAGCTTCTATGCACACAACTTCACTTACAAACAACTACCTATTAGTTTCAATACCTACCAGAAACATGTAAACAATAAACTATTATTCCAATGCAAGAAGAAAACAACTTTAAATTTTCATTTTTAGCAACATAGAGTCTAGATTTTCCTATAGATAACTTAACTCACAATAACTCAGATAAAATTAAAGAGGAGAAATGAACCTATTCAAGCAAATATTTCTTTAAAAGCAGTAGGAGTAATCAGCCGATACACTCTTTTCGACTCCAAAATCCAACGAGAATCAACTATTGAATTTGGACAGAACCACGGATTAGGAACAGTATTCGAATCGACCCTCTCTATTTTCATTTTTATCTTCTTTAAGGTGAGGTCGGTGGCGAGTGGTGAAGAAGTGTTGGTGCTGTTGTATGGCTGGAGGGAGCTGGCGGTTGGGCGGCTGAAGGACTGTGCTTGGTTGGAGAAAAAAAGAAGGAGGGGGGGTGGTCATGGTGGGATGATGACTGGAGTCATCGGTGGTCGATGCTCCGTTGAGGGTGTTCGCCGACCATTTAAAAGGTGAAGAAGGTGAGGTCGCGGCTGATTTGGAGACAGAAGAGGCGGATGGAGATGGGGTCGATGGTCGCTGAGTCTTGGACGATAGAGTTGGATGGCGATTTTAAGGCGGGTCTTAGAGGTGTTTGGCTGGACGGTGACGACATGTGATCTCCTTTGGTCTCTAAGGTTTTTTGGGGAATCAGGGATGAATTGAAACGAAAGGGGTGGGTCGTTGGTTTAGGGGCTGATCCGACATGGGAAAATAGGTTGGGTCGGTTAATGGCAATTTACTATCCCTAATTTAGCTTCTATGCATACAACTTCACTCATAAACAACTACCTATTAGTTTCAATTTCTCCCAGAAACATGTAAACAATAAACTATGATTCCAATGCAAGAAGAAAACTACTTTCAATTTTCATTTTTACCAACATAGAGTCTAGATTTCCCATTAGACAACTTAACTCACAATAACTCAGATAAAATTAAAGAGGAGAAATGAACCTGTTCAAGCAAATATTTCTATAATAGCAATAGGAGTAATCAGCAGATACACTCTTTTTGACTCCAAAATCCAAGGAGAATCAACTATTGAATTTGGACAGAACCACGGATTAGGAACAACATTCAAATCGAACCTCCCCTATTTCCATTTTTATCTTCTTTTAGGTAAGGTCGGTGGCGAGTGGTGAAGAAGCATTGGTGCTGTTGTATGGCTGGAGGGAGTTGGCGGTTGGGCGGCTGAAGGGCTTTGCTTGGTTGGAGAAGAAAATAAGGAGGGGGGTGGTCATGGTGGGATGATGGCTGGAGTCATCCGTGGTCGATGCTCCGTTGAGGGTGTTCGCTGACGATTTGAAAGGTGAAGAAGCTGAGGTCGTGGCTGATTTGGAGATAGAAGAGGCGGATGAAGATAAGGTCGATGGTCGCTGAGTGTTGGACGATAGAGTTGGATGGCGATTTTCAAGCGGGTCTCAGGGGTGTTTGGCTGGACGGTGGCGGCATGTGATCTATTTTGGTCTCTAGGGTTTTTTGGGGAATTAGGGATGAATTGAAATGAAAAGGGTGGGTCGTTGGTTTAGGGGCTGATCCGGTATGGGAAAATAGGCTGGGCCGGTTAATGGCAATTTACTTTCCCTAATTTAGCTTCTATGCACACAACTTCACTCATAAACAAGTACCTATTAGTTTCAATTTCTCCCAGAAACATGTAGACAATAACTATGATTCCAATGCAAGAAGAAAACAACTTTCAATTTTCATTTTAAGCAACATAGAGTCTAGATTTCCCAATAGACAACTTAACTCACAATAACTCAGATAAAATTAAAGAGGATAAATGAACATGTTCAAGAAAATATTTCTTTAATAGCAATAGGAGTAATCAGCCGATACACTCTTTTCGACTCCAATATCCAACGAGAATCAACTATTAAATTTGTAAAGAACCACGGATTAGGAACAACATTCAAACCGACCCTCCCCTATTTCCAATTTTGTCTTCTTTCAGGTGAGGTCGGTGGCGAGTGGTGAAGAAGCATTGGTGCTACTGTATGGCTGGAGGGTGCTGGCAGTTGGGCTGGTGAAGTGCTGTGCTTGGTTGGAGAAGAAGAGAAGGAGGGGGGGGGGGTGGACATGGTGGGATGATGGCTGGAGTCATCGGTGGTTGATGCTCCGTTGAGGGTGTTCGCCGACAATTTGAAAGGTGAAGAAGGTGATGTCGTGGCTTATTTGGAGATAGAAGAGGCGGATGGAGATGGGTTCGATGGTCGCTGAGTTTTGGACGATAGAATTGGATGGCGATTTTCAGGCGGGTCTCAGGGGTGTTTGGCTGGACGGTGGCGGCATGTGTGATCTCTTTTGGTCTCTAGGTTTTTTGGGGAAATTAGGGATGAATTGAAATGAAAGGGGTGGGTCATTGTTTTAGGGGCTGATCCGGTATGAGAAAATAGGCTGGGTCGGTTAATGGAAATTTACACTCCCTAATTTGGCTTCTATGCACACAACTTCACTCATAAACAACTACCTATTAGTTTCAATTTCTCCCAGAAACATGTAGACAATAAACTATGATTCCAATGCAAGAAGAAAACAACTTCCAGTTTTCATTTTTAGCAACATAGAGTCTAGATTTCCCAATAGACAACTTAACTCACAATAACTCAGATAAATTAAAGGGGAGAAATGAAGCTGTTCAAGCAAATATTCCTTTAATAGCAATAGGAGTAATCAGCCGATACACTCTTTTCGACTCCAAAATCCAACGAGAATAAACTATTGAATTTGGACAGAACCACGGATTAGGAACAACATTCAGATCGACCCTTCCCTATTTTTGTTTTTATCTTCTTTTAGGTGAGGTCGGTGGCGAGTGGTGAAGAAGTGTTGGTGTTGGCTGGAGGGAGCTGGCGGTTGGGCGGATGAAGGGATGTGCTTGGTTGGAGAAGAAGAGAAGGAGGGGGGTGGTCATAGTGGGATGATGGCTAGAGTCATCGGTGGTTGATGCTCCGTTGAGGGTGTTTGTCGACGATTTGAAAGGTGAAAAAGGTGTGGTCGCGGCTGATTTGGAGATAGATGAGGCGGATGGAGATGGGGTCGATGGTCGCTGAGTCTTGGACAATAGAGTTGGATGGCGATTTTCAGGCGGGTCTTAGGGGTGTTTGGCTGGACGGTGGCGGCATGTGATCTCTTTTGGTCTCTAGGGATTTTTGGGGAATTAGGGATGAATTGAAATGAAAGGGGTGGGTCGTTGGTTTAGGGGCTGATCCGGTATGGGATAATAGGCTGGGTCGGTTAATGGGTAAGGGAGATTTGGGCCTGATTTTAATCTCAAATTTTTGGCCCAGTTCCGATTTTGCTCATTTGGTTTCTTTTCTCTTCAAAATCTTTTATTCCTAAATTAATAAACTTAAAAATTCTAAAAGTGTTAAATTAACTTATAGAAATAAATTAACTCATAAAAAGTATCAGTTAACTCTTAATAATAATTAACGTATGATTATATAGCAATTAAAGTGAAATCACACAATTAGACCTTAAATGTTAAAAATGCAAAAAATATATTTTTTGTGATTTTTTATTTTTGTAAATAAAAATTAATTACTCCTAAATGTAGAATTATATCCTAGATGCATGATAATAGGTAAATTTGACTATAATTGTACCCTAAATAATCACACTTTGTTATGAAATTAATGTTGTTTATAAGGACAAAATGCTTTGATTAGTGTTCGATTGTGTTTTACAGGTACATGTGATACATTGGATGCCATAAAGATCTATTTTGGAGTCCTAGGTTGATGAAAAGGCCAAAAGAAGAGCTAAAGTGAAGAGGTCTGGAAGCAGCAGTGAAGAATCAGAAGTCTTGTTCATCCGCGGTTCACTCGCGGCCGCGGATGAACCGCGAAAAAAAGGCCTCTGAAGTTTGACTATTCGCGGTCCACTCGCGGCCGCGAACGAACCGCGGAAGTCACGGCAGCAGTAATCCCAATTGAACTCAAACTTAGTTTTTAAGCCCTAAAACCTCTATATAAACTCCTAGTTTGCCCTATAGAGGCATGTAATCTATTATTCAATACTTTTGCAAGGTTTTTAGTAGGAGAGATTCCTCTCAAACTCTTTCTTTTATTTTATATCAAGCAATTCTTTATGATTTCAATTATTATTCTTGTTTTTTCAAGCATGAGTAGCTAAATTCTATTCTAAGGTTTTGATGGAACCTATTGATAGATGAACTTATCATTTATGTGATTACAAATTGTGACTTAGATTTATATTTGTTCAACTTCATTCTTATTGTAGTTAATTGGTAGACGTCCCAATTAGCGGTGCCTATTTAGTGTGCATAACTTGGAAAAGAGTGCATATTTAGGTTTATTGTTGAACAACATCACACCTAGGTTATTGGAGGAATCTATAACTTTAGGCGTAAAGACGGGGTTAGGAATAACGAAGTCTTGGGTGCAGTCTTAAGTGAACTATTCAAATTAAAGCTAGCTAGGGTAGCTCAGGAGAGTACACTAGTAAATTATTGTAATTGCTCGGGAGAGGGTTACGATACACATAGCGTTCATGATTGATAGAATATATTGTTGAAAAGGAGATGCTAGCAGTCGTGTTTGCATTCGACAAATTCCGGTCCTATCTCATAGGATCAAAGGTAATCGTATACACATACCATGATGCTTTAAGATATTTAATTGATAAAAAGGACTCTAAGCCACGCCTAATTCGTTGGGTGTTGCTTCTCCAAGAGTTCGACCTCGAAATCAGAGATAGAAAAGGTACTTAAAATCAAGTAGCTAACCGTTTGTCAAGACTTGAAGGAGCTGAACTTGTCAAAGAGAGTGGGGAAATTCTGGAAACCTTTCCAGATGAATAGTTGCTCACCATCACTCTCCTGGAAGCCCCATGGTATGCTGACTATGCCAATTATCTAGCCAGTGGCATTGTTCCTCATGACCTATCATCAGTCCAGAGGAAAAGTTTTTTCGTGAAAGTCAGTATTATTATTGGGATGAACCATATTTGTTTAGGATATGTCTTGATAACATGATCCGGAGATGCGTCCCCGAGATAGAACAATCTTCTGTTTTGCAGGCATTTCACGCTTCAGCATATGGCGGTCACTTTGGAGGAATACGTACAGCTGCCAAAATACTCGAGGCCGGTTTCTATTGGCCGACAGTGTTTAAGGATGCACACTTGTGGTGAAAGGTTGCAACGAATGTCAACGCACCGGGAACATCTCCCGGCATCATGAGATGCCAATGAATCCAATCCAGCAAGTGGAAGTGTTCGATGTCTGGGGAATAGATTTCATGGGGCCCTTTATTAGCTCATACGGAAATAAGTACATATTTGTTGCAGTTGACTACGTGGGAAGCTGCAGCACTACCCACCAATAATGCTAAGGTGGTAGTGGGATTTTTGAAGAAGAATATTTTCACCCGGTTTGGGACTCCAAGGACTATCATTAGTGACGGGGGCACACACTTTTGCAACTGAGCTTTTGAGAAATTATTGGCCAAGTATGATGTTAAACACCGTGTGGCCACTCCATATCACCCGAAAACTAGCGGACAAGTTGAGGTCTCCAACAGGGAGATAAAAAGTGTACTGACTAAAACAGTTAATGCCACAAGAACCGACTGGTCCAGGAAGCTTGATGATGCACTATGGGCATATAGAACAACATTCAAAACACCCATTGGCATGTCTCCTTACAAATTGGTGTTCGGAAAAGCTTGTCACTTACCGGTTGAATTAGAGCATAAAGCGTGGTGGGCACTGAAACAATTGAATCTCAACTTGGATGAAGCAGGTAAAGCAAGGTAGACTGGGTTGCATGAGTTAGAAGAATTTCGGTATCTAGCATTTGAAAATACAAGATTGTATAAAGAGAGGATGAAGCGGATCCATGACCAAAATATCGTTGAGCGTACCTTCAAAAACGGGGACAAAGTACTATTATACAATTCAAGACTACGACTGTTCCCAGGTTAATTAAAATCAAGGTGGTCAGGACCCTTCAAGGTAATTGAGGCATTTGAGTCAGGAGCTGTGGAAATTCAAACTATGGATGGATCACGTACATTCAAGGTAAGCGGACAGTGGTTGAAACAATACTTAGGCCTGGATGACATGGAGGACAAGGTAGAATTGCGGTTGGATGAACCTCAAAGGTCTAGCGAGCCGTAAAATGCGCTAAGTTGAGTCGTGCCGCGACGTTAAATCAGGCGCTACGTGGGAGGCAACCCACGAACATGTTGTAAGTAATTTTATCTTAGTAGCAAGTAATAAAGGAATATAAGAGAAACATAATTTTTTGCTGAACAGTCGAAATTTTTTTCAGAGAGGAGCATTGTCCGCGGTCCATCCGCGATCGCGGATGAACCGCGGAAAAATGCCCTCTCTGAACTTTCTCTATTCGCGGTCCATTCGCTTCCGCGAACCAACCGTGAAAAAATGACCTCTCTGAATCTCGACTGTTCGCGGTCCATCCGCGGCCGCGAACGAACCGCGAACAGTCGCGGTCAGTTCCGCGGTCGGCGCAAATTACTGTTTTTTTTTCTTTTCCCTCCCCCCTTTAAAACCCTAAAAGCTCTCCCCCTCTCCCTCACGACTCCATAGCCGCCCCCCATTCTCCCAATTTCTCTCTCTCTCTAACTCAAAACTCTCCCTATTCTCTCTGAAAATTCCCAAAACCCTCTTCTCCAATTCACCCCATCCTTCCTCCATTACTTCTTCATTGTAGTAATTGTAAGTTTCTCTACTTCTCTTCTCTCTTATTTTGTGTATATTCTTAGTTCTTGATTATTTAGTTTGTAGAAATAATTAGATATTGTTAGATTAGTATATTTTTTGAATATGATGTGGGTTTCTTTGCACTATACATGTTTCTATGAATGTTTACTAAGGAAGCTTGTCATATAGTTGAAGTTTGGTAAAGAATTGGTTTATGGGTTTTTCAATTGTGTTGTTGATGCTAATTTTATGATTGGAAACCTAAAATAGTATGAACACCATGTATGTTGATTAGTAAGCTAAGTTGGGCACATTATACTTGTTCATAGGATATTGATGTAGTTTAGAAAAAATAATGCCCAACTCATGAATTGATAATGGTGTAGTTTATTGGGGATGGACTAAGTCAATTGGGTATTATTAGAAGTGTACAAAGAACTAAGTGTGGGGTGCTCAAATAGGCATGGGTAAAATAGTTAGATAAAGAATATTAATATAGGGGTATGAGGGAATTGCACAAAAAGAATGGTCAATTGTGAGTTTTCAAGGATGGCGAAGTCTGAGTAGCCCTCCAATGACTAACGGTTTACAAACTTTTTGGCTATCTTAATTGTGCAGGATAATGGCCCCAAAGAGAGCACGACATGGTGCTAGTTCATCCAGACAACCGACTTATGACGAGTCTAGGTTTGCTGATGAAGGAGCCGAAAATGCATTTCATATTAAAGCAAACAAGAAGTGGCTCCAAGAGGTAGAAGTTGATAGGATAGCTATCCGCTTGGAAAAGCCGGAAATTTATGATGAGATTCGAAGGCGCGAGATGGATTTCCTCTTTGACTCACCTCTTAAGGTGAACAAGATGCTTGTTCGAGAATTCTACGCCAATGCTCTTTATGCTATGGTCAGAGAAGTTTTCGTCAGAGGTAAGCAGGTCAATGCTCATATTCCTACTATTCGACGGGTACTTCGCCTGCCATTGCACACTAGTGATGTGATTACTACCATGATAGGCCCGGTGTCACATGGGACATGCTAATAGAGGCCTTATGTGTAGATGGCATACCAGTATGGATTAGAAATCAAACTTTGCACTCTAACTGTTTTACACACACTGCCAAATGTTGGTTCTCCATAATTTGCAACCGTATTTTGCCCTCAAGTAACACCACAGATGTTAACTTTAATAGGGCTGTTTTGACTTGGTGTTTTGTAACACATTGGGATGTTGATATTGCCCGAGTAATTAGAGACGAGATGGTATTGAGGGGATCCCTCACTGCCAAGGGTTTTTATTACCCATCTCTTGTCACTACGTTGTGTCTTCTCAACCACACCCTAGTTACTGATGCTGACGGTGAGCTACTACCAAGAGCTCCATTTAGAGCTGCTACTATCCGGGTTGGACAAGACACAACCCCTATTGACTTAGATGAGGAGGACGACCCTGTACCGGTTGCCCGGGCCAGGCACTCCACGGATTCAGCCGGACCTTCAAGGTCTGCTCCTCGTGGAGCAAGCATGTCTAGATCCGAGTCCACACGACCTATGTTGAGGTCAATGGAGGAGAAGGTCGCTGCTCTGTGCACTTCCGTAGATGGCCTACACACACGGCTAGATGCCATGTCCACTAGGCAAGCCCGGTCAGAGAACAGGTTTATGGCATGGTTCAGAGCACTTGGGAGAGCATGCCATGTCGACCCATCCACCGTCTCCGACTCCGAGTGAGTCACATGTAAGTTTTCTTGCCCCTCTTGTGCTTTCATTTTTATTTATGCCATGGGGACATGACATATTTTTAAGTGTGGGGTGGGAAACTTATCTTGTACATAATGTATATATTAGTGTAGTAAGTAATATAAAATAATAAAAATACAAAAAAAAATCAGAAAATTTTAAAAATCCAAAAATATGAGTAGAGGACTCTTCCTGATGACGGACTATTTAGGAATTTTTCTTTCTTTTATTTTCTTTTCTAGGTAGTGTATCATCTCACCCTTGGTTTTTCTTTTGACCACGGTTCTTTTCCAAGGGTTTTTATTTGAACCGGGTTAGGTAGATTTTTTTTCTTTTCTTTCTTTCTTTTATTTGTATTAGAGGTAAAAAGGGCAACATGCAACCCCGAATATGCACATTAGCAAAAGCGTAAATTGAACTTGAGAATGTATCTTCTAAGCTTGACTGTAGAATCTCAATATGCCTTAAATTGCACAATAATGCTTGCTTGAACATTGATAGGACTTTGTAGATAAACTGGATTCCAAATGAGTTGCATGCTATGTGTGTGAGAGATTTTACTTACATTATATGTTTTACATGATACCTAGAACTTGCCCTGTGTGTTTGCAAAGCGAAATAGAAGTTGTTCGGTTGTAGAAAGGATAGAGGCATTTCTTTGTGTAACCCCATATATCAAGAGACATGAATTCACCCGTACATTATATCTTAGTTAATCCCTTTGAGCTTAAAGCCGATTCTTTGATAACCCTTGAATGTTCTTCAAATTATTATATTTGTTCTACTTTACCTCCTAGAAGCACTTGTATTGCAATGAATATGCAAAAGTTTAAGTGTGGGTGAAGGAAAATTGAAAAGGGAAAATCAAGAATGAATGGTAGAAAATAGTGAATTGGCCAAAATAATGTAAATGTATTGCAAAGCAATGAGAAAAAAAAAATGAAAAGAAAAAAAGATATTTTGAGAAAAAGAGCTATATCAATGTATACATGAAAATTAGAAAGGCCAGTTACACCAACAAAAGAAAAGTGGGGATTAAAAGCAATTAAAGGTGAAGGAATGTTTAGGGGAGACATAAGGAAGAATTTTTTAAGGGAAGTTGTAAAAAAGGAAAAGAAAAGTGCTTAGGGAGGTTAGTCACTATAACCAAAAGTATCCTACCCGTCCCGTAGCCATCATTACAACCCTTAAAGACCTCTTGATCTATGATTGAATAACTCGATTAGTGGAGTATTACACTAGGGGCAAGCCTATGGTGTGTCCGTATGCATATGAATGTTCTTTGTTGAGAGTGAGTGAATTTTTCCGATATTTATAAGTTCCATGTTTTTGAATTGTTAATGTGTGGGAACTTCTCTCAATAAATTTGGTGAGGGCATGTAATTCAAGAGGAAGAAGGTAAATTTGCAAGTTTTTGGTAATAAGTAGAGTAAGTGATAATGTGTTGGCATGAGAGTTTACGGTTAAGTAAAAGATTATGCATACCTTAAGTTGTCCATGTATAATAGCTTTTGTGACATACTTTGGGGGAGACAAATTTTTGCTAATTGGCCTAAAGTGTGATTAAAAATTGCTCGAGGACAAGCAAATGTTTAAGTGTGGGGTATTGATAATAGGTAAATTTGACTATAATTGTACCCTAAATAATCACACTTTGTTATGGAATTAATGTTGTTTATAAGGACAAAATGCTTTGATTAGTGTTCGATTGTGTTTTACAGGTACATGTGATACATTGGATGCCATAAAGAGCTATTTTGGAGTCCTAGGTTGATGAAAAGACCAAAAGAAGAGCTAAAGTGAAGAGGTCTGGAAGCACCAGTGAAGAATCAGAAGTCTTGTTCATCCGCGGTTCACTCGCGGCCACGGATGAACCGCGAAAAAAGAAGGCCTCTGAAGTTTGACTGTTCGCGGTCCGCTCGCGGCCGCGAACGACCACGGAAGTCGCGGCAGCAGTAATCCCAATTGGACTCAAACTTAGTTTTTAAGCCCTAAAACCTCTATATAAACTCCTAGTTTGCCCCATAGAGGCATGTAATCTATTATTCAATACTTTTGCAAGGTTTTTAGTAGGAGAGAATCCTCTCAAACTCTTTCTTTTATTTTATATCAAGCAATTCTTTATGATTTCAATTATTATTCTTGTTTCTTCAAGCATGAGTAGCTAAATTCTATTCTAAGGTTTTGATGGAACCTATTGATAGATGAACTTATCGTTTATGTGATTACAAATTGTGACTTAGATTTCTATTTGTTCAACTTCATTTTTATTGTAGTTAATTGGTAGACGTCCCAATTAGCAGTGCCTATTTAGTGTGCATAACTTGGAAAAGAGTGCATATTTAGGTTTATTGTTGAACAACATCACACCTAGGTTATTGGAAGAATCTATAACTTTAGGCGTAAAGACGGGGTTAGGAATAACGAAGTCTTGGGTGCAATATTAAGTGAACTATTCAAATTAAAGCTAGCTAGGGTAGCTCGGGAGAGTACACTAGTAAATTATTGTAATTGCTCGGGAGAGGGTTACGATACACATAGCGTTCATGATTGATAGAATATATTAGCAATTTGTATGAGCATAACGATAAGGGATTCCATCAATAGGGGAAATCAATACCTTAGTCCTTCTCTATATTATTTTATTCAACATTCAATTCTTTCTTTTAAGCATTCTTAATTATTGCAAAGTAGATATTAGAAAATCACACAAATATATATTCAAAGTTTGGGAACTTGATTCAGAAGTACTTTTGGGGTTGTGATAGTTGCAATTGGTAGGTTAATTCTCTATGGGATCGATCTTGGACTTATTAGACCAAGTTATATTGACTACGACAGTTGCTTGGACATGAATCAATGCACATGTGACATATTTTTGTATTTTATATTTTCATCAATTTAAACAAATAATCGTGCACACACAAATGCAAATAATAAAAGACAAAATAACACAAAATCAATAAAAATTGCAAGCAACACAAAATTATTATTTTTTGGTAGAAAAGATATATATTAAACTCTTATAGAGTTTGTAAGAGGATGCATTAGAAGCATCAGATTAGTACTATTACAAGCTATATCTACTAGAGGTTTGTCTTTAATCAGACAACCATAAGTTTCTACTAAGTTTACATCATTATTATTTACAGAAGCATAACACAAACTACTAACATTACTAGCCGATTTAACTAGCCTTTTTCTTAATTTGCCTTGCTGGTCTTGAAGGTACATATCCGTCACAAAAAGTGAAGGTAGTAGATATATAGAGGTGGAACCAATTTCTTTTTGAGTGCCATGCCTTGACAAAATGTCAACCACACCATTCTGCTTTCGATATATCCTTGTGATTTTTGGGCTATGTAGATGGAGTATTAGCAACCTGCAATCATTTAATAGATTAGTATATTGTTTTGATTCAGAAGACATCAAAGTAATGACATCCTGCGCATCAGTTTCTATAACAAGAGGAGTTAATTTATATTGTATAGCAAGTATTAGTCCTTTGAGCAAGACTAATAATTCTGTTTGAATGATGTTCCCTGAAGAAATCGCATCAGCAAATCCCAGGATCCAATAACCTTCATGATTTCGAAAAACCCCTCCTATACCATAATTAAGAAAGTTTTTCATACAAGAACCATCAATATTGAGTTTATAAAAAGGAGAAGCTGGATGTCACGACCCTAGTTCACCAATCGTGAACATGTCGTGATGGCACCCAGTCCCCACGACTAGGTAAGCCTAACTCATTGCGGAATATACAAGCTATGAACACTTAAATAAGAAACAACGGAAAAATAGCATAAAAAGATATGTAATCCGTGCCGCTTGGCACATACATTTGTCAATACACTGTATAAAACACTACCAAGATCCGGAATCTCACGGGTAACACAGAATAAAGAGAATATACAACTGTGGCTCTATGTGTAAAGAGTATCTAACAACGAAAAAGGAAAATGTCAACTAATACTATCAGAATAGAAGGAAAGCCTCCAGATCCGCGGACGTAGCAGATCATACCTCGAGGTCTCCCCGAAAGCTGCGGAATCACCTAGTATGAGCCTGTCCTGATGTACCTAGATCTGCACAACAAAAGTGTGCAGAAGAGTAGCATGAGTACACCACGGCGGTACTCGGTAAGTGCCAAGCCTAACCTCGATGGAGTAGAGACGAGAAAGGTCAGGGCCCTACTGAGAAAACAATAATATAATGATGATAATAATAATAAGCAGTTTAAATGACAACAATTCCGAAATAACAACAATAAAATGATTACTGCAACCGTCTACAATTAGGCTAACAACAAGTAACCAACTCAATAAAACAAGTCCAGGACTTGTGGGAATTGAACCCACAGTCCCATTGACAGTACCCATGGGTCTCCGGGAATCGAACCCGCAGCCCATGTCTCAGTAAATCTCAGGATCTCCGGGAATCGAACCCGCAGTCCACATCTCAATAAATCTCGGGATCTCCGGGAATCGAACCCGCAGTCCACATTTCAATAAATCTCAGGATCCCCGGGAATCAAACAGGCAGTCCACATTTCAATAAATCTCAGGATCTCCGGGAATCGAACCCGCAGTCCACAACAGTATCACTCCGGGTCTCTGGGAATTGAACCCACAGCCCTGGGATCTCCGGGAATTGAACCTGCAGTCCACAACCACAGCAATTAAAGGAATACACAGAGAGAATATAGTATGCTTAACTATAACTTCACCGGTAAATAGTGCCAATAATTATCAAGAAGCTCAAGTAAGACAATTAGGCAACTAGACAGTTAAATACTACCTAATCATGCTTTTCTAACTACTATCGGGTAATAATATCGAATTAACAGCTAAAAGCAGGAATATCACTCATCGAACATTTTAAGTAAAGTATGTGTTCAACAACCAGTGCATGTACACGCCCGTCACCTCGCGTACAATTCATTTAAACTATCACATAATATCCTAGGGGTAAAAGTTCCCCCACACGAGGTTAGACAAGCCACTTACCTCAATTCCGGTACAAAACCGCTAAGAAATAACCCTCTTGCCGCGAATGTCGGTCTCCACAGGTGTAGTATCTGATAAAAATCAATAGAATCACATCAAAATAGGCCAATTGGGCATTACCCAATCAAAACAACTCAAAAAATATCAAAAATCACGAAATTTGCAAAACACGAGCCCCGGGCCCACATCTCGAAAAATTTTGAAACTCATATTTCCGGAATCCTCGTCTCGCCACGAGTCCATACATATAAAATTTACCAAAATCGAAGTTCGATTGGCCTTTCAAACCCCAAACTTTCGTTTTCAATTTCTAGGCTACAATCATTCACAATTTCTACCCAAATTCATGAAGATTGATGTTAATTCTACCATAAAATGATGTTTTTGAGTCAAGAAACTTACCTCCGATGAATACCCGATGATTTCCCAGCGTTTTCCCGTGATTTTTCGCTCAAAATTGCCCAAAATCCGAGATTGGAACTCACCAAAATTGATGGCTAGTCTTTAATAAGCTGTCCAGATTTTTTTTTCCCGATTTACTGTTCATGCGCGTGGGTGAACAGTCACGCGCGGTTACTGTTCACGCGCGGGACTGTTCACTGTTCATAATTGTAGCAACTTTTTAAGGAAAAATTGCAGCACAACCATATTTCACTAAAATGGTTCTAATTCCATCATACGAACTCAGAATTCGACGATACTTTTTCCTATGGCTCCGTAATTTTGATACGGATCCAGTGGTTCAAACAAAACTGAATTTGGATCTCATTTACTCAGTGCAACATCAATTTTGCTTGTTAAACAATTAATTCACATTTCGCGACAAAAATCCAATTGCGACTTGATGAAA
Source organism: Nicotiana noctiflora (assembly GCA_032618575.1). Classification (NCBI taxonomy): domain Eukaryota; kingdom Viridiplantae; phylum Streptophyta; class Magnoliopsida; order Solanales; family Solanaceae; genus Nicotiana; species Nicotiana noctiflora. The sequence goes on along the minus strand of JASVEL010007946.1, from coordinate 141,467 downwards.
TTAGACCAAACTTTCCAGATCAGTCCTATAATTCATTATCTAAATTCTCGAAGTCTCGAAATCAAATTTGAATCTCTAGAACTAAAAATAGACCTTTGGATCATTACATTTATGCTAAAAACGGCAAAAATCTTCCAAAAACTGTTCCAAAATTTATTCGAACCTCATGGGATCCCAACAAGGTATACTAACAAGTCTCATAATATATTACGGACTTGCTCGAGGCCTCAAATCACAACAAACAATGCTAAAATCATGAATCAACCTCCAATCCAAGCTTTATGAACTTTAGAACTTCCAACTTCTATTTTCGATGTCGAAACCTATTAAATCAAGTCCGATTGACTTCAAATTTTGCACACAAGTCCAAACTGACATAACAGAGCTACATAAATTGTCGGAATTCCATTCCGACCCCGGATCAAAATCTCACCTATCGTTCGGATTCGCCAAAATTTCAAACTTCGGCATTTCAAGCCTAATTGAGCTACGGACCTCCAAAATACATTCCGAACGCGCTCCCAACCCCGAAATCACCTAACGGAGCTAATGGAGCCATCGGATTTCCATTCCGAGATCGTCTTAACATGGTTCCGGTTACGGACCGTTTTCTTACCTTAAAGCTCTCACTTAGGGACTAAGTGTCCCAAAATACTCCAAATTTCAGAACCGACTCTCCCAGCAAACCACAATAGCAGAAATGAACTTAGGGGAATAGTTAAATTAGGGATTGGGGCGAAATTTTCTAAAACGACCGGCCGGGTCGTTACAACTTCCCACACTTAAAGGATTAGTTCGTCCTCGAACGAGCATAGAAAACATACCTGGAGTAGTGAAAAGATGAGGGTACTGGCTGCGCATATCCTGCTCGGTCTCCCAAGTCGCCTCCTCGACCGGCTGGCCCCGCCACCGAACCTTTACCGAAGCGATGTTCTTTGACCTTAGCTTTCTGACTTGCCTGTCTAGAATGGCTACTGGCTCCTCAACATAAGACAGATCCTTGTCTAGCTGAACAGAAGTGAAATCCAACACATGCGACGGGTCACCATGGTATCTCCGGAGTATGGAGACATGAAATACGGGATGAACTCCGGCTAGACTGGGAGGTAAGGCCAACTCATAAGCAACCTCCCCAACACGCCTCAAAATCTCAAAAGGGCCAATAAACCTAGGACTCAGCTTTCCTTTCTTCCCAAACCTCATAACGCCCTTCATGGGTGAGACTCGAAGTAGAACCCGCTCACCAACCATAAAAGCCACATCGCGAACTTTCTTGTCCGCATAACTCTTCTGTCTAGACTGGGCTGCACGAAGTCTGTCCTGAATCACCTTGACTTTGTCCATAGCCTCCTGAACCATATCAGTACCTAGCAGCCTGGCCTCGCCCGGCTCAAACCAACCCACGGGAGACCTGCACCTCCTACCATATAGGGCCTCATACGGTGCCATCTGAATACTAGACTGGTAGCTGTTGTTATAAGCAAACTCCGCCAGTGGCAAGAAGTGATCCCATGAACCTTCAAACTCAATCACGCACGCACGGAGCATATCCTCCAAAATCTGAATAGTGCGCTCGGACTGCCCATCAGTCTGGGGGTGAAATGCTATGCTCAGCTCCACCCGAGTACCTAACTCCTGCTGTACGGCTCTCCAGAACCGTGAAGTGAACTGAGTGCCTCTATTTGAAATGATGGAAACTGGAATACCATGCAGCCGGACTATCTCCCTGATATAGATCTCCGCCAGACGTTCCGATGAATACGTAGTGCTCACCGGTATAAAGTGGGCGGACTTGGTCAGTCGATCCACGATAACCCAAATGGAATCAAACTTCCTAACAGTCCGTGAAAGCCCAGATACAAAGTCTATGATGCGCTCCCATTTCCACTCTGGAATCTCAATCTGCTGCATCAATCCACCCGGACGCTGATGTTCATACTTCACCTGCTGGCAGTTGAGGCATCTGGAAACATAATCAACTATATCCCTCTTCATCCGCCTCCACCAGTAATGCTGTTTCAAGTCATGATACATTTTCGCGGCACCCGGATGGATGGAATACCGCGAACTATGGGCCTTTGCTAGAATCAGCTCTCGAAGATCATCTACATTGGGCACACAGATGCGCCCCTGCATCCTTATGACTCCATCATCCCCGATGGTAACATCTCGAGCATCACCACGCCGAACTCTATCCTGAAGGACAAGCAAATGAGGGTCGTCGAACCGACGCTCCCTGATGCGGTCAAATAGAGAAGACCGAGAAACCACACATGCCAGAATCCGGCTGGGCTCCGAAAGATCCAGTCTAACAAACTGTCTGGCTAAAGCCTGAACATCCATCGCCATAGGCCTCTCCGAAGCTGGTAGATACGCCAAACTCCCCAAACTATCTGCCCGACGACTCAAGGCATCTGCAACCACATTAGCCTTGCCCGGATGATAGAAAATAGTAATATCATAGTCCTTCAGTAGCTCCAGCCATCTCCTCTAATGCATATTCAGGTCCTTCTGCTTAAGCAAGTGCTGCAAGCTCCGGTGATCAGTGTAGATCTCACAAGGAACCCCATATAAGTAATGACGCCAAATCTTCAAGGCATCAACAATGGCAGCTAGCTCCAAATCATGAACATGGTAATTCTTCTCATGCACCTTCAGCTGTCTCGACGCGTAGGCAATCACCCTACCGTCCCGCATCAATACCGCACCGAGTCCAACTCGTGAGGCATCACAATATACGGTATAGGACCCCGTACCTGTAGGCAACATCAATATAGGGGCCGAAGTCAAAGCTGTCTTGAGCTTTTGAAAGCTCGCCTCACACTCGTCTGTCCACTGAAAAGGGGCACCCTTTTGGGTCAATCTGGTCATAGGTACTGCAATCGAAGAGAACCCCTCTACAAAACGACGGTAATAGCCCGCCAAACCAAGGAAACTGCGAATCTCAGTAGCGGAGGAGGGTCTGGGCCAACTCCGCACGGCCTCCACCTTCCTCGGATCTACTCGAATACCATCACTCGACAACACGTGGCCCAAAAATGCCACTGAACTCAACCAGAATTCACATTTAGAGAACTTGCCATAAAGCTGCTTCTCCCTCAGAATCTGAAGCACTATCCTCAAATGCTGCTCGTGCTCTTCCCGGCTTCGGGAATATACTAGAATATCATCAATGAAAACAATCACGAATGAGTCCAGATAAGGCCTGAACACACTGTGCATCAAATGCATAAAGGCTGCTGGGGCATTAGCTAACCCAAAAGACATCACGAGGAACTCATAGTGACCATACCGAGTCCTGAAGGCAGTCTTCGGGATATCTGGCTCCCGAATCTTCAGCTGGTGATACCCAGAGCGCAAATCAATCTTAGAAAACACATGTGCACCTTGTAGCTGGTCAAATAAATCATCAATACGGGGCAAAGGATACCGGTTCTTCACTGTAACCTTGTTCAGCTGACGATAGTCAATACACATACGCATAGAACCATCCTTCTTCTTCACAAACAACACAGGAGCACCCCAAGGCGAAACACTGGGCCGAATGAAACCCTTGCCCAATAACTCCTGTAATTGATCCTTCAACTCCTTCAACTCAGGAGGAGCCATACGGTACGGTGGAATAGAAATGGGCTGAGTGCCCGACAACAAATCAATGGCAAAATCAATATCTCTGTCGGGCGGCATGCCCGGGAGATCAACTGGAAATACATCAGCAAAGTCACGTACCACAAGAACAGAATCAATAGAGGGAGTGTCAATACTGACATCCTGCACATAGGCTAGATAAGCTGCACACCCCTTCTTAACCATACGCTGAGCTCTGAGAAAGGAAATAACACGGCTAGGGGTGTGATCTAGGGTACCACTCCACTCAATACGTGAAATGCTTGGCATAGCCAGCGTCACGGTCTTGGCGTGACAATCAAGAATAGCATAATGGGGCGACAACCAGTCCATGCCTAGAATAATATCAAAATCGACCATCCCGAGCAACAATAGATCTGCTCTGGTCCCAAAATCATAAATGGTAACCAAACACGACCGATATACACGGTCCACAGCCAAAGAATCACCCACCGGATTGGAAACATAAATGGGGGCACTCAAAGAATCCCGAGGCACACCCAGATGAGAAGAAAAGTAAGAGGACACATATGAAAAAGTGGAACCAGGGTCAAATAGAACCGATGCCTCCCTGTGACTAACTAGAATAATACCTGTGATAACAGAATCAGATGCAACAGTCGCAGCGCGATCAGGAATAGCATAGAATCTGGCATGTCCCCCCCCTCGAGGGCGGCCTCTGGAACCCTGACCCCCGCCCCTGGCTGGCTGGGCAGGTGGAGTGGCAGCTGGAGCTGGAATGATAGCCTGCTGGCCTTGAGAACTACGCTGAGGCTGCGAAGACTGATGAGGTGCTCCCTTCCTACGCCTAGGGCACTCCCTAACCAGATGGCGAGTATCCCCGCACTCAAAGCAAGCTCTGGGAGGACGCGGTGGCTGTTACTGACCGGTCTCACCCCCACTAGTCTGACCCCTGGAAGGACCCCGCGCAGGAGGTGCACTGGAAACTGGGGGAGCATAATAAGGCTCCTGAGGTGCTGGAAGAGCTGGGGTACTACCGGCTGCGGGCAATGCTGAGTGAACTGGACGACCGGAATAACCCCTGCCAAAACGACCGGCTGCTGAAGTGCGGGCACCAGAGAAATGGCCCGACTCACGAGACCTCTTGGCCTCTCTATCTCCCCGCTCTCTAGGGAGCATACTCTCGATCCTCCTGGCAATGCTAACTGCCTGCTGATAAGATATATCTGTCTCCAACTCTCTGGCCATGCTGGATTGGATCGGCGGAATAAGGCCCTCAATAAATCTCCGCACCCTCTCCCGGACCGTGGCTACCAAGGCCGGTGCATGCCTGGCTAGACGGGTGAAACTGATAGCATACTCCGATACTGACATGGAGCCCTGTCGCAACCTCTCAAACTCTGAGCGCCAAGAATCCCTAAGGCTCTGGGGAACAAACTCCGTCAAAAACAGATTTGAAAACTGCGTCCAGGTCAACGAAGCGGACTCCTCCGGACTATCCAACTCATACGTGCGCCACCAATCATAAGCGGTCCCACGAAACTGAAACGTAGTGAAGGAAACCCCGCTGGTCTCCACAATCCCCATAGTACGAAGAATACGATGACACTCCTCCGGAAAACCCAATGCATCATCTGAAGCCAACCTACTGAACACTGGAGGGTCATATTTCTTGAACCTCTCCAATCTACGCTGCTCGTCCTCAGAAGCAGCTGGTCCACCTCCGGGCTGTGCTGGGGCGGCAGAAGGCATAACCAAAACCTCCGGAACCTGTCCCACTAGCACACGCTGCTCAGGTGTAACGGCTGCGGGAGTCTGGGCCCCTCCCCCGGCCTGGGATGTAGCTGCGACGAGAGGAAGCAGTCCTGCCTGAGCTAAAGTGGTATACATACTCATGAACTGAGCCAGGGTCTCCTGTAGTGCTGGAGTAGTAGCAGCTGTAGTCGGTGTACCAGGTGCCTGCGCTCCAACCTGGTCTACCTGTGGCACCTCAGCGGCAGCGCGCGCGGGTGCTGTGGCTGCACCTCGGGCGCGTCCTCGTCCTCTACCTCGGCCCCGGCCTCTGACGGCGGCAACAGGAGGCGCGAGTACCTGATCGTCGCGAGTAGCTCGTGTCCTCACCATCTGTGAGAGAATAGAAAGCAATAGTTTAGATTTTGATGCCAAAAATGTCGCACGACAAAGAATCCAAAAGAAATGAAGAGTTTCCTAAACAGTTACATAGCCCCTCGTAGATAAATACAGACGTCTCCGTATCGATCAGCGAGACTCTAAGTAACCGGTCTGTGTCACATGACTCCTATGAACCTAGAGCTCTGATACCAACTTGTCACGACCCTAGTTCACCAATCGTGAACATGTCGTGATGGCACCCAGTCCCCACGACTAGGTAAGCCTAACTCGTTGCGGAATATACAAGCGATGAACACTTAAATAAGAAACAACGGAAAAATAGCATAAAAATATATGTAATCCGTGCCGCTTGGCACATACATCCGTCAACACACTGTATAAAATACTACCAAGATCCGGAATCTCACGGGTAACACAGACTAAAGAGAATATACAACTGTGGCTCTATGTGTAAAGAGTATCTAACAACGAAAAAGGAAAATGTCAACTAATACTATCAGAATAGAAGGAAAGCCTCCAGATCCGCGGACGTAGCAGATCATACCTCGAGGTCTCCCCGAAAGCTGCGGAATCACCTAGTATGAGCCTGTCCTGATGTACCTGGATCTACACAACAAAAGTGTGCAGAAGAGTAGCATGAGTACACCATGGCGGTACTCAGTAAGTGCCAAGCCTAACCTCGATGGAGTAGTGACGAGGAAGGTCAGGGCCCTACTGAGAAAAATAATAATATAATGATGATAACAATAATAAGCGATTTAAATGATAATAATTTCGAAATAACAACAATAAAATGATTACTGCAACCGTCTACAATTAAGCTAACAACAAGTAACCAACTCAATAAAACAAGTCCAGGACTTGTGGGAATTGAACCCACAGTCCCATTGACAGTACCCATGGGTCTCCGGGAATTGAACCCGCAGCCCATGTCTCAGTAAATCTCAGGATCTCCAAGAATCGAACCCGCAGTCCACATCTCAATAAATCTCAGGATCTCCGAGAATCGAACCCGCAATCCACATTTCAATAAATCTCAGGATCTCCGGGAATCGAACCCGTTGTCCATATTTCAATAAATCTCAGGATCTCCGGGAATCGAACCCCCAGTCCACATTTCAATAAATCTCAGGATGTCCGGGAATAGAACCCGCAATCCACAACAGTATCACTCTGGGTCTCTGGGAATCGAACCCACAGCCCTGGGATCTCCGGAAATTGAACCCGCAGTCCACAACCATAGCAATTAAAGGAATACACAGAGAGAATATAATATGCTTAACTATAACTTCACCGGCAAATAGTGCCAATAATTATCAAGAAGCTCAAGTAAGACAATTAGGCAACTAGACAGTTAAATACTACCTAATCATGGTTTTCTAACTACTACCGGGTAAGAATATCGAATTAACCGCTAAAAGCAGGAATATCACTCATCGAACATTTTCAGTAAAGTATGTGTTCAACAACCAGCGCACGTACACGCCCGTCACCTCGCGTACAAGGCATTTAAACTATCACATAATATCCTAGGGGTGAAAGTTCCCCCACACGAGGTTAGACAAGCCACTTACCTCAATTCCGGTACAAAACCTCTAAGAAATAACCCTCTTGCCGCGAATGTCGGCCTCCACAGGTGTAGTATCTGATAAAAATCAATAGAATCACATCAAAATAGGCCAATTGGGCATTGCCCAATCAAAACAACTCAAAAAAATATCAAAAATCACGAAATTTGCAAAACCCGAGCCCCGGGCCCACATCTCGAAAAATTTCAAAATTCATATTTCCAGAATCCTCGTCTCGCCACGAGTCCATACATATAAAATTTACCAAAATCGGAGTTCGACTGGCCTTTCAAAGCCCAAACTTTCGTTTTCAATTTCTAGGCTACAATCCTTCACAATTTCTACCCAAATTCATGAAGGTTGATGTTAATTCTACCATAAAATGATGTTTTTGAGTCAAGAAACTTACCTCTGATGAATACCCGATGATTTCCCAGCGTTTTCCCGTGATTTTTCGCTCAAAATTGCCCAAAATCCGAGATTGGAACTCACCAAAATTGATGGCTAGTCTTTAATAAGTTGTCCAGATTTTTTTTCCGATTTACTGTTCATGCGCGTGGGCGAACAGTCACGCACGGTTACTGTTCACGCGCGGGACTGTTCACTGCAGAAAAATGCAGCAGCAATACAGAAATTGCAGCACACAGCCATTTTCACTAAAATGGCTCTAACTCCATTATACGAACTCGGAATTCGACAATTCTTTTTCCTATGGCTCCGTAATTTCGATACGGATCCAGTGGTTCAAACAATACTGAATTTGGATCTCATTTACTCAGTGCAACATCATTTTTTCTCGTTAAACAATTAATTAATATTTCGCGTAAAAAACCCAATTGCGACTTGATGAAATTAGACCAAACTTTCCAGATCAGTCCTATAATTCATTATCTAAATTCTCGAAGTCTCGAAATCAAATTTGAATCTCTAGAACTAAAAATAGACCTTTGGATCATTACATTTATGCTAAAAACGGCAAAAATCTTCCCAAAACTGTTCCAAAATTTATCCGAACCTCATGGGATCCCAACAAGGTATACTAACAAGTCTCATAATATATTACGGACTTGCTCGAGGCCTCAAATCACAACAAACAACGCTAAAATCATGAATCAACCTCCAATCCAAGCTTTATGAACTTTAGAACTTCCAACTTCTATTTTCGATGCCGAAACCTATTAAATCAAGTCCGATTGACTTCAAATTTTGCACACAAGTCCAAAATGACATATCAGACCTACATAAATTGTCGGAATTCCATTCAGAACCCCCGGATCAAAATCTCACCTATCGTTCGGATTCGCCAAAATTTCAAACTTCGGCATTTCAAGCCTAATTGAGCTACGGACCTCCAAAATACATTCCGAACGCGCTCCCAACCCCGAAATCACCTAACGGAGCTAATGGAACCATCGGATTTCCGTTCCGAGATCGTCTTAACACTGTTCCGGTTACGGACCATTTTCTAACCTTAAAGCTCTCACTTAGGGACTAAGTGTCCCAAAATACTCCAAATTTCAGAACCGACTCTCCCGACAAACCACAATAACAGAAATGAACTTAGGGGAACAGTTAAATTGGGGATTGGGGCGAAATTTTCTAAAACGACCGGCCGGGTCGTTACACTGGAGGGTGCCATTTAATATAAAGAGGTAACATATTCTTTATCAAAACCTTAGAATTTGTTAGGTAGAAAAATTCAGCAGCTTTTTTAAAAATGATGTGTATTTCTAATAAGGAATTTTTCTTCTCCATAACAAACTTATTTCTGTGGAGCCATAGTTCCCATAAAATAAAAGGAATTAGAGTAGTTTGTGGAATTTTGAGCTATTATTGGGCAAGGAATGATAAATAAGATTCTTAAAAATCAAAATGTTCTTAACACAGTCTTTTAAATACTGCATAAACTTATGATGTAACTTGAACTTTTCCCAAATATGTTGTGCTACTGGACACCAAAGCAAAATATGTTTCACTGTTTCAGGCTCCAATTTACAAAGAGTACAAATTGGAGATTGAACAATTCATAATTTGTATAAGTAAGATGTTGTTGGATGTCTATCATGACATACTAACCAAATGAAATAGGAAAGTTTAAGAGGAATATGCAGACGCCAAATCCAAGTAAAACTGTCAGTTATTTGTGAAGAGCCCTTTAAAGAGACAGATAATAAATTATAAACAGATTTAACTGAGTAATTCTTATATAGGGCAAAAATTACGTGCTCACAACCACGAGTCTATACATATCAAATTTACCAAAATCTGAGCTCAAATGCTCCCTCAAATCCCAAACTTAAATCTCAAAATCCCAAGCCCTAGTTTATCAATTTTAGGCTTAATTCCATGAATTTCTAGGTTAATTTCTCATAATAACCATGTTTTTAACTCAAAAACTCTTACCTCCAATAAACTCCAGTCGAAACCCTCTTCAATTGCTCCCAAAAAGCTCTCAAGATGCTCAAAATGGTGGAAACATATTCCAAACTCGCGGATGAAAATAATATTTTAAAACCCTCTTTGTCCAACACTTTTTGCTTATGCGGTCTCATCCCCACTTATGCGAGACCGCTTCTGCGACATCTATACCGCTTTTGCGGTTCTCCACTTAAAGGCCTCGACCGCTCTTGCGGTCTATAATTCACTTATACGGCATCTGCTCTTGCGGACATATTCCACTTCTGCGGAAAATCAAGAAATCTCCAGGTCCGCTTTTGCGACCAACCTCCCGTATCTGCGGTTTTACAGATGTGGTTGAGCTTACCGCTGTAAAAATAGCCTAAACCCTAAGACTTCGCATCAGCGACTCTTTCCTTCGCTTTTGCGTGACCGCAGCTACGGTCCCATAACCGTAGGTGCGAATACACTAGATTCCAGCTAACCTTTAACATGCAAAAGTTCCACAAGTCTCCGTTTAACCATCTGATCTCACCCCGAGGCCCTCGGGACCTCAACTAAAAATACAAACATGCCTTATTCAAACTTTACGCAATCATCAGAACAATTACATTAAATCCAGCCTAAGTTCTTCAAAAACATCCAAAACACGCATTCGATCAAAAACCTGACCAAACGACGTTCGAATAACCTCTAATTTTGCACACATAACCAAAATTACCTAACAAAGCTACAACAACTCTCAGAATTCTATAACCCTCGGATCAAAATCTCACATCAATCAAAATTTTCCAAAATACTAACTTCACCAATTCAAATCTAATTCTACACCGAGTCTTCAAAATCACTTCCGATTACGCTCCTAAGTCACAAATCATTCCCCGAAGCTAACCGAATCACCGGAAATCACATCTAAACTCCGGTTGACTTTTCCAAATCAAGCCTTCCTTAAAGAGACTAAGTGCCTCATTTCTATCAAAACCAATCCGAATCAACTATAACACACTGAATACTAATAATGAAACATGAAGAAGCACAAAATTAGGAAAAACGGAGCAGTAACTCATGAGACGACAGGTCAGGTCGTCATATTCTCCCCAACTTAAACCAACACTCGTCCTCGAGCGTATCCAGAGTTGTCCTAGAAGCCAACCAATAACTGAATAATCTTACCAGGCATATACCCGGGGGTGATCCCGCGTCTCCCTATCTCATGTAGGCACGATAACAATACATAGCTAAAATTACCCAATCCAGTCTAGCCCATAAATCATAGAACTACCTTTTCACCTCTGAAACCATCAATACGATCAAAACCTCACACCTATACTCTGAATAATCCCAAACTAGCTTTAATAACCCATACCTACAACCTTACGTGAAATCATGTAACTACTCGGCCCGTCGTTACGGGAATTTCCACCCCGTTACCTTGCATTTACATATATTATGCTTTTAAATCAGTATTAGAGTATATCGGGTGAGTTAGGAGTGAATTGGATTGAAAATAAAACAAATAGCATGTTTAAAGAAAGCTTGAATATGAGAAGTCAACCAAGAGTTGACTATTGAGTTAGAGTGCCCGGAACTGGATTCTAATGATTCGACTAGTTCCGGGGGATCATTTATGACTTAGGAGAGCAATCGGAATTGAATTCGGAGGTCCGATGTAGTTTTAAGCTTGAATTGGCGAATGTTGAATTTTGGCGAAAACCGGATGGTAGGTGATATTTTGATCCGGGGGTCGGAATGGAATTCCGACAATTTCTATAGCTTCGTTATGTGATTTTGGATGTGTCTGCAAATTTTCAGGTCATTCGGACGTCGTTTGATCGGGTTTTTGATCGAATGTGTAATTCGGAAAGTTTTAAGAAATTTAGGCTTGAATCCGTGGGTAATTGGTGATTTTGATGTTTAGGATGGTGTTTTTATGATTGGAACAAGTTCGAATAAGGAATTAGGATGTGTTGGTGTGTTTGAATGAGGTCCCGGGGGCCTCGGGGTGTTTTCGGATAGCCAAATGAGAGAAAATATGGAAAATTGCCGAACTGGTGCACTGCTTCTGTTGTTTTCGCTCCTGCAGAAATGGGAGCGCAGGAGCGACTCCGTAGGAGCGGACAACGAGGCGCCGAAGCGGAGTCGACCGCTGAAGCGGAGCCTGGTCCGCAGGGGCGGCTTCGCTGGTGCGAGAGGTCAATCGCAGAAGCGGTCTTGAGGTGTGATAGGGAAATCCGCAGAAGCGGATGTTTGATCGCTTAGGCGAGTCCGCTGGAGCGGACTCTTGGTCGCAGAAGCGGATCATTCCGCAGAAGCGGACGAATTTCCGCAGAAGCGGATGCGCAGGGGCGGTCCGTGGAACGCAGGAGCGGAATTGGCTAAATGGGCCTAGGTTCGCAGAAGCGACCTGTTGGTCGCAGAAGCGGTTCCGCAGGGGCGGAAAATGGTCCGCAGAAGCGAAAATCGCAGTGAGTTAAGTGTATCAGAAGTTAGAAAATTTCAGAAACATTTCACACATTTGGGTCTCGGCTTTAGAGGCGATTTGGGCAATTTTGAAGAGAAACTCAAGGAAATCATCAGGTAAGCAACTATGGACTTAAACTATGATTAGTATTGGTATTATTATGCAATTATATCATGAAAATGGAAGAATTTGGGGTGATTCATGGAAGATTTAACCCTAGGCTTGAACTTTAGAAAATCAAGGTTTTGAATGAGCAAATGGAGTCCGAATTTGGTAAAATTGATATGCTTAGACTCGTATTGAGATGAGGGTTCCGAATATGTGACTTTCGTAATTTTTCGAGAAGCGTACCGAAAGTCGAGTTTTACCAACTTGGTGTATTTATGCGAATTTCATGTAAATTGAAGTGGGTTATGGTTCTTTGACCCGTATTTGATATAATTATTGTTATTTGACTAGATTCTACACACGAGGCAGCGAAATTCAAAGGAAAAGGCATCGCGGACGAGTCTACGACCGGCTAGAGGTGAGTAGTTTGTGTATATGGTAGCTTGAGGGTTCGAAACCCCGGCTTAGCACATTGTGACGCTAGTAGGCGTGGCTCGCACACCGTGGCAGGTGCGGGATTGATTGTGATTGGGGATTGAGACTTGGTCCATCCAGGAAGCGAATAATATGTTGTTAGTGTTGGAAATACACTGTATTTGATATACTTTTGGGCTGTAAGCCTTGTTTGGGGCCTTGTGCCGACCTGTCGTGTCCTTAGAGGACACATATTTATGTGATAGCTATAATTGCTTAAATCACTGATCTCAGTCCTAGAAATTGAAATCACACTTTAGAAATGCTAAGTCACCGGCTTTTACAAATTTAATAAAGTTAAAGTGTTTTTCATAAATTATGAATTGAGAACTGGAATTAAGGAAAATGAATTGTTTTGTGACTTAATTGCTTATTGTGGACTGAGCATGGGATCGGGCTGCATGCCGCAGTGGTTGATATGTGGATCGGGCTGCACGCCACAGCAGTATTGCGCTTGGGCTGTAGGAGCCCCTCCGGAGTCTGTACACACCCCCAGTGAGCGCCGTCGACGTTAAATTGGATCGGGCTACACGCCGTAGCGGTTATGTGCATTGCATTGCATATGTATTTGTTGAATTACTCTGTGGTAGCTGTATTGTATTGTTGTTGCTAGTTCGTAGGAGATTCGGACTGTAGTGTAGCTTCATATTGTGGTATTTTGTGGATTTCTTACTGTCAGCTACTTATATATATTTGTTACTCACTGAGTACTTAGTACTCACCCCTACTCCTTGCACCTTTTGTGTGCAGACTCAGGTACTCAGGAGCAGTAGACAGGCATTTCCAGCGTTTGCAGTGTCATATCGAGTTGCTGAGGTAGCTGCCTACGTTCGCAGAACCTAGCTTCTCCTCTCATTTCCAGTCGTTATTTTATATTTTGTATTCAGACTTGAGTACTTCTATACAGTAATCTCTATTCCTGTTGGGTTTTGTTAGAGGCTCTAGACTTGTGACTCCGGATCTTTGGGAGTGTCAATACTTTTGTTCATTATTATTATTATTGGAGTTCTTAAACTCATATATTCTTCTTGGGTTGTCCATTTGGGACCGATATCGTTGTGATAATTAAATTATTGGTCTGGCTGGCCTAGCTTGATTGTTGGGCACCATCACGACCGGATTTGGGTCGTGACAAGTTGGTATCAGAGCTCTAGGTTATTAGGACTCGCGAGTCATGAGCCGGTTTAGTAGGCTTTCACGGATCGGTACGTAGACGTCCGTATCTATCTTCGAAGGGCTACGAAACTTTAGGAAAAACCTCATTTTCTTGAATTCATATCGTGCGATTTGTGTTATCATGAAATTAAATCTTTCCATATTCTATTCTCTCACAGGATGGCGAGAACACGAGCTAACGGACGTGGCGGACGACCACCATTGGCACCTAGAGGTCGTGGTCGTGGTAGAGGTAGAGCAGCGGCGCCGGCACTCGCTCACCCACCGACCGACCGGACTCGGGGTCGATTCCCGCACCGGTGGCCCGGACTCGGGACCGCATTCCAGGTGGCAAACGCTCCGGCAACTCGGGTTCAGAGGCACCGGCGGTGCCCATTGTCATACCGAGTCTTCGGGAGACCTTGGCTCGGATCTTATCGGTGTGCACGAGCTTGGCACGGTAGTTGCGGCTCATCGCCGCGATATCTTCTTCACGAGCGGTGGGAGGGAATCGGACCCCGTGGCTCACACACCCGAGCCGATAGGCCCGGTTGCGCCCGTTGCACCGGCTCTCGCTTATATGGTTCCGGCCTATGCCCGACGATGAGCGAGGGTCGTTTGGAGAGATTTGAGAGGCTACGGCCTCCGACATTCAGTGGAGCTGAGGGCGAGGACGCCCAGGGTTTTCTTGACAGATGTCGGCGCATGCTTCGCACCGCGGGTATTCTAGAGTCCAGGCGGTGTTTCATTCACCACTTTTTAGTTCACAGGTGCAGCATTTCGGTGGTGGGAGGATTTCGAGAGGCGTAGGCCCGCCGGGGCAGTGCCCCTCACTTGGCAACAATTCTCCACGGTATTTTTGGAGAAGTACGTGCCTCGGTCTCGGAGAGAGGAGGCTGCGACGACGGTTCGAGTGGTTGAAGCGAGGAGAGATGACGGTTACTCGATACGAGATGAGATTCACACAGATAGGCCCGTCATGCCATGTGGATGGTTCCTACGGACGAGAGAGGATTCGGAGATTTATTGATGGCCTTATTTATCCCATCCGCATATTGATGACCGGGGAGAGAGTTTCGACAGAGTTACCTTTGAGGAGGTGGTTGATGCTGCCCGTCACATTGAGACGGATCGCCGCAGAGAGCGGGAGGAGAGAGAGGCTAAGAGACCTCGTGGTACTGGCAGTTACGGTGGAGCTCCGTCTAGGGGCCAAACTCAGCATAGCAGAGGTCGCTCTTTCAGGTCTCATCAGTCCGGACGTGCAGATTCCAGTGGGGTTTCATCAGATCGTGGTCGGCAGGGCCATCAGGGTTATCAGGGTCAGCAGAGCCGTCAGCAGAGTCAGCCTGCATTGAGTGCTCTTCCAGCTCAGAGCTCTGCTCCTGCTTCCTCAGCTCACGGTTCATCGGTAGCGAGGGGTCCTCAGCAGCCCCTTCTTCCATCTTCAGGCCGTTGTTTTGAGTGCGGTGATTTGGGTCATATCAGGAGAGAGTGTCCTCAGTGGCTTCGTAAGCGGTCTCGGTAGAGGGATCAGCCCTCGTCTTCTACTCCTGTTTCTTCAGCGCCAGCACAGTCGGCTAGGACTGGTGGCCAGGTATCCAGAGGTCGCCCTAGGGGTGAGGATCGTACTGGTGGAGGCGAGGCTCGTTTCTATGCTCTTCCGGATAGGAAGGATGCTAGTGCTTCAGATGCGGTCATTTCAGGTATTATCTCAGTCTGCCACAGGGATGCTTCTGTCTTATTTGATCCCGGATCCACCTATTCTTATGTCTCTACTTATTTTGCACATCATTTGGGTATGATCCATGGTATTCTTGCTTTGCCCGTACATGTGTCTACCCCAGTGGGGGATACTGTTGTTGTGGATTAGGTATATCGATCCTGTATTAATACTATTGGGGGTCTGGAGACCCGAGTTGATCTATTACTACCGGGCATGGTAGATTTCGATGTAATTCTAGGCATGGATTGGCTATCTCCTTACCATGCGATTCTGGACTGTCATGCCAAGACAGTCACACTAGCTATGCTAGGTAATCCGAGGATCGAGTGGCGTGGCTTGACTGATTATGTGTCCGACAGGGTGATTTCTTATATAAAGGCTCAACGAATGATTGGCAAAGGCTGTTTATCTTATTTGGCCTTCATTAGAAATGTTGAGGCCGAGACACCCAGTCTTGATTCGGTCCCCATTGTGATGGAGTTTCCGGATGTATTTCCAGCAGACCTACCAGGCATGCCGCCTGACAGAGATATTGACTTTGGTATTGACTTGGTGCCGGGCACTCAGCCCATTTCTATTCCTCCCTATCGCATGGCACCAGCAGAGTTAAAAGAATTGAAGGAACAACTTCAAGAACTCTTAGATAAGGGTTTCATTCGTCCGAGTGTGTCACCTTGGGGTGCACCGGTGTTGTTCGTGAAGAAGAAAGATGGCACAATGAGAATGTGCATTGATTACAGACAGCTGAACAAGGTAACAGGTGAAGAATAAATACCCATTGCCTCGTATTGAGGACCTATTTGATCAGCTCCAAGGAGCTAGTGTATTTTCTAAGATTGATCTTCGATCGGGCTATCATCAATTGAAGATCGGGGACTCGGATATTATGAAGACAGCGTTCGGGACGCGATATGGGCACTACGAGTTCCTGGTGATGTCTTTCGGGTTGACTAATGCCCCAGAGCTACATTCATGCATTTGATGAATAGTGTATTTCGGCCGTACCTTGATTCTTTTGTGATTGTGTTTATTGATGATATTCCGGTGTATTCACGCAGCCATGAGGAGCATGCACATCATTTGAGGGTGGTATTGCAGAGAGATTGAGAGAAGAGAAGCTCTATGCGAAATTCACTAAGTGTGAGTTCGGGCTTGATACTGTCGGTTTTCCGGGACATATAGTGTCTAGTGATGGTATTCGGGTTGATCCACGGAATGTTGAGGCGATGCGAGACTGGCCTGAGACCTTCCTCGCCTACGGAGATTCGGAGTTTTCTCGGCTTGGCGTGCTATTATCGCCGGTTCGTTCGGGATTTCTCATCTATTGCTTCACCGTTGACTAAGCCGACATAGAAGAATGCCCCATTTGTGTGGTTTGATGAATGTGAGGAGAGCTTTCGGAAGCTCAAGGCGGCTTTGACCACAACTCCAGTACTTGTGTTACCATCAGCCTCGGGGTCATATACGGTGTATTGTGATGCTTCTAGAGTTGGACTCGGTTGTGTGTTGATGCAGGAGGGTAGAGTTATTGCATATGCTTCTCGTCCGCTAAAACCCCACGAGAAGAACTACCCTGTTCATGATTTGGAGTTAGCTGCTATTGTTCATGCCTTGAAGATTTGGAGGCATTACTTATATGGTGTATCTTGTGATGTATATACGGACCACCGCAACCTTCAGCATTTGTTTAAGCAGAAAGATCTAAATTTGAGGCAGCGGAGATGGCTTGAATTGCTTAAAGACTATGATATTACTATCTTGTATCATCCCGGGAAAGCCAATGTAGTTGCTGATGCATTGAGCCGGAAGGCCATTAGTATGGGTAGTTTGGCGTATATTCCAGTTGGGGAGAGACCCATAGCAGTTGATGTTCAGGCGTTAGCTAATCAGATGGTAAGGCTGGATATTTCTGAGCCCAGTCGGGTGATGGCTTGTGTAGTAGCTCGTTCTTCTTTATATGATCGTATTCGAGGGCACCAGTATGATGATCCACACTTACTTGTCCTTAAGGACAGAGTTCAGCATGATGATGCCAGAGATGTCACTATTGATAGTGATGGTGTATTGCGGATGCAGGGCCGGATATGCGTGCCCAATGTTGACGGCCTTCGTGAGTTGATATTGGAAGAGGCCCATAGCTCGCGGTATTCTATTCATCCAAGAGCCACGAAGATGTATCAGGATTTGAAGCAGTATTTACTGGTGGAGAAAGATGAAGAAAGATATTGTGAGCCATGTGGCTCGGTGTCTAAACTGTCAGCAGGTCAAGTATGAGCATCAGAGACCTGGAGGTGTATTCCAGCGTATCGATATTCCTGAGTGGAAGTGGGAAAGGATTACTATGGACTTTGTTAGTGGACTCCCTCGGACAGCGAGGAAGTTTGATTCAGTTTGGGTGGTGGTGGATAGGTTGACCAAGTCGGCTCACTTCATCCCAGTGTGTACTACCTATACCTCAGAGCGGTTGGCAGAGTTATTCATCCGTGAGATCGTGAGATTGCATGGGGTTCCCATTTCTATTATATCAGACAGAGGTACCCAGTTCACATCTCAGTTCTGGAGGACATTTCAGCGAGAGTTGGGTTCACAGGTAGAGTTGAGCACAGCATTTCATCCACAGACGGATGGGCAGTCCGAGCGTACTATTTAGATATTAGAGGACATGTTGCGTGCTTGTGTCATTGATTTCGGTGGTTCATGGGCTGATTATTTGCCTTTGGCGGAGTTTGCTTACAATAATAGCTATCAGTCCAGCATTCAGATGGCACCGTATGAAGCTTTATATGGGAGGCGGTGTAGGTCTCCAGTCGGTTGGTTCGAGCCCGGCGAGGCTAGGTTGTTAGGGACAGAGTTAGTCCAAGATACCTTAGATAAAGTGAAGGTGATTCAGGAGAGACTTCGCACAGCTCAGTCACGTCAGAAGAGTTATGCAGACCGGAAGGTCCGAGATGTGTCTTATTCAGTAGGTGAGAAGGTGTTGCTGAAGGTTTCGCCTATGAAGGGTGTTATGAGGTTTGGAAAGAAAAGGGAAGTTGAGCCCAAGGTTTATTGGACCTTTTGAGGTGCTTAGGAAAGTTGGGGAGGTGGCTTATATGCTTGCTTTGCCACCCGGTTTGTCGGGAGTTCACCCGGTGTTCCATGTATCTATGCTCCGGAAGTATGTCGGAGACCCGTCTCATGTGTTGGACATCAGTACGATACAGCTAGATGAGGATTTGACTTATGATGTGGAACCAATAGCCATTTTGGGTCGACAGGTTCGTAAGCTGAGATCTAAGGATATAGCTTCAGTGAAAGTGCAGTGGAGAGGTCGTCCCGTGGAGGAAGCAACTTGGGAGACCGAGCAGGAGATGCGAAGTAGATATCCACACTTGTTTGATGCTCCAGGTATGTTTCTTAACCCGCTCGCGGACGAGCGTTTGTTTAAGTTGGGGAGAATGTAACGACCCGGCCCGTCGTTACGGGAATTTCGACCCCGTTACCTTGCATTTACATATATTATGCTTTTAAATCAGTATTAGAGTATATCGGGTGAGTTAGGAGTGAATTGGATTGAAAATGAAACAAATAGCATGTTTAAAGAAAGCTTGAATACGAGAAGTCAACCAAGAGTTGACTATTGAGTTAGAGTGCTCGGAACCGGATTCTGATGATTCGACTAGTTCCGGGGATCATTTATGACTTAGGAGAGCAATCGGAATTGAATTCGGAGGTCCGGTGTAGTTTTAAGCTTGAATTGGCGAATGTTGAATTTTGGCGAAAACCGGATGGTAGGTGATATTTTGATCCGGGGGTCGGAATGGATTTCCGACAATTTCTGTAGCTTCGTTATGTGATTTTGGATGTGTCTGCAAATTTTCAGGTCATTCGAACGTCGTTTGATCGGGTTTTTGATCGAATGTGTAATTCGGAAAGTTTTAAGAAATTTAGGCTTGAATCCGTGGGTAATTGGTGATTTTGATGTTTAGGATGGTGTTTTTATGATTGGAATAAGTTCGAATAAGGAATTAGGATGTGTTGGTGTGTTTGAATGAGGTCTCGGGGGCCTCGGGGTGTTTTCGGATGGATAAACGAGAGAAAATATGGAAAATTGCAGACCTGGTGCACTGGTTCTGTTGTTTTCGCTCCCGCGGAAATGGGAGCGCAGGAGCGACTCCGCAGGAGCGGACAATGAGGCACAGAAGCGGAGTCGACCACTGAAGTGGAGCCTGGCCCACAGGGGCGGCTTCGCTGGTGCGAGAGGTCGATCGCGGAAGCGGTCTTGAGGCGTGATGGGAAAGTCCGCAGAAGCGGGTGATTAATCGCATAGGCGATTCCGCAGGAGCGGACTCTTGGTCGCACAAGCGGGACATTCCGCAGGAGCGGAAGAATTTCCGCAGAAGCGGATGCGCAGGGGCGGTCCGTGGATCGCAGGAGCGGAATTGGCTAAATGGACCTGGGTTCGCAGAAGCGACCTGTTGGTCGGAGAAGCGGTTCCGCAGGGGCGGAAAATGGTCCGCAGAAGCGAAAATCGCAGTGAGTTAAGTGTATCAGAAGTTAGAAAATTTGAGAAACATTTCACACATTTGGGTCTCGGCTTAAGGAGGCGATTTGGGCGATTTTGAAGAGAAACTCAAGGGAAATCATAAGGTAAGCAACTATAGACTTAAACTATGATTAGTATTGGTATTATTATGCAATTATATCATGAAAATGGAAGAATTTGGGGTGATTCATGGAAGATTTAACCCTAGGCTTGAACTTTAGAAAATCAAGGTTTTGAATGAGCAAATGGAGTCCGAATTTGGTAAAATTGATATGCTTAGACTCGTATTGAGATGAGGGTTCCGAATATGTGACTTTCGTAATTTTTCGAGAAGCGTACCGAAAGTCGGGTTTTACCAACTTGGTGTATTTATGCGAATTTCATGTAAATTGAAGTGGGTTATGGTTCTTTGACCCGTATTTGATATAATTATTGTTATTTGACTAGATTCTACACACGAGGCAGCGAAATTCAAAGGAAAAGGCATCGCGGACGAGTCTACGACCGGCTAGAGGTGAGTAGTTTGTGTATATGGTAGCTTGAGGGTTCGAAACCCCGGCTTAGCACATTGTGACGCTAGTAGGGCGTGGCTCGCACACCGTGGCAGGTGCGGGATTGATTGTGATTGGGGATTGAGACTTGGTCCATCCCGGAAGCGAATAATATGTTGTTAGTGTTGGAAATACACTGTATTTGATATACTTGTGGGCCGTAAGCCTTGTTTGGGGCCTTGTGCCGACCTGTCGTGTCCTTAGAGGACACATATTTATGTGATAGCTATAATTGCTTAAATCACTGATCTTAGTCCTAGAAATTGAAATCACACTTTTGAAATGCTAAGTCACCGGCTTTTACAAATTTAATAAAGTTAAAGTGTTTTTCATAAATTATGAATTGAGAACTGGAATTAAGGAAAATGAATTGTTTTGTGACTTAATTGCTTATTGTGGACTGAGCATTGGATCAGGCTGCACGCCGCAGCGGTTGATATGAGGATCGGGCCGCACGCCGCAGCGGTATTGCGCTTGGGCTGTAGGAGCCCCTCCGGAGTCTGTACACACCCTCAGTGAGCGCCGTCGACGATAAATGGATCGGGCTACAAGCCGTAGCGGTTATGTGCATTGCATTGCATCTGTATTTGTTGAATTACTCTGTGGTAGCTGTATTGTATTGTTGTTGCTAGTTCGTAGGAGATTCGGACTGTAGTGTAGCTTCATATTGTGGTATTTTGTGGATTTCCTACTGCCAGCTACTTATATATATTTGTTACTCACTGAGTACTTAGTACTCACCCCTACTCCCTGCACCTTTTGTGTGCAGACTCAGGTACTCAAGAGCAGTAGACAGGCATTTCCCGCGGTTGCAGTGTCATATCGAGTTGCTGAGGTAGCTGCCTACGTTCGCAGAACCTAGCTTCTCCTCTCATTTCTAGTTGTTATTTTGTATTTTGTATTCAGACTTGAGTACTTCTATATCGTACTCTCTTTTCCTGTTGGGTTTTGTTAGAGGCTCTAGACTTGTGACTCCGGATCTTTGGGAGTGTCAGTACTTTTGTTCATTATTATTATTATTGGAGTTCTTAAACTCATATATTCTTCTTGGGTTGTCCATTTGGGACTGGTATTTGTGATAATTAAATTATTGGTCTGGCTGGCCTAGCTTGATTGTTGGGCGCCATCACGACCGGATTTGGGTCGTGACAAATCATATGATATACCACATAATCCAAGCACTCGAATTGATAACTTCTATTCACAGCAGTTGTCAACAATAACCCAATACCGATAGAAAACCTCTTATTAGCTAAAGTCTTATTCCAACACTTTCC
Organism: Nicotiana noctiflora; assembly: GCA_032618575.1. Classification (NCBI taxonomy): domain Eukaryota; kingdom Viridiplantae; phylum Streptophyta; class Magnoliopsida; order Solanales; family Solanaceae; genus Nicotiana; species Nicotiana noctiflora. Next base: position 119,507 of record JASVEL010007946.1, on the reverse strand, counting down.
TATACTGCCAACGACAAATGAAACACATGATAAACCGTAACCAATTCTCAGATCAACCATTCATGAAGCCACTTCCCTTTGGCTAATACCACAACAGATTTCCGGGTCAAACCTTGATATTATCCTTCTAACAAGATGAAATCAAATTTGTTCATATTCATTAGTGAATCCAATGATCACCCCGAATCCAACACACCACTCTGGTGATACGACACCTCAATAAAGGCCTAAGCCACAACTTGCATAATAGACGCACCAATAAGAAACAGTCTGAACATACTCAAATCATGACAAATGACTCAAACGAAAGAGTTGTACCTCAAGCTTATCAGTACCATTACAATACAAGGCTGAGACCCCGTCTCCCATTATAGAAACTGAATATCTGAATCTACCCTGTAGGTTCATATCTCTACATACTCGTTATAATGCGCGATCCTGTCCAAACACTGTTACACATGAAACACCTCAAGTCGCTATGTTCAAAATCGACAGCCACGCACAATTTGATGTTTGAAACCAAAGCAATTCATTACACCCACGGTGAAACAAATAACATATAACATGCAGCAAAGATATCCCCAAACAATTAGCATTATGTAGCCAAATTTCAAAAAAACTTCTCTTTATATTCTCTCTTAAAAAAAATATTTACGCTTATTTTGGATTTCCTCTTCCTTCTCTCCTTGTATTTCTTCTTCTATATCTTCTCTTTTTCTTTCATAATTTAGCAAAATTCTTGTAAATTATGCGCACAAAAAAAAAGTGAAATGAAAAGGTAAGGTTGATCTCACATCAGAAAAGCAGAAGAAAAAACTAAACAACAACAACTACCCAGTATAGTCCCACGAGTGGGGTCTGGGGAGGGTAATATGTATGCAGGCCTTACCCCTACCCGATAGGGCAGAGAGGCTATTTCCAATTGGCCCTCGGTGAAAGATCAAGAAAAGGAAAAAAAACAAAAAAAAAACAAAAGGAAAAAGAAAAAGCATTAGTGACTCCAGAACAAATCACAAAAAACTGACATATAAAAGGGCAAAGTAAACAAAACAACAGCATGAACAAAAGGCATTAGTAATTTTGGGAGTACTCATAGAGATATTAACCTACAACCTTGATACTAGACTTCTAGACTTTCCTATCAAGAGCCATATCCTCGGAAATCCGCATAATAGTCATGTCCCGCCTAATCACCTCCTCCCAATACCTCTTGGGCCTCTCTCTGCCACGACTCGCGCCAACTACTGATAGTCGCTCGCAACTCTTCACCGAAGCATCGGGACTTCTCCTCCGCACATGTCTGAACCACCTGAGTCTCGCTTCTCGCAGCTTCTCATTCATTGGGGCTACCCTTACTTTCTCCCGAATAACTTCATTCTTAATCTTATCTAATCTGGTGAGCCCACACATCCACCCGAGCATCCTCATCTCCGCAACTCTCATTCTCTGGACATGAGAGTTCTTCACAGGCCAGCACTCCACCCCATACAACATGGCAGGTCTAACCACCGCTTTTCCACTTAAAGGACAGTCGGAACGGGATCAATTTATTTAATTTTTCAGAGTCGCCACTTGGGAAAATAATGGTGTCCCAAGTCACCGGTTTAATCCCGAACCAAGGAAATTTATGACTCTATATTACAGTCTACGAAACTAGAAACCTGGATAAGGAATTCTGTTAATCCGGGAGAAGGTGTTAGGCACTCCCGGATTCCGTGATTTTAGCACGGTCGCTCAACTGCAATTTTTGTTTTTATCTGATTTCTTTATATATTTCAATTATGTGCTTTTATGTTCCGCTTTTTCATTTTAAAAGAACTGTAACGTTGTGAAAAGGTATTTCGGGCCACACCGTACCAGTACGCCTATGGCCTTTTAACACATTCCGACTTCGTTGAGAGTAGGATTTGGGTCACATAAATGCGCACCTGTATCTAGGAAAATAATTTTATTAAAGTTGTGCCTAAAGAGTCTATCGTGTTGTTACTTTGCGAGGGGCATGGAATTTGCTAAATGGCACGCCTCGGAATCTAAGGTAGAGTTAAAGCTAACTAAAACAAGGGCCACACAATTTAGATTTTGTTCGGCATGGCACACCTCGAATCTCCTATAAGAATTATCAAGAACAAAGTATGAAACGCATGAAAATTGACCAACGTATTAATCATTCTAATATGCCATGGAAATTGAACAACAAACAGTACATAACTTAAATAACAAAGAGAGATGCCACCTCAAACAGCCATCGAAATAAAATGAGATAACATTAACTTTTGGAGCACTTTGGAATTTAATATACACAAGAACGAACCAAACTGCTGCTTCAAATCCTTCCTTATCAGCAACAATATTAGGTATGATATTTGTATATGGATGACACAATATCCAACCTTTTTTTACTGATTGATATCAAACAATTAGCTTCTTGAATATTTAGGCAGGGGTGAGATAGAATTACCGAAACGCTACAGGCACTATGCTTACCACTCTTTGTATATAGCAAAGAAAATTATGTTTTTTGGAGTTTCAATTGAAATGAAAAAATTCTCTTCCCATTTTCGAGGTTCATCAATGTCTTGTTTTGTGAAATAAAATGGAATGGTAAGCTTCTCTAATAGTTTACTGGTATGGAACTAGACTAGTATTATCCCAGTTCCAAGCCTTTTCAATCTTCTCCGCACTGATGATTTTAATTACTACTGGTCCCATAATAGACACATTATTGACATTTGGGATGTCCTTCTGTTGAAATCTCTTAATATTGTCATCATATATAAGCATACCAGCAGGCTCTAACTACCACTCATCTTTATAGAAAGCATTTCATAAGCAACTTACCCAATATAAATATAACGAGAATACTCACGATTTACAGCAATGTTGAGTTTTAGCAACTCGAACTCGAAAGGGAGACGATAACAAATGACAGCGACAAATCGAGCTGTGAATAATTCTCCAACGAGAACGCAGCAAATCTCTGAATGAGTACATGTTCTGATTGATAGAACTCAACGATTACATCCAATGATTCGAATTGAACCTAAATGAATCTTCGAGAGGAACTTTTGGATAGAATCGTTGGAGAGAAAGCAAGCAACCACAGCGACGAGCTCGGAAATCCACTCCAACTCAGTCGAAATCCAGAAGAAGAACAAACAATCACCAAAAATTGAAAACGAAATTCCCCCTTTTATGAACCCTAGAATCTAATTTTAAATCTGCAATTTCCTCCCCTAAAGTTTTCTCCAAATCCTCTCCCTAAATAGCCCTTCAAATTTTTGCTCAATGTCCAGAGATAGAGACACGCTATTTTCGTGTCTCTATCTTATGAAGAAGCTTCCGATATTAACAAAGAGAATGGATTGGGATCGGGTAGTGCTTTTTGGGCCTGGGTATTGAGGGTATTTTTCTGAATTTGTTTTGGGCCTAGGGGTGTTTGGGCCTGATGTTATTTTCTTGACATTTTGTTCTAAAATAAATTGATACTAATTAGTACTAAAATGTGAAATTAAATTCCTAAATGCAAATGCATATTTTTTGTATTTTTATATGAATTTTCATGCAACTAATTAATACATAAATTGTAAAAATAAGAAAAAATTATTTATTTTGAATTTTATGGGAATAACTCATATGTAGGGTAAAAAATCACGTGCTAACAGCTGCCCCTCTTTGCTCGGAAACATGAAGAGTTTCCGTGCAAAGATAAGTGAGAACCTATGAACGATTTTTACCCGTTTGAGTATTCCATTGTGAAGCATTTTTGAAAAGTTTTGACCGCACCCTACTTTAGAGGTTGCCTACATATCCTGGGCTAAACAGGAATCAGGTCAGTGTAGTTCGGGAGTGATGGAGTATCGAGGTTGAGAGTCGAGGTTCCGTCCGAGGCTCCGGTCCGTTGTCCCGTTATTACATCATAATTGAAAAAGACTAACTAAACCTATCAGCTACAAGTTACAAGATTCCTATCTATGAGTCTTTTGAAGCTTGATCTTGAGTTGGTTGGTGCTTCATGCGGACCCTGATCTGAATCTTGATGCTTGTTAGCCGCAGGTGTTGGTTCAATCTTCTTCAGCTTTTGGATCAAGTCCGGACATATAGTGCCCATGATTTCAGGTGGGCTCCTAGTTGCTGATGCTTGAAAATTATTCTTCCAACGGCATACTTGTTGTTGACTTAAACTTGTATCTTCTCTTCTATCAGCATTCTTGTTATTGCCCTGAACTTGTATTTCTCTTTTAATGGCATTCTTGTTATTGCCTTGACTTGTATTTATCTTCCACCTACATTATTGTTATTGCCTTGAACTTGTATATTCTCTTTCACCGACATTTTTGTTATTGCCTTGACTTGTTCAACTTCTTCAATATGAAATATTCATCCATTCTCCAGGTGGACCCCTGCTTGGGACAAAATAAACAACCAAAGAAAGATTTTTTTCTGCTCTAGTATGGTGACTGGGCACATCATGTTATTGAATGTCAGAATTTTATTTTTCTTGTTTTTCTTTTAAATGCAAACATGTATCAAATGAAATGCAGAAAAATATTCCTTGTTATATAGGTGGGAGCCTGAACAGAAATTAAAGTTGCAGAAAAGTATTCCCTTATTATCCAGGTGGGCGCCTGATGCAGAAATTAAAAATGCATGAAATGCAGTGCAGAAAAGTATTCCCTCGTTAGATAGGTGGGCACCTGGACAGAAATTGAAAATGCATGAAATGCAGTAAAGAAAAGTATTCCCTCGTTAGATAGGTGGGCGCTTGGACAGAAATTGAAAATGCATGAAATGCAGTGCAGAAAAGTATTCCCTCGTTAGATAGGTAGGCGCCTGGACAGAAATTAAAAATACATGAAATGCAGTGCAGAAAAGTATTCCCTTGTTAGATAGGTGGGCGCCTGGACAGAAATTAAAAATGCATGAAATGCAATGCAGAAAAGTATTCCCTTGTTAGATAGGTGGGCGCCTGAACAGAAATTGAAAATGCATGAAATGCAGTGCAGAAAAGTATTCCCTCGTTAGATAGGTGGGCGCCTAGATAGAAATTGAAAATGCATGAAATGCAGTGCAGAAAAGTATTCCCTCGTTAGATAGGTGGGCGCATGGACAGAAATTGAAAATACATGAAATGCAGTGCAGAAAAGTATTCCCTCGTTAGATAGGTGGGCACCTGGACAGAAATTAAAAATGCATAAATGTATTAAATGCAATGCAGAAAAGTATTCCCACGTTATATAGGTGGGCGCCTAGACAGAAATTAAAAATGCAGAAATTAAAAACTTTTGTGTTACCTTGTGACTGAAGGTTATCTTAGGTGAAAAATTCATCAGACTAAGATATTTAATCTTAGGAGAAAGTTTCAACAGACTAAGATTTTGATTCTCATTGGACTATGTCCATTTCAATGTAATCTCAGGAGGATTATCCATCGGAATAAGTTTATGACTCCAGGAGATAACTCTTCAGACTGGGTCTATTTTCTGTGTTATCTCGGGAGGAATTTCCATCGGACTGAGATTATGACTCCAGGAGATAATTCATCAGACTGGGTCCATTTGCAATTCACACTTTCTTAAGTCTTTCAATTTCAAAAATCTTTCCTTTCTTTTTCGACTTCTTACCTTTCTTTCTTTTCCAACTTCTGATTTTACCTTTCAAATTATGCCTTTACTTTTCTTTTCAAATTATGCCTTCATTTCCTTTTCCAACTTCTACTTTTATCTTAGGTGAAAAATTCATCAGACTAAGATTTCATCTTAGGAGAAAGTTTCAACAAACTAAGATTCTTTCTTTTCATCTTAGGTGAAAAATTCATCAGACCAAGACTTTTATCTTGGGAGAAAGATTCAACAGACTAAGATTTTATCCAATTATCTTAGGTGAAAAATTCATCGGACTAAGACTTTTGTCTTAGGAGAAAGTTTCAACAGACTAAGATTTTATCATTCTATGATACTTGCTTCATTCACCTTTCAACTTGAATTGTTCATCTTCAAAAAACAATTGTATTCGCTTTCATGCTCTTCGGATGACTACAAGAAAAATGGCAGAAAAATTTTCCTGCCCCAGTTTGATGATTCTTTTGCAGAATATCTTTTGCCCCTGTTTCAAAGCAAAGAAAAATATGTTAGTTTAAATGCGGTGGTTGGTTGTGGCCTTGAACTTGCTTTCCACTTGAATGCTTGGCCTGTTCACCGACTATCCTATTTTCACCTCTTCTTTGTTCAAATTGTCTTCTTTGCGGTATGTATGTTGTTCCTTGACAGATCCCACAAAATCCGATCTTGAGGTCTATGACTCCTTCAATGACTTTATTTGACAACCTTGGGTGTTTCTTGACTGACTCTTCCCTTTGTCAGAATATATACCTCATATTTCCATTTGTTATATTTTTTCCCGAGTTGGCACTTTGCCAACCTTTGCGTCTAGCATGAACTCCAAAACATTTTTAATTGCTACCCACTTCATTGCACATGTTGCTTTTTGGATTAAATCACTGGCCTTGTCTTTCCCTAACTTACGACAATTGCGGTGTTGGCTAAATCCCATCTTGTGCAATTGGAAAGCTTGGTGGCAAATTTTGAAATCATTTCTATACTTGTTATGACCCGACTGACTCGATAAGAGGGAGGGTAAAACAAGGTGTGAAGAATAGAGAGAAGGGAAAATACAATTCCTAACAAGAAACCTACAGAAAAATGACATATCAGTTGTGAATACCGACTCTAGCGACCTTGACATGCACTTCAATCTTCTTTGTATAGCAAATCTGATGTTCAACTCTTGTTGCAAGTTCTGCCATGAAACCGGTCTTCAACACTTCATTGCTTTGATCTGATCCTTAGTCGACTTGTAGTGCCCATAGGGTTTTCACCATCAAGCCTCTCTCATTTGCTCTTTCTTTCAACTCACTGTCGCCTTATAGTGCCCGTGAGGGTTTTTACCGATAAGACTCTCTCATTTTGATTTCTCTCATCTTGGAGTCTCATGGTAGTTCTCATCATCTTGAATTCTTCATTCTCCTTTGTTCATATTGGAGTGTTTCCCCTGATGTGATTCACCTTTATTCGCTCGGCATTTCTTGAAGATTGATCGGAAGGTCTTCCTTTGGATCGTAATGTAGGCTTTTGGATGGGACATAGAAAAAAGGATATAAAGGCTCAAAAATATTTCATCGTGGGTTAAAATTACAACTTTCGGAATCTTATTTATTCAACCATAATTCATGCCCAGTTTCCTTCTTGGGGGATTTTTTTGGATTTTTCCTTTATTGTGACTGAACCTCAGTGAGGCTGCCTACGTACCCTTTCGGGATCAAGTCAGACGTAGTTCAGATCATAAGATCGCTTCCTTGTTGCGATTTGACTTCTCCCAATTTTCTTTCTTGTATTGCATTCTTTTCTTTCTTTTCTTTTCTTTTTCTTTTTCTTAATCTTCTTTTTCTCTATTTTTTTTTCTTTTCTCTTTTTTTTTCTTTTCTCCATTTGATTTCCCCGCTCAATCCTCAATTTTGTTGTTGATTCCGAAATAGGGATATGAAAGAAAATATAACAAGGCTCAAAGGGATAACAACGGATAAAGTGTTTGGATAGCCGAATAAAATGCCTTCGTCATTCCAATCTTCAAAACCTACCAAGTACAAATTACACAGTTAAACACCTTTAATTGATTCACATATTTGTCTTCTGTATTTGACAATTCTCAGTGCCATTGGGCAACAATCTCGATACCACGAATGGTTCCTTTAGCCTTGGGGTACTTTTGCCTTTGGCTTTAAACCGATGAAGCATGATGCATTTCCACGGCGTTTCTTTTCGTTCTGCTTTCCCCCAGTATTCACTTGATTCGGGTTTCACAGCATTCCGACAAGTTTTGTTTCTTCCGAGTATCATTACATCTTCAACATTGTTTCATTGACTTTTAAAATCAGGCCGAGAATTATGTGCATGTCATGTTGCTAAAATCAGATATGAGAAGAATTCTAAAGTGACTAAAAATGAAATGACTAGGAATGACGGGAAACAGAGAGTTGTATTAAACTGATGGGTTGAAACAACAAGACGAACAACAAAACGAACAGACTAGACTAGAATTACAAACCTAGACGGCACTGAACAAATTTATTACTAAACAAAGCAAAGTGGAAAGATAGAAGGGTTTTGGCTCTCGAGATAACGTCCGGATTACAACCCTAAAATAACCTGGGCAACAGATATGACACCAAAATAAACCACCAAAACTCCAAGAGATGGAGCACCTTCCCAATTGACAGGCATGGCATCTTAACCACTGAATTCTTCATTAATGTTGCCAAGATCACTTTCAGTTTCAATATCTTCAGTTGACGATTTCCCAAGAAGATTCTCCTCACCCATGTCACCGGGCATTATCCCCACAAAATGTGCAACGTCATGTGCATGTAAAGGATTCTGTGTAATGTTCTGGATGCCCCTGTCTTGGATCGCAATTATTCCTTCCTGAATCATTCTTTCTATTTCTCTTTTCAAATCCCGACAACTTTCAACATCATGCCCCAGAGCATTGGAGTGGTATTCACACCCTTTGGATGAGTCAAAGCTTCTCGCACGTCAATCCACCCGATTTGGAGGAATGGGTGAAATCATGCCATGGTATTTTAACTTCTCAAACAAGCTTGCATAGGACTCTCCTATTGGTGTAAAATTATCTTTCAACTTCTGTTACTTTCCATACCCCCGGCTTGGATGCGGATTATAAGGTACTTGAAAGTTTTGCGGAGGCTGGTAAATATTTTGTGATGTTCGGGCTCGCTTTCTTGGGTGTTTTGAAGGTTGGGTAATATTCTGGACTGGATCAACAGAGTATGGAGGGTTCTGAGGTGGATAGTAATGCTTAAAGGGGTCATGAAAAACCTAATGAGGCTGCATATACCTTCGAGATGTTCTCATAAGACCTCTTCCACACCTTGATACCATCATGATGTAACGACCCGGCCCGTCGTTATGGGAATTACCACCCCGTTACCTTGCATTTACATATATTATGCTTTAAAATCAGTATTAGAGTATATCGGGTGAGTTATGAGTGATTTGGATTGAAAATGAACAAATAGCATATTTGAAGAAAGCTTGAATATGAGAAGTCAACCAAGAGTTGACTATTGAGTTAGAGTGCTCGGAACCGGATTCTGATGATTCGACTAGTTCCGGGGGATCAATTATGACTTAGGAGAGCAATCGGAATTGAATTCGAAGGTCCGGTGTAGTTTTAGGCTTGAATTGGCGAAGGTTGATTTTTGGCGAAAACCGGATGGTAGGTGATATTTTGATCCGGGGGTCGGAATGGAATTCCGACAATTTTTGTAGCTTCGTTATGTGATTTTGGATATGTCCGCAAATTTTCAGGTCATTCGGACATCGTTTGATCGGGTTTTGGATTGAATGTTAGTTTTGAAAGTTTTGAAGAAACTTAGGCTTGAATTCGTGAGTAAATGGTGATTTTGATGTTTAGTATGGTGTTTTTATGATTGGAACAAGTCCCTATCATGTTTTGGAGTACGTTGGTGGTTTTTGTTGGGGTCCCGGGGGCCTCGGGATGATTTCGGACCATCAACCGGGCATTTGGACTTGGCAAAAATCTGCAGAAAAACTGCAGGTTCTGCCCAGGCCTTTAAGCCTTCGCGTTCGCGTGGCAAGGGCCGCGTTCGCGAAGGTCAAGCTAATCAGTGCATCGCGTTCGCGAGAAGGGGAGCCGCGTTCGCGTAGGCCAGGGATCGTGTGCATCGCGTTCGCGTTCCAGTGGTCGCGTTCGCGTAGGTGTGTGAGGGTAAGGCTTCGCGTTCGCGGGAGGAGTATCGCGAATGCGTAGAAGGAACTTAGGCGGCTGGGAGTTGAGCATCGCGAACGCGTGGTTGGCGTCGCGTTCGCGAAGGGTAGCTGGAAGTTGGGCATCGCGAACGCGTGGAAGGCATCGCGTTCGCGAAGGGTAAGAGAGAGTTGTTCATCGCGAACGCGTGGGAGCTCACGCGAACGCGTAGAACAAAATGTTCTGGCAGTGAATAAAATCCAGAAATAGAAGGCTTACGGGTTTACACCCCCAAAACACAATTTTGAGCCCTAGAGAGAAGAAAACTCGAGGAAATCACCGAGAAGTCATCGGGTATTCGTCGGAGGTAAGATTCTTGACTCAAAAACATCATTTTATGGTAGAATTAACATCAATCTTCATGAAATTGGGTTGAAATCTTGAAGAAATGTGGCCTAAATTGAAAACGGGATTTTTGGATTTGGAAGGCCATTTGAACTTCGATTTCGATAAAGTTTATATGCACGGACTCGTGGTGAGATGAGAGTCGCGTTGGTACTAATTTCGAAATTTTCCGAGCAGTGGGCCCGGTGTCGGGTTTTACCAACTTGGTGTATTTATGCGAATTTCATGTAAATTGAAATGGGTTATGATTATTTGACCCGTATTTGATATAATTATTGTGGGTTGACTAGATTCCACGCACGAGGGAGCTAAATTCAAAGGAAAAGGCATCGCGGACGAGTCTACGACCGGCTAGAGGTGAGTAGTTTGTGTATATGGTAGCCTGAGGGTTCGAAACCCCGGCTTAGCACATTGTGACGCTAGTAGGGCGTGGCTTGCACACCGTGGCAGGTGCGGGATTGATTGTGACTAGGGATTGAGACTTGGTGCATCCCGGATGTGAATAATATGTTGTTAGTGTTGGAAATACACTGTATTTGATATAATTGTGGGCTGTAAGCCTTGTTTGGGGCCTTGTGCCGATCTGTAGCGTCCTTAGAGGACAACATTTATGTGATAGCTATAATTGCTTAAATACTGATCTCAGTCCTGGAAATTGAATTCACCATTTTGAAATGCTAAGTCACCGGCTTTTTGCAAAATTAATAAAGTTAAAGTATTTTTCATAAATTATGAACTGGAAACTGGAAGTAAGAAAACTGAACTGTTTTGTGACTTATTTGCTTATTGTGGACTGAGCATGGGATCGGGCTGCACGCCGCAGTGGTTGATATGAGGATCGGGCTGCACGCCGCAGTAGTATTGCGCTTGGGCTGTAGGAGCCCCTCCGGAGTCTGTACACACCCCCAGTGAGCGTCGTCGACGTTAAATTGGATCGGGCTACACGCCGTAGCGGTTATGTGCATTGCATTGCATCTTTATTTGTTGAATTACTCCGTGGTAGCTGTATTGTATTGTTGATGCTAGTTCGTAGGAGATTCGAACTGTAGTTTAGCTTCATTATGTGGTATTCTGTGGATTTCTTATTTTCAGCTACTTGTATATATTTATTACTCACTGAGTACTTAGTACTCACCCCTACTCCCTGCACCTTTTGTGTGCAGACTCAGGTACTCAGGAGCAGTAGACAGGCAATTCCAGCGTTTGCAGTGTCATATCGAGTTGTTGAGGTAGCTGCCTACGTTCGCCGAACCTAGCTTCTCCTCTCCTTTCCAGTTGTTATTTGTATTTTGTATTCAGACTTGGGTATTTCTATACAGTACTCTCTATCCCTGTTGGGTTTTGTTAGAGGCTCTAGACTTGTGACTCCAGATCTTTGGGAGTGTCAGTATTTTGTTCATTATTATTATTATTGGAGTTCTTAAACTCATATATTCTTCTTGTGATGTTCACTTGGGACTGATATCGTTGTGATAATTGAATTGTTGGTCTGGCTGGCCTAGCTTGATTGTTGGGCGCCATCACGACCGAATTTGGGTCGTGACAAGTTGGTATCAGAGCCCTAGGTTATTAGGACTCGCGAGTCATGAGCCGGTTTAGTAGGCTTTCGCGGATCGATACGTAGACGTCCGTATCTATCCTCGGAGGGCTACAGAAACTTTAGGAAAAACCTCATTTTCTTGGATTCATATCGTGCGATTTGTGTTGTCATGAAATTAAAATTTTCCATGTTCCATTCTCTCGCAGATGGCGAGAACACGAGCTAACGTATGTGGCGCACGACCACCATTGACACCCAGAGGTCGTGGTCATGGTAGAGGTAGGGCAGCAGTGCCAGCACCTGCTGACCCACCAACTGACCAGACTCAGGGTCAGATTCCTGCACTAGTGGCCCAGACTCAGGACCAGATTCCAGCGGCAAACGCTCCGGCAACTCAGGTTCAGGCACCGGCAGTGCCCATTGTCATACCAGGTCTTCAGGAGACCTTGGCTCAGATCTTATCAGTGTGCACAAGCTTGGCTCAGGTAGTTGCAGCTACTGCTGCAGTATCTTCTTCACATGCAGGGGGAGGGAATCAGACCCCCGTGGCTCACACACCCGAGCCAGTTCAGCCAGTTGCGCCCGTTGCACCAGCTCCTGCATATATGGTTCCAGTTATGCCCGACGATGAGCAGCGTCGTTTGGAGAGATTTGAGAGGCTACAGCCTCCGACATTCAGTGGTGCTGAGGGCCAGGACGCCCAGGGTTTTCTTGACAGATGTCAGCGCATGCTTCGCACCGCGGGTATTCTAGAGTCCAGCGGTGTTTTATTCACCACTTTTCAGTTCACAGGTGCAGAATTAAAGTGGTGGGAGGATTTTGAGAGGCGTAGGCCCGCCGGGGCAGTGCCCCTCACTTGGCAGCAGTTCTCCACGGTGTTTTTGGAGAAGTATGTGCCTCAGTCTCAGAGAGAGGAGCTGCGTCGACAGTTCAAGTGGTTGAAGCAGGGAGACATGACGGTTAATCAGTACGAGATGAGATTCATACAGTTGGCCCGTCATGCCATGTGGATGGTTCCTACAGACAGAGAGAGGATTCGGCGATTTATTGATGGCCTTATTTATCCCATCCGCATATTGATGACCAGGGAGAGAGTTTCGGCAGTTACCTTTGAGGAGGTGGTTGATGCTGCCCATTATATTGAGACAGATCGCCGCAGAGAGCGGGAGGAGAGAGAGGCTAAGAGGCCTCGTGGTACTGGCAGTTACAGTGGTGCTCTATCTAGGGGCCAATCTCAGCATAGCAGAGGTCGTTCTTTCAGATCCCATCAGTCTGGACGTGCAGTGTCCAGTGGGGTTTCATTAGATCGTGGTCTTCAGGGCCATCAGGGTTATCAGGGTCAGCAGAGCCGTCAGAAGAGTCAGCCTGTACTGAGTGCTCTTCCAGCTCAGAGCTCTGCTCATGTTTCCTCAGCTCAGGGTTCGTCTGTAGCGAGGGGTCCTCAGCAGCCCCTTCTTCTATCTTCAGGCCGTTGTTTTGAGTGCGGTGATTTGGGCCATATCAGGAGAGAGTGTCCTCAGTGGCTTCGTAAGCGGTCTCAGCAGAGGGATCAGCCCTCGTCTTCTACTCCTATTTCTTCAGCGCCAACACAGTCGGCTATGACTGGTGGCCAGGTATCCAGAGGTCGCCCTAGGGGTGAGGATCGTACTGGTGGAGGACAGGCTCGTTTCTATGCTCTTCCGGATAGGAAGGATGCTAGTGCTTCAGATGCGGTCATTTCAGGTATTATCTCAGTCCGCCACAGGGATGCTTCTGTCTTATTTGATCCCGGATCCACCTATTCTTATGTCTCTACTTATTTTGCACATCATTTGGGTATGACCCGTGGTATTCTTGCTTTGCCCGTACACGTGTCTACCCCAGTGGGGGATACTGTTGTTGTGGATCAGGTATATCGATCCTGTATTATTACTATTGGGGGTCTGGAGACCCGAGTTGATCTATTACTACTGGGCATGGTAGATTTTGATGTAATTCTAGGCATGGATTGGCTATCTCCTTACCATGCGATTCTGGACTGTCATGCCAAGATAGTCACACTAGCTATTCCAGGTAATCCGAGGATTGAGTGGCGTGGCTTGACTGATTATATGTCCGACAGGGTGATTTCTTATATAAAGGCCCAACGAATGATTGGCAATGGTTGTTTATCTTATTTGGCCTTCATTATAAATGTTGAGGCCGAGACACCCAGTCTTGATTCAGTCCCCATTGTGAGGGAGTTTCCGGATGTATTTCCAGCAGACCTGCCGGGCATGCCGCCTGACAGAGATATTGACTTTGGTATTGACTTGGTGCCGGGCACTCAGCCCATTTCTATTCCTCCCTATCGCATGGCACCAGCAGAGTTAAAAGAATTGAAAGAACAGCTTCAGGAACTCTTAGATAAGGGTTTCATTCGTCCGAGTGTGTCACCTTAGGGTGCACCGGTGTTGTTCGTGAAGAAGAAAGATGGCACAATGAGAATGTGCATTGATTATAGGCAGCTGAACAAGGTAACAGTGAAGAATAAGTACCCATTGCCTCGTATTGAGGACCTATTTGATCAGCTCCAAGGAGCTAGTGTATTTTCTAAGATTGATCTTCGATCGGGCCTATCATCAGTTGAAGATCAGGGACTCGGATATTATGAAGACAGCGTTCAGGACGCGATATGGGCACTATGAGTTCCTGGTGATGTCTTTCGGGTTGACTAATGCCCCAACTGCATTCATGCACTTGATGAATAGTGTATTTCGGCCGTACCTTGATTCTTTTGTGATTGTGTTTATTGATGATATTCTGGTGTATTCACGCAGCCAGGAGGAGCATGCAGAGCATTTGAGGGTGGTATTGCAGAGGTTGAGAGAAGAGAAGCTCTATGCGAAATTCACTAAGTGTGAGTTCTGGCTTGATACTGTGGGTTTTCTGGGACATGTAGTGTCTAGTGATGGTATTCGGGTTGATCCTCAGAAGGTTGAGGCAGTGCAGAATTGGCCCAGACCTTCCTCAGCTACAGAGATTCGGAGTTTTCTCGGCTTGGCAGGCTATTATGGCCGGTTTGTTCAGGGTTTCTCATCAATTGCTTCACCATTGACTAAGTTGACACAGAAGAATGCTCCATTTGTGTGGTCCGATGAATGTGAGGAGAGCTTCCAGAAGCTCAAGGAGGCTTTGACCACCGCTCCAGTACTTGTGTTACCATCAGCTTCAGGGTCATATACGGTGTATTGTGATGCTTCTAGAGTTGGACTCGGTTGTGTGTTGATGCAGGAGGGTAGAGTTATTGCATATGCTTCTCGTCAGCTAAAGCCCCACGAGAAGAACTACCCTGTTCATGATTTGGAGTTAGCTGCTATTGTGCATGCCTTGAAGATTTGGAGGCATTACCTATATGGTGTATCTTGTGATGTATATACGGACCATCGCACCCTTCAGCATTTGTTTAAGCAAAAAGATCTAAATTTGAGGCAGCGGAGATGGCTTGAATTGCTTAAAGACTATGATATTAATATCTTGTATCATCCCGGGAAAGCCAATGTAGTGGCTGATGCATTGAGCTGGAAGGCCATTAGTATGGGCAGTTTGGCATATATTCCAGTTGGGGAGAGACCCCTAGTAGTTGATGTTCAGGCGTTAGCTAATCAGATGGCGAGGCTGGATATTTCTGAGCCCAATCGGGTGATGGCTTGTGTAGTAGCTCGTTCTTCTTTATATGATCGTATTCGAGAGCGCCAGTATGATGATCCACACTTACTTGTCCTTAAGGACAGAGTTCAGCATGATGATGCCAGGGATGTCACTATTGATAGTGATGGTGCATTGCGGATGTCACACCTCCCTTTTTACTACCCCAACATATAAAGCATATGAATACGCTCGTAGGGTATACCCCGACGCTCAAATACCCGAAACGGATAAAATAACATAAGGGAAGGAGTTTTTCCAATTAAAGGACAATCGGTTCGGGATTTTATTAGAGATCAATCAGAGTCGCCACTTGGGAATGACAATGGTGTCCCAAGTCACCGGCTAATCCCGAACCCGAGGAATTTTGACTCTTATAAATGTCTGGGAAGCAGAGGTCTGGATAAGGAACTCTGTTAACCCGGAGAAGGTGTTAGGCATTCCCGGATTCCGTGGTTTTAGCACGGTCGCTCCACTGTCGTTCCCGACTTTTGTTTGACTCAATTATAAGTTTTAACAACATAATGTGCTTTTACGTTAAATATTATTTTTTAGGAATTTGCGGTATCGCGAAAACACGCCTCGAGTCATACCGCAACCAGTACGCCTATGACTTTTGGTGTATTTCAGCTTTACCGAGATTTGGATTTGAGTCGCACCAAGTGCACACTCGTTCATAGGAAGGTATATTAAAATCGTGCCCTAAAACAGTCTATCGGCTTTTAATTATTTTGGGTAAGACTATGGAATTAACTAATAGTTTTCCCGAGTCTAATTGTATTATATCATTACTAAAGGGGGCCCCGCTTGTTTAAAGTCGGGCGAGGCTCATCCCAAATCAATTTTAAAGTCCAATCCTAAGGAATATACTATGTTTTTCAATTGTTTTTTCCTTAATCGCATTCTAATATTAAACATTCCGGGCCCGTAATTTTCTTTGTTTATTGGGCCTGGCACACCTTGATTCCAATTTTTAACAACTACGTCACGGGAACCGTACCCGTAGCTATGACAATTACTTACGCACCAATTTCTGATTCGAGTAAATGAACTTTTCCTTGGCAATTTTGAAAGCTTGCAACGATGAGCTTCTCTCATTTCTGGGGGAAGTTCAGGATCTTGAACAAACACTTTATTATAAAATTTTCGGATTAATTCATACTTTACTGATAAAAAGCCTACACTTATGATCTTGAATACTTCCCGTGAATTTCTTCCCTAAAGCCACCATCGAGTTCATTTTTTACTCTATCTTGTTCGATTCCAGTTTGGTATATTCCTTAAGTTTAGAGATTGAACACCTAATGAGCAAATACTAACCCCTTGCTTAATAAGACAATTCCACCTCCTATTACTCACTGTATTCAAACCAAATTTAATCCTTACTTGTGCCAACTCTCTTTTTTTTTATTCCTGGATGCGTAATATAAATCCAAACGTAGCTGTAAGCCCACAATATAATACAAAACAAATGTTTCTAGCTTTAACTTACAATAATTCCAATTATAGTTACCAAATAACCATCACTATATCTAAATCCATAACCAATTTCTCAAATCAATGGCTAATTTACAAACAGGAAGAAAAAATGAGTAGAACTAGATTAAGTCAACAAATAAAAGAACCAGCGCTTCAATTTACTTCCATGAACTTGAAATTACAAATGTGTACCTGAAAAGTTGAGTAAACCCATTAGATTTAATCGACAGCAGCTACAAAGCAAGGTTCAGCAAACAATTTCAGCAGTAAACAATTAGCATTATCAGCTCAATGTTTCAACAGCAACAGCGAACCAAACAGCTACCCAGGAAGTAATTTTTTCAGAAATTCAAAATCATTTCAAAACCCAATTTCACATTAAGACTGTTCTTCACTGATTTATGATGAATCTACCACTGTTTTTGGATTTTTGGGATGAATTTGAAGGCAAAAATAGAAGAAATAATGAATCTGAAATATTAATTTCAGATATGAAAATTAACTATTATTTTTTTGGGATTTTTCTAAGGATTTCTATGGCTAAAATTCTAAAAGAGACCTCTAAAATCAGATTCCACTCCCTTATTAATGCTGAAAAATGCCTATTTATAGGCCAAAATCAAGAAATCTGAATTTTATTAAAAACCCATCAATTCCTAGCTTGTTGCACAAGTTAGTACCATTATTTCATTGAATTCTACACTAAGACCCATTCTAGAATACTATACCATGTTCTATTTCCCTTGCATTACCTATTGTGCCCTCATTTCCTTTTATTATCTACTAAAATACCTTTTGTCATGCCCAAATTACCGTAAAAGCTCTATATTTATAACAATTATGCCAATTCCTATCCCAATTGTACCCTTTCTTCTTTTAAGCTTATTACCACTATACCAATTCTTATTCCCCATTTACCCCTACTTCTTAAGGCTAATTACATTCCTAAATTCTGCAATTTATCCCTATTTTAACTCATTTTCAGATTGTATTTATCAAATAGCCACAATTAAGTGACTATTGCTCAATTAGCCAATTAGCCCTATTAACTACTTTCAAAATTCAGAATTAATTCAATAACTAAATTCACATTACATTCATAACCAACCCTAGGCAGTCTTACAAACATAGCCACTTTTGTTTAATTATTCAATTAACAAGACTCGGGGGAACAATTTGATAGATGGTGAGTCTCATCAATTGAAATAACTAACCGAAATTGAATCTATCAAGTAATTGCCTTAGGTTGCTATGAATCGTGCGATTTCAACTACCGATTTAACTTGAATCTAAACTTGTCTAAGGAGCGAATCTTATAGTCGAACTTAATCACTAATGGGGCAGCTATAACCAATACATCCTAATTGATTACCAACACAAATCAATCAATTAAACTACTTTCACTGATTCTTCGAAACAAATCAAAACACTTATAATGCTATTATTCAACAATTCAACCAAAGATTCGAAAATAAGAGAAATGGCCCAAAAGCAGAAACTAAAAGAAAATCGAAAGTCAACAAATCTAACAGAAATTCAATACTAATAAATCTAAAAATCGTTAAAACTATACTAGTAAACTTAGAAACTAACAGAAATCAAATCACAGTCAAACACTTAGTGAAAAAATTAAAATGAACTAAAGTCTAACAATCCGAATCAAAAAGTCTAACAAGAAATCTTGAAAAGTCTAAAACTACAAGCATGGCCGAGAATCACCAATTAACCAAAATCTAAAAACCTAAGGATACTAACAATCAAAGCATGGCCGAAAATAAAAGTGACAAGCAATTAACGAAAATTGAAATCAAAGAAGAGAACACTTAATCAAATTAACACACAATCATACTAACAAAGCACAAAAATAAAGAATAGGACACTTAGCTCTTTACTGCCCGTTTTTCCTTTTCTTTTTTTTTTGTTTTTCTTCTTTTCTTGATTATTCACTGATTTTCTTCATCGCTTTCTTCAACAAACTCCGTGTCTTGAATTTCCGACGACCTTCTTGAAAAATTCTCGGGCAGGCTTTATTCTTGCCGATTCTCGCGGCTTTTGACTCGATTTCTTGTGTAACGATGTAAAAGAATAGTGGGGTGACGGCTTTGGGTGGTTTTGAGGCGGCGGCGCCGTGAGAAGTGGGTGGCGGCGCATCTAGGGTTTAAGTTTTGGAGATTTTGGTTGGGTTTTGAAAGAAGCTAGTGGTGGGGAAGTGATAAGGAGAGAAAGGGGGTTGTTTTGGTGTAATTTTGACCGGGAAAGGTGGCCGGCCGCCGCCGTGGGAAGGCGGAACCCTAGCGGCGGCGGTAATGAATAAGAGAAGAGGGGTCGGCTAGTTTGGACATGAAGTGAAGAAGAAGACAGTAAGTCTTCTTCATTTGACTTGGTATATTAATTTGTAACGAGGATTTTGGAGCCGTTGGATTTAACCATGAATCAAGGGCTGAGATTGAATATTTCAGAGAAAGGGGAAACCGGGTCTGGCTTGAACCGGTTGGGCTGGGCGTGGGTAATTTCTGCCTGGGCTGGGGCTAGGCACGTTTGGGCTGGTATTTGAGATGGCAATTGGCCCAATCTCTTGCCATTGTGTTATATTTCCCCTTTGCATTTGTGTATTACTATTTTTGTATTTTAATTTCTTGTATTTTTTTTATATATTTTTTTATTATTCTACTTTGTAATTATTTGAAACTTATTAAAAATTAAACTAATTACCTCTTTTTGACAATTTTTTTTTTAATTTAAAAGCTAACTAATTTTGATTTTTTTTTATTTAATTTGTTAGAAAATGAATTATCTTCCTAAGAATGCAATTTTTTTTTTTTGTATTTTCATTTATTACACGCAAATAACATGCAAAACAACTAACACAAAATTCACACAAAATTTAGAAAATAAGGAAAAATCATTTATTTTGAATTTTATAGGAATAACTCATGTGTAGGGTAAAAATCACGTGCTCACAGCTGCCCCTCTTTGCTCGGGGACACGAAGAGTTTCCGTGCAAAGATAAGTGAGCAACTATGAACGATTTTTACCCGTTCGAGTATTCCATTGTGAAGCATTTTGAAAAGTTTTGACCGCACCTTGCTTCAGAGGTTGCCTACATATCCTCGGCTAAACAGGAATCAGGTCAGTGTAGTTCGGGAAGGTCTGGTAGCTGGGACTACCAAGGACTGTGGTCTCACTGCTGTTGCTGTTGTTACTGCTGTCATTGCTGACTGACTCCTTATTACACCAGGGTAAAGATAAAAGGAGTTAGCCTAAGCTACAGCCTATGAATTACAAAAAACCTATCTATGTCTTCCAACTTGTCTTTTGTATTTTCTTGATCTTGTGTCTTGTATTCCTTGCAACGGCATTCTTGTTACTGCCTTCAAACTTCAACTAAAACTTAAAAGTAAAATGCCATTCCATTCTCCAGGCGGGCACCCTGACTTTCACCAACAAACTTCGAAAATAAATCGCCATACCATTCTTCGGGCGGGCACCCCGACTTCAACAACAAACTTTAAAAATAAATTGCCATACCATTCTTCGGGCGGGCACCCCGATTTCAAAAACAATTTAAAACTTCAACTATGATTTAAAACATCAATTAGAACTTAAAGTAAAATGCCATTCCATTCTTCAGGCGGGCATCCTGACTTCAACAACAAACTTTGAAAATAAATTGCCATTCCATTCTTCGGGCGGGCACCCCGACTTCAACAACAAACTTTAAAAATAAATTGCCATACCATTCTTCGGGCGGGCACCCCGATTTCAAAAACAATTTAAAACTTCAACTATGATTTAAAACATCAATTAGAACTTAAAGTAAAATGCCATTCCATTCTTCAGGTGGGCATCCTGACTTCAACAACAAACTTTGGAAATAAATTGCCATACCATTCTTCGGGCGGGCACCCCGATTTCAACAACAATTTCAAACTTCAACTAAAACTTAAAGTAAAATGCCATTCCATTCTCCAGGCGGGCACCTTGATTTTCACCAACAAACTTCGAAAATAAATCGCCATACCATTCTTCGGGCGGGCATCCCGACTTCAACAACAAACTTTAAAAATAAATTGCCATACCATTCTTCGGGCGGGCACCCCGATTTCAAAAACAATTTAAAACTTCAACTATGATTTAAAACATCAGTTAGAACTTAAAGTAAAATGCCATTCCATTCTTTAGGCGGGCATCCTGACTTCAACAACAAACTTTGAAAATAAATTGCCATTCCATTCTCCAGGCGGGCACCCTGACTTCAACCATGATTTAAAACTTCAATTAAAAACTTAAAGTAAAATGCCATTCCATTCTCCAGGCGGGCACCTTGACTTCAACAACAAACTTTAAAAATAAATTGCCATACCATTCTTCGAGCGGGCACCCCGACTTCAACAACAAACTTTAAAAATAAATTGACATACCATTCTTCGGGCGGGCACCCCGATTTCAAAAACAATTTAAAACTTCAACTATGATTTAAAACATCAATTAGAACTTAAAGTAAAATGCCATTCCATTCTTCAGGCGGGCATCCTGACTTCAACAACAAACTTTGAAAATAAATTGCCATTCCATTCTCCAGGCGGGCACCCTGACTTCAACCATGATTTAAAACTTCAATTAAAAACTTAAAGTAAAATGCCATTCCATTCTCCAGGCGGGCACCCTGACTTTCACCAACAAACTTCGAAAATAAATCGCCATACCATTCTTCGGGCGGGCACCCCGACTTCAACAACAAACTTTAAAAATAAATTGCCATACCATTCTTCGGGCGGGCACCCCGATTTCAAAAACAATTTAAAACTTCAACTATGATTTAAAACATCAATTAGAACTTAAAGTAAAATGCCATTCCATTCTTCGGGCGGGCACCCCGACTTCAACAATAAACATTAAAAATAAATCGCCATACCATTCTTCGGGCGGGCACCCCGACTTCAACAACAATTTAAAACTTCAACTAAAACTTAAAATAAATGCCATTCCATTCTCCAGGCGGGCACCCTGACTTCAAAAAAAAACTTAAAATAAATCGCCATACCATTCTTCGGGCGGGCACCCCGATTTCAACAATGATTTAAAACTTCCTCTTTTGGTATTTTCTTTTACCAATTGTCTCTCATCTGTGAATTTCTCCACTTATCGTCAAACTTTCCTCTTTTTTGGGTGTTTTCTATTTTTCCACATTGGTCACATTCGCTTTAAAGTGAATAATGACACTTTGTTCCTGCATGAATCATGAAACAAAATTTATTAGATATAAACTGCTGGCAACTGGCATCTGCCGTCCCTGCCTCTTATTGCTTTCCTCTTTTTTTCTTTTTCTCTTGCTGTGTGGATTTTCAGCTGCCTATCTCTTGCGAACTCTTTTTTTTTGTATTTTCTCACTTTTTCCATTTTTGTTTTGTTTTCTTTTCCTTTGGCCATGTTTGCCAAGCTTCCTTATTTCCTTCCCAACTCTTCCTTTCTGATCCAGTGTTGTTTCAACTTTCATTATCAGGAGCTGGTAGTTAGAACTTATCGGGGTATTTGCTGGCTGATTCCGCTGACCATGCCATGTATTTAAACTCTGACCCAGTTCGTTCCAATCATTATTCCGTCTCCAAATTGTTTTCAACCCAAACCGATACTATTTTTTGTTGCTTTTCTCTTTTCTAGTAGTCCTCACGATCGCCCTACGGTGCCTCGAAAGGTTTTCACCAATAAGACTCT
The DNA here is from genome assembly GCA_032618575.1 of Nicotiana noctiflora. Taxonomy (NCBI): domain Eukaryota; kingdom Viridiplantae; phylum Streptophyta; class Magnoliopsida; order Solanales; family Solanaceae; genus Nicotiana; species Nicotiana noctiflora. The sequence continues at coordinate 96,919 of JASVEL010007946.1, read as the reverse complement.
CTTCCCTTTCCGGTGATGCAGAATCTTCCTTTTTTTGTTGATTTTCTTTGATGCTGACTCTCTTTTTTGTTGATTTTCTTTTCTTGTTGACTCTCTTTTTGTTGATTTTCTTTTCTTGTTGACTCTCTTTTTGTTGATTTTCTTGTTTTTCTTGATCTCGAGCTGGACCTGCTCAAAACAAAACAACAAACTACCATTTTTTTTCTTTTTCTGCCCTAGTGTGGGCTTTTAACCATATAAACCATGATGTGCAGAAAAGTATTCCCGTATTAGAAGGTGGGCACCTAACAGTAATTAAACGTGCAATGCAAATGCAGAAAAGTATTCCCGTATTAGAAGGTGGGCACCTAACGGTAATTAAACATGCAATGCGAATGCAGAAAAAGTATTCCCGTATTAGAAGGTGGGCACCTAACAGTAATAAAACATGCAATGCGATGCAGAAAAATATTCCCGTATTAGAAGGTGGGCACCTAACAGAATTTAAACGTGCAATGCAAATGCAGAAAAGTATTCCCGTATTAGAAGGTGGGCACCTAACGGTAATTAAACATGCAATGCGAATGCAGAAAAAGTATTCCCGTATTAGAAGGTGGGCACCTAACAGAAATTAAACGTGCAATGCAAAGTGTAAAAATATTCCCGTATTAGAAGGTGGGCACCTAACGAAATTAAACGTGCAATGCGATGCGGAAAAATATTCCCGTATTAGAAGGTGGGCACCTAACGTAAATTAAACGTGCAATGCAAAATGCAGAAAGTATTCCCGTATTAGAAGGTGGGCACCTAACGGAATTTAAACATGCAATGCGATGCGGAAAAATATTCCCGTATTAGAAGGTGGGCGCCTAACGTAATTTAAACGTGCAATGCGAATGCGAAAAGTATTCCCGTATTAGAAGGTGGGCACCTAACGGAATTTAAACATGCAATGCGATGCGGAAAAATATTCCCGTATTAGAAGGTGGGCGCCTAACGTGCGATGCAAAATGCAGAAAAATATATTCCCGCAGCCTGAGGACCGGGGAGTGGATTTTAAAAGATGTTACCTTCCTCTTTTTGGTATTTTCTTTTTACCAACTTATCTCTTGCCTGGTGAATTTCTCCACTTATTCGGTGGACTTTCTCTTTTTGGTGTTTTCCATTTTCCACATTGGTCACATTCACTTTAAAGTGATTAATGACAATTGTTCCTGCATGAAACAAAATTTATTAGATATAAACTGCTGGCAACTGGCATCCGCCGTCCCCACTTCTTATTGCTTCCTTTGTTTTTGCTTTCTCATGTTGCATGACTTTCAACTTCTTGTCCCTTGCAGACTCTTTTTGTATTTTCTCATTTCTCCATTTTTGTTTTGTTTTCTTTTTCTTTGGCCATGTTTGCCAAGCTTCTTTATTTTTTTTTTATTCCCTTCCCAAATCTTCTTTCCTTTCTAATCTAGTGTTGTTTCAGCTTTCGTTATCAGGAGCTGGTAGTTAGCTCTCAAAAGGGTAAACAATGAAATGCAGAAAAAATGAAAGAAAGGTAAGGGTGTTTTGGAGAGATGACAGAACTTATCTGGGTATTTGCTGGCTGATTCCGCTGACCATGCCATGTATTTAAACTCTGACCCAGTTCGTTCCAATCATTATTCTGACTCTGAATTGCCTTTGACCCAAACCGAACTCTTTTTTGTTGCCTTTTCTCTTTTCTGATAGTCCTCACGATCGCCTTACGGTGCCTCGAAAGGTTTTCACCAATAAGACTCTCTCATTTATTCTCTCAACCTCACAATCATCTCACGGTGCCGATTAAGGTTTTCACTGATGAGACTCTCTCATTTTATTTCTCTCAACCTCACAATCGCCTCACAGTGCCGGCTAAGGTTTTCACTGATGAGACTCTCTCATTTTTTTATTTTTTCCATTTTTCCTTTTTGTATTTTGTTTTCTGTACCACGGGTATTATCCGATGCTTCGCTCCTCCTTCGTTGTATTTGTTATCATTTCAAAATTGATCAGAAGGTCTTTCTTTGGACTGTAACGTGGCTTTTGGGTGGGTTAAGAAAGAAAGATATAAAGGCTCAAAATTTCACGAGGGTTAAAAATATTTACAATTCTCGGAATTATTAAATATAACTTCTGCCCCAGTTTCAATATGTGGGGAATTTTTGGATTTTTCCTTTGTTGTGACTGAACCTCAGAGAGGCTGCCTACGTACCCTTTCGGGATCAAGTCAGACGTAGTTCATCCAACTTCATTAGTTAGATGGATTTCTTTTTGACTTTTTCCCGATTTTTGTCTTTTTCTCTTCTTTTTTTTTCATTTTTTTTATTTTTCATTTTTTTTTCATCATTTTTTTTTCATTTTCATTTTTTCATTTTTTTTTTCATTTTGGCAATTTCGATCTTATTGCGCTAAAGCGATTTCCGAGAGAGGGATATGAAAGAATATATTCATTGAGGCTCAAAAGGGGTTATCAATGGATAAAGTGTTTGGATAGAGAATAAAACGCCTTCGTCATTTCAATTCCAAAATCACAACAAAACACATAATTGAAAAGGAATCATACATAGAATCTTTTGACTGCATCTGAATTGATAGCAGTCTCCACGCACTTTCCTACAAGTGGTCCCTGCCAATTTGACGCAAATTTGCCCTTTGCCTCTGCCCAATACAGTAAGATATGCATCGCAACCAAAATGAGCCTATGCCCATTGGAAGCTATTGGCTCTATCGGATCAATAACGTCTATGCCCCTATTTCAAAGCAAAGAAAAATATGTTAGTTTAAATGCGGTGGTTGGTTGTGGCCTTGAACTTTGATGGCGACTGCTTTCCACCCGAGCGCCTTGCCTGTTCACCGACTATCCATTTTCACTTCTTATTTGTTCAAAATCCAACTCTCTTTAGGTATGTATATTGTCCCTTTCTTGACGGATACCACAAACTTCGATCTCGATTCCTTTGATGACTCCACTTGACAACCTTTGGTCTTTCTCTTGTCAGAAGATATACCCCCTCTCTGTTCGAACCCCGTACTTCCATTTGCTATATTTTCCCTGAGTTGGCACCTTGCCGACCCTTGTGTCTTGCATGATCCTCATTGCACATGTTGCTCTTGTGGGCTTAAATTACCGGCCTTGTCATTCCCTGACCTACGACAATTGTCGTGTTGACTAAATCTCATCTTGTGCAATTGGAGAGCTTGGTGGCAAATTTCGAAATCATTTCTGTACTTGTTGTGACCTGACTTACTCGATAAGAAGGAGGGTAAAACAAAGTGTGAAGAATGAAAAGAAAGGAAAATACTATTCCTAACAAGAAACCTACAGACGAATGACATAACGGATTTTGAATACCGACTCTAGCGACCTTGACATGCACTTTTGGCCTTCTCCGTATAGCAAAGTTGATGTTCAACTCTTGTTGCAAAGTTCTGCTGTGAAACCGGTCTTCAATACTTTATTTCTTTGATCTGATCCTTAGTCGACTTGCAGCGCCCATAGGGTTTTCGCCAACAAGCCTCTCTCATTTGATCTTTCTTCCTTTCAACTCACTGTCGCCTTACGGTGCCCGTGCGGGTTTTTTCCGATAAGACTCTCTCATTTTGACTTCTCTCATCTTGGAGTCTCGTGGTGGTTTGAGTTCTTCACTCTCCTTTGTTCGACTGGAGTGTTGCCCCTGATGTGATTGACCTTTGTTCGCTTGAATCGGCATTTCTTGAAGATTGATCGGAAGGTCTTCCTTTGGACCGTAATGCAGGCTTTTGGATGGGGTTTAGAAAAAAGGATATAAAGGCTCAAAATTATTTCAATGTGGGTTAATGATTACAACTTTCGGAATCTTATTTCTTCAACAACCATAACTTCTGCCCCAGTTTCCTTCTCGGGGGATTTTTAGATTTTCAGGTTTTTCATTTATTGTGACTGAACCTCAGAGAGGCTGCCTACGTACCCTTTCGGGATCAAGTCACACGTAGTTCAGACTACGTCCGTATTCATTGTTGCATCTTGACTTCTCCCGATTTTTTTTTCTTTTCTTTTCTTTTCTTTTTCTTTCTTCTTTTTCTTCCCTTTTTCTCTTCTTTTTTTTTTCTTCTTTCTTTTTGTTTCTCCATTTGGATTTCTCCGCTCAATCCTCAATTTTTGTTGTTGATTCTGAAAGAGGGGTATGAAAGAAAATATAATATGGCTCAAAGGGATAACAATGGACGAAGTGTTTGGGATAGCCAAATAAAATGCCTTCGTCATTCCAATCTTCAAAACCTACCGAGTACAAACTATCTTTCGACCAATTCACATATTTGCCTTCTGTTTTTGACGATTCTCAATGCCATTGGGCAACAACCTCGATACCACGAATGGTTCCTTTAGCCTTGGGGTACTTTTGCCTTTGGTTTTAAACCGATGAAGCATGATGCATTTCCAAGGCATTTCTTTATGTTCTGTTTTCCCCCAGTATTCACTTGATTCCGGCTTCACAGTATTTCAATATTTCTTCCGAGTATCATTACATCTTCAACATTGTTTCATTGACTTTTAAAAACCAGGCTTAGGATTATGTGCATGTCATGTTGCTAAAGTCAGTATGAGAAGAAATGCAAAGTAATTAGAAATGGAATGACTAGAAATGACGGGAAACAACGAGTTGTATTAAACTGATGGGTTGAAACAACAAGACGAACAACAAAACGAACAAACTAGACTAAAATTACAAACCTATACAGCACTAAACAAAGCAAAGTAGTAAGATAGAAGGGTTTTGACTTTCAAGACAACGTCCGGATTACAACCCTGAAATAACCCGGGTAACAGAAATGTCAACAAAATAAGCCACCAAAAATTCTACTTTGGACAAACCCCAAATGAAGCATATTTCCAATTACCAAGCACAATATCTTTAGCCATTGCCTTCTGCATCAACCATACGGGTGTCGACTATATCCGGATTTTGTACGGCAATGTAGCCTGCATTGATAAGCTCCTGAATTGCCTTTTTTAGCTTCCAACATTTTTATGTGTCATGCCCCGGGGCTTCTGAGCAATATGCGCACATTTGAGAAAAATCACACCTCTTTGACCGATGATTTGGCATTTTTATCTGAATTGGTTTCAACATGCCCAGTTGCTTCAACTTGTGGAACAAACTGGCATACGATTCTCCCAAAGGGGTGAGAGCCTTTTCTCGTTTCAGTAGCCTCTCATTTTTAAAGGCTTGATTTGGCCTAAAACCTGACCCGTGGGGTTTCTGGTATGCTCGTGGGGAGAAGTAAGGGCCAGGAGAATTACAAGGATATTCATGGGTTCGATATAGAGGGCCTTTAGCAAAGACGACCACTGGACCTTGTCGTTGGGGAGGTTCAACCTGCGGGCTCTGTTTGGGGTCCCGATGAGCAACCTCGGAGGGGTAATGTTGGGCAACATGAGCTTCGGTTGGGTGTTTATCGTCGGGAACAGTGGATGTGATTGGAGCGCACTCCTGGGGAAAGATAGATGGATACTGAGTGATGGAGCTATTGGGATGGCTGGAAAGGCTGCGATAGGCAGGTATATTTGGCATCGGGTTCGGTGTAAGGACAGGGTCCATGAAACTAGGTGGTGGCGGGGGTAGTGATTTTCCATCCATCCACGCCCGATATATTTCATCCACGTGTTGTCTCAACATTTTGAATTCTTCAACTAACATGTAGTTCCGTTCAACCAGCTGTTGTCGGGTGCCGGTACCAACCCACTCAGCCTTGAGATTCTCTGCCATTGTCCTCTGACTTTGTGTTACAGGGAAGAGTTATCTTAGAACCACAACCAACCACCTTCCTGGAAACGGACACAACAAAATAAAGCCACCATGTCAGCATTAAGGTATCCCGCTTATTGATCACCTTCTTTTTTTTTCTACTATTTTCTTTTCTTTTTTTTTCCTTTTTTGTGGTTTTCCATTTTTCCTTTTTTTTTTGTTTTTGTAGTTTTCCATTTTTTTTCTTTTTGGTTATGGAAATGGTCGAATCCTATGTGGATTGCCTACGTATCATGACCCCGCATGAATCAGACCGAGCGTAGTTCTTGCAAATTAATGCAAGAAATAAAGAGATGTTTATTTGATTTTTTGATTTTTTTTTTCTTTTTCTTTGAAGGAAAATTATAAAAACCGATTCCAACTACAAACTTGTGTAGGAGATTTCTACAAGAATAAGAATATTTTTGGTGTCAATTATGACTATTTCTACAAAATTGGCCACATAATGGCTTATTTGACAAAATGACTATTTTTTGCAAAATTTATTTAAGAAAGATAAACTTGAATTTTTTTTTTATATCGTGTGGCTCATGGGGCATCGTTCGGCATCACCATAAACCAACACAAGACTATTTTTCATAAACTGGCCATGTAATGGCTTATTTAGACAAAGTGGCTCTTTTTGCAAAATTTATTTAAGAAAGATGCAAATTCAAAAAAAAATTTTTATCATGGGGCCTATGGGGCATCGTTCAGCACCGACACAGGCCAACACAAGACTAAGGAAGTTAAAAATGCAAAAATATGGCTATTTCAGCAAAAATCCGGCCATGTAATAGCTTATTTGATAAAGTGGTTATTTTATAAAGTTGAGTAATGACTCAAACTTGATTTTTGCGGATACAGCCTTTCGACATTTCCGCGAGGGAATATTTCAAGGTTGTGTCCAAAATTATTTAAAAACGACTCAAAGTGGCTATTCTTGCAAAAACAGCCTTCCGACGTCCTCTTGAGGGACATTCGGCTTATTTTAAACAAGAATAGCATCACCCGACTTATTTATAACAAAATCAAAAATTTGACATTTTTTGGTTATTTTTGCAAACGGGGTGTGAACCCGAACTTGATTTTTGCGGCTATGGCCTTGCAACATTTCCACAAGGAATATTTCAAGGTTGTGTTCGCAAATTATTAAAAATGATTCAAAGTGGCTATTTTTGCAAAAAACAGCCTTCCGGCGTCCTTTCGGAACATTCGGCTATTTGCAAAAACGGCATCACTTTGATTTTATTGACAAAAACACACACATTTTTTTTTTGATTTTTTAAAAAGGGTGGTTGGACCCGATGAGGGTTGCCTACGTATCCCACCTAATGGCGAGAATCAAACCTGCGTAGTTCGGTCAGATTATTTGACCAATTATTTCAAAAATGTTCCACCTATTTTTTCAAATTTCAATTTTTCCGGGTACCTATTTCCCACAAATCTTATTTTCCTTTATCTCTTTTTTCTTCTTTTTCAACAATTTTTCTATCCTCGGGATTTCCACCGGTCAGCATAATGATCAAGGACAAAAAATGCAACACATAACATGCTCGGTCTTTTCCAATACCGGGTCACCTGTCCTAGATGGACCCAACCCCTGTGTTGAGTCCCCTAAGTCAAATATGATGCAAATAATCGTCCTAGACCTATGTTCAAAATCTTACGGTTTCATAGATTGCTAGACCGTGTACCCGAGCGGACAACTCGAATCGAGGAGGGGGCTACGTATCGGTGACCCGCGGAGTCAATCGGCTTTGTAACTTATCCGGCCTCTGTTTTCTTAATTTAAGGTGACTTTAACAGAAAGGGGAGTCTCAACCAGTAAGCACATCCCCGGGGGAGAAGAGAGAAGGGTTTTCGGCACAGTTTTATATACAGTTCACGTAATATCAAAGCGATAAAGCACATAGCATGTTATCAAATCACATAATGAAGTCAAACAAAAACACGAACGGCAGTTCTAAGGAGCTCGAGTTCTTAAACCCTGAAACCGAAGTTCAGGATTGGGTGTCGCCAGAGCTGTCACACCTCCCTTTTTACTACCCCAACATTTAAAGCATATGAATACGCTCGTAGGGTATACCCCGACGCTCAAATACCCGAAACGGATAAAATAACGTAAGGGAAGGAGTTTTTCCAATTAAAGGACAATCGGTTCGGGATTTTATTAGAGATCAATCAGTGTCGCCACTTGGGAATGACAATGGTGTCCCAAGTCACCGGCTAATCCCGAATCCGAGGAATTTTGACTCTTATAAATGTCTGCGAAGCAGAGATCCGGATAAGGAACTCTGTTAACCCGGGAGAAGGTGTTAGGCATTCCCGGATTCCGTGGTTTTAGCACGGTCGCTCCACTGTCGTTCCCGACTTTTGTTTGACTCAATTATAGGTTTTAACAACATAATGTGCTTTTACGTTAAATATTATTTTTTAGGAATTTGCGGTATCGCGAAAACACGCCTCGAGTCATACCGCAACCAGTACGCCTATGACTTTTGGTGTATTTCAGCTTTATCGAGATTTGGATTTGAGTCGCACCAAGTGCACACTCGTTCATAGGAAGGTATATTAAAATCGTGCCCTAAAACGGTCTATCGGCTTTTAATTATTTTGGGTAAGACTATGGAATTAACTAATAGTTTTCCCGAGTCTAATTGTATTATATCATTACTAAAGGGGGCCCCGCTTGTTTAAAGTCAGGCGAGGCTCATCCCAAATCAATTTTAAAGTCCAATCCTAAGGAATATACTATGTTTTTCTAATTGTTTTTTCCTTAATCGCATTCTAATATTAAACATTCCGGGCCCGTAATTTTCTTTGTTTATTGGGCCTGGCACACCTTGATTCTAATTTTTAACAACTACGTCACGGGAACCGTACCCGTAGCTATGACAATTACTTACGCACCAATTTCTGATTCGAGTAAATGAACTTTTCCTTGGCAATTTTGAAAGCTTGCAACGATGAGCTTCTCTCATTTCTGGGGGAAGTTCAGGATCTTGAACAAACACTTTATTATAAAGTTTTCGGATTAATTCATACTTTACTGATAAAAAGCCTACACTTATGATCTTGAATACTTCCCGTGAATTTCTTCCCAAAAGCCACCATCGAGTTCATTTTTTACTCTATCTTGTTCGATTCCAGTTTGGTATATTCCTTAAGTTTAGAGATTGAACCCCTAATGAGCAAATACTAACCCCTTGCTTAATAAGACATTTCCACCTCCTATTACTCACTGTATTCAAACCAAATTTAAACCTTACTTGTGCCAACTCTCTTTTTTTTATTCCTGGATGCGTAATATAAATCCAAACGTAGCTGTAAGCCCACAATATAATACAAAACAAATGTTTCTAGCTTTAACTTACAATAATTCCAATTATAGTTACCAAATAACCATCACTATATCTAAATCCATAACCAATTTCTCAAATCAATGGCTAATTTACAAACAGGAAGAAAAAATGAGTAGAACTAGATTAAGTCAACAAATAAAAGAACCAGCGCTTCAATTTACTTCCATGAACTTGAAATTACAAATGTGTACCTGAAAAGTTGAGTAAACCCATTAGATTTAATCGACAGCAGCTACAAAGCAGGGTTCAGCAAACAATTTCAGCAGTAAACAATTAGCATCATCAGCTCAATGTTTCAACAGCAACAGCGAACCAAACAGCTACCCAGGAAGTAATTTTTTCAGAAATTCAAAATCATTTCAAAACCCAATTTCACATTAAGACTGTTCTTCACTGATTTATGATGAATCTACCACTGTTTTTGGATTTTTGGGATGAATTTGAAGGCAAAAATAGAAGAAATAATGAATCTGAAATATTAATTTCAGATCTGAAAATTAACTATTATTTTTTTGGGATTTTTCTTAGGATTTCTATGGCTAAAATTCTAAAAGAGACCTCTAAAATCAGATTCCACCCCCTTATTAATGCTGAAAAATGCCTATTTATAGGCCAAAATCAAGAAATCTGAATTTTATTAAAAACCCATCAATTCCTAGCTTGTTGCACAAGTTAGTACCATTATTTCATTGAATTCTACACTAAGACCCATTCTAGAATACTCTACCATGTTCTATTTCCCTTGCATTACCTATTGTGCCCTCATTTCCTTTTATTATCTACTAAAATACCTTTTGTCATGCCCAAATTACCCTAAAAGCTCTATATTTATAACAATTATGCCAATTCCTATCCCAATTGTACCCTTTCTTCTTTTAAGCTTATTACCACTATACCAATTCTTATTCCCCATTTACCCCTACTTCTTAAGGCTAATTACATTCCTAAATTCTGCAATTTATCCCTATTTTAACTCATTTTCAGATTGTATTTATCAAATAGCCACAATTAAGTGACTATTGCTCAATTAGCCAATTAGCCCTATTAACTACTTTCAAAATTCAGAATTAATTCAATAACTAAATTCACATTACATTCATAACCAACCCTAGGCAGTCTTACAAACATAGCCACTTTTGTTTAATTATTCAATTAACAAGACTCGGGGGAACAATTTGATAGATGGTGAGTCTCATCAATTGAAATAACTAACCGAAATTGAATCTATCAAGTAATTGCCTTAGGTTGCTATGAATCGTGCGATTTCAACTACCGATTTAACTTGAATCTAAACTTGTCTAAGGAGCGAATCTTATAGTCGAACTTAATCACTAATGGGGCAGCTATAACCAATACATCCTAATTGATTACCAACACAAATCAATCAATTAAACTACTTTCACTGATTCTTCGAAACAAATCAAAACACTTATAATGCTATTATTCAACAATTCAACCAAAGATTCGAAAATAAGAGAAATGGCCCAAAAGCAGAAACTAAAAGAAAATCGAAAGTCAACAAATCTAACAGAAATTCAATACTAATAAATCTAAAAATCGTTAAAACTATACTAGTAAACTTAGAAACTAACAGAAATCAAATCACAGTCAAACACTTAGTGAAAAAATTAAAATGAACTAAAGTCTAACAATCCGAATCAAAAAGTCTAACAAGAAATCTTGAAAAGTCTAAAACTACAAGCATGGCCGAGAATCACCAATTAACCAAAATCTAAAAACCTAAGGATACTAACAATCAAAGCATGGCCGAAAATAAAAGTGACAAGCAATTAACGAAAATTGAAATCAAAGAAGAGAACACTTAATCAAATTAACACACAATCATACTAACAAAGCACAAAAATAAAGAATAGGACACTTAGCTCTTTACTGCCCGTTTTTCCTTTTCTTTTTTTTTTTTGTTTTTCTTCTTTTCTTGATTATTCACTGATTTTCTTCATCGCTTTCTTCAACAAACTTCGTGTCTTGAATTTCCGACGACCTTCTTGAAAAATTCTCGGGCAGGCTTTATTCTTGCCGATTCTCGCGGCTTTTGACTCGATTTCTTGTGTAACGATGTAAAAGAATAGTGGGGTGACGGCTTTGGGTGGTTTTGAGGCGGCGGCGCCGTGAGAAGTGGGTGGCGGCGCATCTAGGGTTTAAGTTTTGGAGATTTTGGTTGGGTTTTGAAAGAAGCTAGTGGTGGGGAAGTGATAAGGAGAGAAAGGGGGTTGTTTTGGTGTAATTTTGACCGGGAAAGGTGGCCGGCCGCCGCCGTGGGAAGGCGGAACCCTAGCGGCGGCGGTAATGAATAAGAGAAGAGGGGTCGGCTAGTTTGGACATGAAGTGAAGAAGAAGACAGTAAGTCTTCTTCATTTGACTTGGTATATTAATTTGTAACGAGGATTTTGGAGCCGTTGGATTTAACCATGAATCAAGGGCTGAGATTGAATATTTCAGAGAAAGGGGAAACCGGGTCTGGCTTGAACCGGTTGGGCTGGGCGTGGGTAATTTCTGCCTGGGCTGGGGCTAGGCACGTTTGGGCTGGTATTTGAGATGGCAATTGGCCCAATCTCTTGCCATTGTGTTATATTTCCCCTCTGCATTTGTGTATTACTATTTTTGTATTTTAATTTCTTGTATTTTTTTATATATTTTTTTATTATTCTACTTTGTAATTATTTGAAACTTATTAAAAATTAAACTAATTACCTCTTTTTGACAATTTTTTTTTATAATTTAAAAGCTAACTAATTTTGATTTTTTTTTCTTTAATTTGTTAGAAAATGAATTATCTTCCTAAGAATGCAATTTTTTTTTTGTATTTTCATTTATTACACGCAAATAACATGCAAAACAACTAACACAAAATTCACACAAAATTTAGAAAATAAGGAAAAATCATTTATTTTGAATTTTAGAGGAATAACTCATGTGTATGGTAAAAATCACGTGCTCACAGCGGATGCAGGGCCGGATATGCGTGCCCAATGTTAACGGCCTTCGTGAATTGATATTGGAGGAAGCCCACAGCTCGCGGTATTCTATTCATCCAGGAGCCGCGAAGATGTATCAGGATTTGAAGCAGCATTACTGGTGGAGAAAGATGAAGAAAGATATTGTGATCCATGTGGCTCGGTGTTTAAACTGTCAGCAGGTCAAGTATGAGCATCAGAGACCTGGTGGTGTATTCCAGCGTATTGATATTTCGGAGTGGAAGTGGGAAAGAATAACTATGGACTTTGTTAGTGGACTCCCTCGGACAGCGAGGAAGTTTGATTCAGTTTGGGTGGTGGTGGATAGGTTGACCAAGTCAGCTCACTTCATCCCAGTGTGTACTACTTATTCCTCAGAGCGGTTGGCAGAGTTATTCATCCGTGAGATCGTGAGATTGCATGGGGTTCCCATTTCTATTATATCGGACAGAGGTACCCAGTTCACATCTCAGTTCTGGAGGACATTTCAGCGAGAGTTGGGTTCACAGGTAGAGTTGAGCACAGCATTTCATCCACAGACGGATGGGCAGTCCGAGCGTACTATTCAGATATTGGAGGACATGTTGCGTGCTTGTGTCATTGATTTCGGTGGTTCATGGGCTGATTATTTGCCTTTGGCGGAGTTTGCTTATAATAATAGCTATCAGTCCAGCATTCAGATGGCACCGTATGAAGCTTTATATAGGAGGCGGTGTAGGTCTCCAGTTGGTTGGTTTGAGCCCGGCGAGGCTAGATTGTTGGGGACAGAGTTAGTTCAGGATGCCTTAGACAAGGTGAAGGTGATTCAGGAGAGACTTCGAACAGTTCAGTCGCGTCAGAAGAGTTATGCGGACGGGAAGGTCCGAGATGTGTCTTATTCAGTAGGTGAGAAGGTGTTGCTGAAAGTTTTGCCTATGAAGGGTGTTATGAGGTTTGGAAAGAAAGTGAAGTTGAGCCCAAGGTTTATTGGACCTTTTGAGGTGCTTAGGAAAGTTGGGAAGGTGGCTTATATGCTTGCTTTGTCACCCAGTTTGTCGGGAGTTCACCCGGTGTTCCATGTATCTATGCTCCGGAAGTATGTCGGAGACCCGTCTCATGTGTTAGATTTCAGCACGATACAGCTAGATGAGGATTTGACTTATGATGTGGAACCGGTAGCCATTTTGGGTCGACAGGTTCGTAAGCTGAGATCCAAGGATATAGCTTCAGTGAAAGTGCAGTGGAGAGGTCGTCCCATGGAGGAAGCAACTTGGGAGACCGAGCAGGAGATGCGAAGCAGATATCCACACTTTTTTGATACTCCGTGTATGTTTCTTAACCCGCTCGCGGACGAGCGTTTGTTTAAGTTGGGGAGAATGTAACGACCCGGCCCGTCGTTACGGGAATTACCACCCCGTTACCTTGCATTTACATATATTATACTTTTAAATCAGTATTAGAGTATATCGGGTGAGTTAGGAGTGATTTGGATTGAAAATGAACAAATAGCATGTTTGAAGAAAGCTTGAATATGAGAAGTCAACCAAGAGTTGACTATTGAGTTAGAGTGCTCGGAACCGGATTCTGATGATTCGACTAGTTTTGGGGGATCAATTATGACTTAGGAGAGCAATCGGAATTGAATTCGGAGGTCCGGTGTAGTTTTAGGCTTGAATTGCCGAAGGTTGATTTTTGGCGAAAACCGGATGGTAGGTGATATTTTGATCCGGGGTCGGAATGGAATTCCGACAATTTCTGTAGCTTCGTTATGTGATTTTGGATGTGTCTGCAAATTTTCAGGTCATTCGGACATCGTTTGATCGGGTTTTGGATTGAATGTTAGTTTTGTAAGTTTTGAAGAAACTTAGGCTTGAATTCGTGAGTAAATGGTGATTTTGATGTTTAGTATGGTGTTTTATGATTGGAACAAGTCCGTATCATGTTTTGGAGTACGTTGGTGGTTTTCGTTGGGGTCCCGGGGGCCTCGGGATGATTTCGGACCATCAACCGGGCATTTGGACTTGGCAAAAATCTGCAGAAAAATTACACGTTCTGCCCAGGCCTTTAAGCCTTCGCGTTCGCGTGGCAAGGTCAGCGTTCGCGAAGGTCAAGCTAATCGGTGCATCGCGTTCGCGAGGAGGGGAACCGCGTTCGCGTAGGCCAGGGATCGTGTGCATCGCGTTCACGTTCCAGTGGTCGCGTTCGCGTAGGTGTGTGAGGGTAAGGCTTCGCGTTCGCGGGAGGAGTATCGCGAACGCGTAGAAGGAATTTAGGCGGCTGGGAGTTGAGCATCGCGAACGCGTGGTTGGCATCGCGTTCGCGAAGGGTAGCTGGAAGTTGGGCATTGCGAACGCGTGGAAGGCATCGCGTTCGCGAAGGGTAAGAGAGAGCTGTTCATCGCGAACGCGTTGGAGCTCACGCGAACGCGAAGAACAAAATGTTCTGGCAGTGAATAAAATCCAGAAACAGAAGGCTTACGGGTTTACACCCCCAAACCATAATTTTGAGCCCTAGAGAGAAGAAAACTCGAGGAAATCATAGAGAAGTCATCGGGTATTCGTCGGAGGTAAGATTCTTGACTCAAAAACATCATTTTATGGTAGAATTAACATCAATCTTCATGAAATTGGGTTGAAATCTTGAAGAAATGTGGCCTAAATATTGAAAACGGGATTTTTGGATTTGGAAGGCCATTTGAACTCCGATTTCGATAAATTTTATATGCACGGACTCGTGGCGAGATGAGGGTCGCGTTGGTACTAATTTCGAAATTTTCCGAGCAGTGGGCCCGGGGTCGGGTTTTACCAACTTGGTGTATTTATGCGAATTTCATGTAAATTGAAATGGGTTATGATTATTTGACCCGTATTTGATATAATTATTGTGGGTTGACTAGATTCCACGCACGAGGGAGCTAAATTCAAAGGAAAAGGCATCGCGGACGAGTCTTCGACCGACTAGAGGTGAGTAGTTTGTGTATATGGTAGCCTGAGGGTTCGAAACCTCGGCTTAGCACATTGTGACGCTAGTAGGGCGTGGCTCGCACACCGTGGCAGGTGCGGGATTGATTGTGACTAGGGATTGAGACTTGGCCCGGATGTGAATAATATGTTGTTAGTGTTGGAAATACACTGTATTTGATATATTTGTGGGCTGTAAGCCTTGTTTGGGGCCTTGTGCCGATCTGTAGCGTCCTTAGAGGACAACATTTATGTGATAGCTATAATTGCTTGAATCACTGATCTCAGTCCTGGAAATTGAATTCACCTTTTTGAAATGCTAAGTCACCGGCTTTTTGCAAAATTAATAAAGTTAAAGTATTTTTCATAAATTATGAACTGGAAACTGGAAATAAGAAAAATGAACTATTTTGTGACTTATTTGCTTATTGTGGACTGATATGAGGATCGGGCTGCACGCCGCAGCAGTATTGCGCTTGGGCTGTAGGAGCCCCTCCGGAGTCTGTACACACCCCCGGTGAGCGCCGTCGACGTTAAATTGGATCGGGCTACACGCCGTAGCGGTTATGTGCATTGCATTGCATCTTTATTTGTTGAATTACTCTGTGGTAGCTGTATTGTATTGTTGATGCTAGTTCGTAGGAGATTCGAACTGTAGTTTAGCTTCATTATGTGGTATTCTGTGGATTTCTTACTGTCAGCTACTTATATATATTTGTTACTCACTGAGTACTTAGTACTCACCCTTACTCCCTGCACCTTTTGTGTGCAGACTCAGGTACTCAGGAGCAGTAGACAGGCGATTCCAGCGTTTGTAGTGTCATTTCGAGTTGCTGAGGTAGCTGCCTACGTTCGTAGAACCTAGCTTCTCCTCTCTTTTCCAGTTGTTATTTGTATTTTGTATTCAGACTTGAGTATTTCTATACAGTACTCTCTATTCCTGTTGGGTTTTGCTAGAGGCTCTAGACTTGTGACTCCGGATCTTTGGGAGTGTCAGTATTTTGTTCATTTCTATTATTATTGGAGTTATTAAACTCATATATTCTTCTTGTGATATCCATTTGGGACTGATATCGTTGTGATAATTGAATTATTGGTCTGGCTGGCCTAGCTTGATTGTTGGGCGCCATCACGACCGGATTTGGGTCGTGACACATGATTTCTTCATCCCTCCCATTCACATCACTAAATTCACTTTGGACATCCTAAGCCGCATCTTTGAGAGCTGCTTGACTTATAATTTTGCCGGTCTTAAGATCGTCCTCCACCATTTCTCCCATTTTGATTATTTCTTCAAAGGATTAACCAACTGCAGATATCATTTTTTGAAAGTAATCCGGATCTTGAGCCTAAAGGAAAACAGTGGCCAACTCGTGATCATCCATGGGTGGCTTAGCTCTAGCTGCCTGCTCTCTCCATTTGATGGCATATTTCCTGAAACTTTCAGTTGGTTTCTTTTTCAGCTTAGAAAGGGAAATGCGGTTTGGGGTGACGTCAATATTGTATTGAAACTGTTTGACAAAGGTCTGTGCCATGTCATCCCAAACGTACCAACCAGATGCATCTTGTTCCCAAAACCATTTAGATGCTACTCCCGAGAGGCTTTCCCCAAAATAAGCCATAAGCAATTCTTCGTTTCTTCCCACACCTCTCAATTGGTTGTAATACCTTTTCAGGTGGGCTATGGAATTTCCACGTCCATCATACTTTTCAAATTTGGGAACCTTGAAACCAGGAGGCAAGTGGACATCCGGGAACATACTTAGATCTCTGAAGGCAACACTCTTTTGACCTGCCATTTCTTTCGTGTTTTTCAGCCGTTGTTATAATCTCTTTAATCTTCGGGCCATTTCTTCCTGTACCTCCTTTCGGGTAGGCTTCTCCGTGTTTGTAGGAAGATTAAACGAGTATGAGTGGTACTCGGGAGAGTGGTATTGTTCTTGCTGTATATCAAACTGTGACTCTTGAGAAGGCTGTCCCTGGCCATTGGCCCATGCTTGACGCATTTTGGTCATTTGTCGTTTCAGTATTCTATTTTCCTCAACCACAGCAGACCATTGTTGAACTTTCTGACCCTGAGTCTCTTGAGCACTCGTAACAGCTTCGATGTATTCCTTGAATCTTGCTTTCCAATTTACCACAACCAACCACCTCAACTTTCTGAATTAACAAAACGAAACCACCATGTTAGCGTTAAGGTATTCCGTTTATTGATTTCCTTTGTTTTTTCTGCTATTTTCTTTTTTTTTTTTTTTTTGCCTTTTTATGGTTTTTCATTTTTTTTTTTGATTATGGATATGGTCGAATCCTATGTGGATTGCCTACGTATAATGACCCCGCATGAATCAGACCGGGCGTAGTTCTTGCAAATTAATGCAAGAAATAAAGAGATGTTTATTTGATTTTTTTTGTTTTCTTTTTTTTGAAGAAAAATTGTAAAAGCTGACTCCAACTACAAACTCTGATGAAAAACTTTCACACCTTGTGCCAGAGATTTCTACAAGAATAAGAATATTTTTAGCGTCAATTATGACTATTTCTACAAAATTAGCCATGTAATGGCTTATTTGGCAAAAATGGCTATTTTTTGCAAAATTTATTTAAGAAAGATAAACTTGAAAATTTTTCATCCTGTGGCTCATGGGGCATCGTTCGGCATCACCATAATCCAACACAAGATTGAAAAGTATTTAATGTCAATTGACTATTTTTTCAAAATTGGCCATATAATGGTTTATTTAGACAAAGTGGCTCTTTTTGCAACAATTTATTTAAGAAACTACATATTCGATGATTAAAATCAAATCAAAACATCTCATCTTGGGGCCCATGGGGCATCGTTCGGCACCGACATAGGCCAATACAAGACTGAGGAAGTTTAAATGCCAAATGTGGCTATTTCAGCAAAACCGGCCATATAATGGCTTATTTGATAAAGTATTTATTTTTTGTCAAATTGAGTGATGACTCAAACTTGATTTTGTGGATACGGCCTTTCGACATTTTCGCGAGGGAATATTTCAAGGCCGTGTCCAAAAATTATTTACAAATGACTCACAAAGGCTATTCTTGCAAAAACGGCCTTATGGCGTCCTTTGAGGGACGTTCAGCTTATTTTAAACAAGAATAGCATCACCCGACTTATTTATAACAAAATCAAAAATTTGACATTTTTTTGTTATTTTTTGCAAACGGGGTGTGAACCCGAACTTGATTTTGCGAATACGACCTTTCAACATTTCCACATGGAATATTTCAAGACTGTGCCCGCAAATTATTAAAAATGATTCAAAGTGACTATTTTTGCAAAAATAGCCTTCCGAAGTCCTTTCGAAAGATTCGGCTATTTTCTAAAACGGCATCACTTTGATTTTATTGAAAATTAAAAATTCAACATTTTTTGGTTATTTTTTGAAAGGGGTGTGAACCCAAACATGATTTTGAAGCTACGGCCTTTCAACATTTCCACATGGAATATTTCGAGGCCATTATTCAAAAAGAAAAAAGAAAAGTCTCAAAGTGGCCATTTTTACAAAAATAGCCTTCCAACGTCCTTTCGGAACATTTGGCTATTTTCAAAAACAACGTCACTTTGATTTTATTGGAACACATTTTTTTGATTTTTTAAAAGGGGTGGTTGGACCCGATGAGGGTTGCCTACGTATCCCGCCTAATGGCGAGAATCAAACCTGCGTAGTTCGGTCAGATTATTTGACCAATTATTTTAACAAAATTGTTCTCCCTATTTTTCCAAACATTCAAATTTTCGACGGCATTTCGTCAATACTTTTGATATTTTTCTATTCCAAAATTATTTTTCTTTTGGTTTTCAGGAATTTAGCCAATCAACATAATAATCTGTAACAAATAAATGCAACATATAACATGCTCGGTCTTTTGATTACCGGGTCACCTGTCCTAGACGGACCCAACCCCTGTGTTGAGTCCCCTAAGTCAGATATGATGCAAATAATCGTCCTAGACCTAGGTTCAATATCCTGAAGTTTTCATATGGTACTAGACCGTGTACTCGAGCGGACGACTCGGATCGAGGAGAGGGCTACGTATCGGTGACCCGCGGAGTCAATCGGCTTTGTAACTTGTCCGGCCTCTTTTTCTTATTTTTGGTATTGACACTAACAGAAATGGGAGTCTCAACCAGTAAGCACATCCCCGGAGGTAAGAAGAGAAGGGTTTTCGGCACAATTTCATATATACAGTTCACGCAATATCAAATCGGTAAAGATGTAGCACATTAATCAAAATATATAATAAATCAGATATAAGCAAAAACAACAATTTAACTAAGCTCGAATTCTTAAACCCTGAACCGAATTTCTGGGTTACTTGTCCCCAGCAGAGTCGCCAGAGCTGTCACACCTCCTTTTTTCACACTCACGTAAATGTGCCACTGTTAAATACTATACCCCGAGAAGGGATATAATAATAATCAGGGAAGGAGTTTTTCCACTTAAAGGACAGTCAGAACGGGATCAATTTATTTAATTTTTCACTGTCGCCACTTGGGGAAATAATGGTGTCCCAAGTCAACGGTTTAATCCCGAACCGAGGAAATTTATGACTCTGTATTACAGTCTGCGAAACTAGAAACCTGGTTAAGGAATTCTGTTAACCCGGGAGAAGGTGTTAGGCACTCCCAGATTCCGTGGTTTTTGCACGGTCGCTCAACTGCAATTTTTGTTTTTATCTGATTTCTTTATATATTTCAATTATGTGCTTTTATGTTCCGCTTTTTTATTTTAAAAGAATTGCAATGTTGTGAAAATGTATTTTGCGCCACACCGTACCAGTACGCCTATGGCCTTTTAACACATTCCGACTTCGTTGAGAGTAGGATTTGGGTCACATAAATGCGCACCCGTATCTAGGAAAATAATTTTATTAAAGTCGTGCCTAAAGAGTCTATCGTGTTGTTACATTGCGAGGGCCATGGAATTTGCTAAATGGCACGCCTCGGAATCTAAGGTAGAGTAAAAGCTAACTAAAACAAGGGCCACACAATTTAGATTTTGTTCGGCATGGCACACCTCGAATCTCCTATAAGAACTAACAAGAACAAAGTCTGAAACGCATGAAAATTGACCACCGTATTAATCATTCTAATATGCCATGGAAATTGAACAACAAACAGTACATAACTTAAATAACAAAGAGATATGCCACCTCAAATAGCCGTCGAAATAAAACGAGATAAGATTAACTTTTGGAGCACCTTGGAATTTAATATACACAAGAACGAACCAAACTGCTGCTTCAAATCCTTCCTTATCAGCAGCAATATTAGGTATGATATTTGTATATGGATGACACAATATCCAACCTTTTTTTTTACTGATTGATATCAAACAATTAGCTTCTTGAATATTTAGGCAGGGGTGAGATAGAATTACCGAAAAGCTACAGGCACTATGCTTACCACTCTTTGTATATAGCAAAGAAACTTATGTTTTTTGGAGTTTCAATTGAAATGAAAAAATTCTCTTCCCATTTTAGAGGTTCATCAATGTCTTGTTTTGTGAAATAAAATGGAATGGTAAGCTTCTCTAATAGTTTACTGGTATGGAACTAGACTAGAATTATCCCAGTTCCAAGCCTTTTCAATCTTATCTGCACTGATTATTTTAATTACTACTGGTCCCATAATAGACACATTATTGACATTTGGGATGTCCTTCTGTTGATATCTCTTAATATTGTCATCATATATAAGCATACAGCAGGCTCTAACTACCACTCATCTTTATAGAAAGCATTTCATAAGCAACTTACCCAACGTAAATATAACGAGAATACTCACGATTTACAGCAATGTTGAGTTTTAGCAACTCGAACTCGAAAGGGAGACGATAACAAATGACAGCGACAAATCGAGCCGTGAATAATTCTCCAACGAGAACGCAGCAAATCTCTGAATGAGGACAGGTTCTGATTAATAGAACTCAACGATTACATCAAATGATTCGAATTGAACCTAAATGAATCTTCGAGAGGGACTTTTGGCTAGAATCGTTGGAGAGAAAGCAAGCAACCACAACGACGAGCTCGGAAATCCACTCCAACTCAGTCGAACTCCAGAAGAAGAACAAACAATCACCAAAAATTGAAAACGAAATTCCCTCTTTTATGAACCCTAGAATCTAATTTTAAATCTGCAATTTCCTCCCCGAAAGTTTTCTCCAAATCCTCTCACTAAATAGCCCTTCAAATTTTTGCTCAATGTCCAGAGATAGAGACACGCTATTTTCGTGTCTCTATCTGATGAAGAAGCTTCCGATATTAACAAAGAGAATGGATTGGGCTAGAGTAGTGCTTTTTGGGCCTGGGTATTGAGGGTATTTTTCTGAATTTGTTTTGGGCCTAGGGGTGTTTGGGCCTGATGTTATTTTCTTGACATTTTGTTCTAAAATAAATTGATACTAATTAGTACTAAAATGTGAAATTAAATTCCTAAATGCAAATGCATATTTTTTGTATTTTTATATGAATTTTCATGCAACTAATTAATACATAAATTGTAAAAATAAGGAAAAATTATTTATTTTGAATTTTATGGGAATAACTCATATGTAGGGTAAAAAATCACGTGCTCACATC
Organism: Nicotiana noctiflora; assembly: GCA_032618575.1. NCBI lineage: Eukaryota > Viridiplantae > Streptophyta > Magnoliopsida > Solanales > Solanaceae > Nicotiana > Nicotiana noctiflora. The sequence goes on along the minus strand of JASVEL010007946.1, from coordinate 75,272 downwards.
CGCTACCTTCATTCTCTGGATATGGGAGTTCTTCATTGGCCAGCACTCCGCCCCGTACAACGTTGCTGGTCTAACCACAGCTTTATAAAACTTCCCCTTAGATACTGCAGCACTTTCTTGTCACACAAGACTCCCGACGCAAGCCTCCATTTCGACCATCCAGTCCCTATTCGGTGAGTGACATCCCCGTCGATCTCTCCATCCCCCTGGATCACCGACCCAAGATATCTGAAATTGTCCTTCTTGGCGATGACCTGAGAACCAAGCTTCACGTCCCTACCAGCTCCTTCTTCACTCGGCTCAGAGCTAAACTTGCACTCCAAGTATTCAGTCTTACACCTGCTTAGTCTGAAACCCTTTGACTCGAGGGACTGTCTCCAAATTTCTAATCTCTCGTTAACACCGACCCTTGACTTGTCTATTAAGACAATATCGTCAGCGAATAGCATACACCATGGAATGTCTTCTTGGATATGTTGAGTTAGAGCATCCATCACCAAAGCAAATAGGAGGGGGCTGAGCGTCGATCCTTGGTGAAGCCCCATTTCCACCGGGAAGTGGTCTGTGTCGCCACCCACCGTCCTAACCCTCGCCTTAGTGCCATCATACATATCCTTGATCATCTTAATGTATGCCTCCGGCACGCTCTTCGCCTCCAGGCACCTCCATAACACCTCTCTTGGAACCTTGTCGTATGTCTTCTCCAAGTCGATAAACACCATGTGCAAGTCCTTCTTCTTGTCCCTAAACTTTTCCACCAATCTCCTGACAAGGTGGATAGCTTCTATGGTGGAGGGGCCCGGCATGAAACCAAACTGGTTCACCGAGATTAACGGCATCGCCCTCACCCTCGCCTCAACCACCCGCTCTCATACTTTCATGGTATGGCTTAGTAATTTGATGCCCCTATAGTTATTGCAACACTGGATATCACCTTTGTTCTGATACACAGGCACAACTGTGGTCCACCTCCACTCATCTGGCATCTTCTTGGATCTGAAGATCGCATTGAACAACCTGGACAGTCACTCCACTCCTGCCCTACCCATGTATTTCCAAAACTCTACCGGAATTTCATCTGGTCCGGTCGCTCGCCCCCTACTCATCATACGCAAAGCCTCCACGACCTCTTTTACCCTAATGCAACTGCAGAACCCTAGATTCCTACGGTGCTCTGAGTCCCTCAGCTCCCCTAACTCTATGTCTTGGTCACCTTCCTCATTGAACAGGTCTCGGAAGTATGCTTGCCACCTCTGCCTGACCTGAGCCTCCCCCATCAGAACTCTACCATCCTCGTCTTTAATGCACCTAACTCGGTCCAGGTCCCGCGCATTCTTCTCCCTCACTTCAGCCAACCTAACAGAAGAAAAAAGCCAAGAGAAAAAAAATCCAACTATGACATGTGTATATCACATTGTATATTGTGTACATCAGTGTATATCACACACGGTTTTAAGGACGTCCGTGTATATCATGTATACAACATAATTCTCTTATGGACACCCATGTATATCACATTGCATATCATACATATTATACAAATTCTCATGGATATACACAGATAAACAATATATACATGAGATATCAATGATGTACATAGAGATATACACTGGTTACAATTTTGGTATACACACGTCTGATGTGCTATATACTGTGATATACAAATAATATAATATTTTTATTGTGATATACATTAATATAAAGGCAACATATATATATATATATATATATATATATATATATATATATATATATATATATATATATATATATATATATATATATAATTTTATATTATTGATTTACATAATTTTATATTATTTATATACAAAGAATAAAAATAAAATTTTAATATAGATATTGATAGACAAAGAAGAAAATATACATATTATTATTGTGATATATATTTATTGGCTATTTGATGCTAATATCTATAATTAGAGCTATTTTCTGTTAATTATCTGAGTATATTGTTATACTATGCTAAAATTCCTATTTTTAAACCTTTTACAACGGTTCATGGAGATTTTGAAACAGTTTCCGTACAATTAGAGCAGTGTGCTCTATTGTAAACAAAAGCAGACTTCAATAATAACATGATAAATATCTTTGTGATTTGGGCCTGACACTCGGAGGCCACGACTATATATACATTTGTTATTTGCCTCTCAAATACAATGCTGCCAAAGAAAATGTTTGTTTATTACTTTACTTATTTTTTTATTTTAAAAACATATCACTATTAGAAAACATAGTTGTCACGACCCGAATTCCCCACAATCGGGATCATGATGGCGCCTTCTTTGTTTTAGCTAGGCAAGCCAACACCATCTTTCCATTAACTCAATCGTCCAGTTGTCAATTTAATTAAAAAGAATAATAATAATAATAATAACGTTAATTGCGGAAGTCTACTTCATAAATCTGAATATAAGTGTGAAATACTCACATAGATCCTCTACCCAAGATGTGGAGTCACAAACTCACGAACTACTAAGAATAACTACACATAATGGTCTGAAAGAAATATAATAACCATCTGTCTCGAAACAATGAGACTACAGCAACAATGAAAAATATAAGAAGTGACGCCGGGCTTGCGGACGTTTGCAAGCTACCTCAGTCTCGAGAGTATGACAATCCTGCTAGTGAACTACTGCGTGCTGCTCAAAACCTGGAGCTGTGCAAAAACTCACAGAAGTGTAGTATCAGCACAATCCGACCTTATGTGCTGGTAAGTGCCTGGCCTATCCCGGCGAAGTATTGACAAGCCAAGGACCAGACACTCACATAAACCTTTGCAGTTCTATATACATATGTACCACAAAATAACAGAAATATTGAGCAACACAAATAACAAGGGATGGAACATGCTAGGGGAAGCACAATCGAATATACATAATTCATCAGTAGGGTAAAAAAAAATAGAGTGCAACAAATAATTATCACAAAACATGAATTGAATAGTTACACGACATCACCCTTCGTGCTTTTACTCTCATCCTCACCAAAAAATCTAATAAAAGTGCACGGCATCACCCTTCGTGCTTTTACTCTCATTCTCACCAAATAAGCAAATAAATGTGCACGGCATTACCGTTCGTGCTTATACTCTCATCCTCACATTCATGGCACGGCATGATCATTCGTGCATGATTTAATTAACAATGGCACGGAATTTTCCTTCGTGCATAAATAGTAAAACATGGCACAAAATGATCATTCATGCATAAATAGTAAAACATGCCACGGAATGATCCTTCGTGCATAAATAGTAAATATGGCACGGAATGATCCTTCGTGCGAATATAATTAACAATGGCACGGAATGATCCTTCATGCGAATATAATTAAAAATGACACGGCATAACCCTTCGTGCTTTATCACTCTTCCTCTCCCAAACAACAGTCACAATCAAGGGGCAAGGGGAATAGAATAAACAACAAGTACCATCCAAGCAAGGGAGTAACAACAGTCATAACAATATCCCGGCAAGGGAACAACAACAATAACACAATAATAAGGTCCCGACAAGGGAACAATAATACAACTTTCACAACCCGGCAAGGGATCAATAATATAACTTAGGAAACTTCAACATTATCTCACAACATGTATCAACAAATGACTCACGGTCATGCTAGACTCCGGTGTATAGATGCTCATCTCCATGCCTATACACCGCACTCGATCATTTAGCAATTAGCAAGTTATTATACTCTACTCCTATTCCCTCAAACTAGGATAGATCAAACACTTACCTCGACGGCTTATAGTCCACTCAATCCTCAATCAATGCTTTTCCTTTCGAATTTGAATCCAAATAAATCGTATCTATACACAATTTATATAATATCATCAATTCTACTCAACAAACCAGCCCAATTGCCAAATTAAAGTATTTTTAACATGCTGTCCAAAAATTGTAACACCAACCCTGGGCCCGCTTGGTCAAAAAATTCCAAAAATTATAGTAACAGATTTTTCGTCTCACCACGAGTCCGTACATATAAAGAATACCAAAATCGGAGTCCGTTTGACCCCTCAAATCGACCCCTAAAGGTCTCATAATTCCAAGCCCCAAAATCCTATTTTTCTACTATTTTCATGAATTAAAGAATGGGATTGTGGTTTATAATCACCCATAAATAATTTTTAATAATCAAATCACTTACCTTTGTGATAACCACTGATTTTCTCTCTTAAATATTGCCTCAGAAGCTTCTTCCCGTTCAAAAATTGGAAGAAAACTCGACCTGCTCATTATAAGTATACTGTTCATGCGTTTTACTGCTCCCAATGGATTCCCTGTGAACTTCTAAAGAATTTAGGCTTTTGAATCACTTAATTTGACCTTATAATGAAGGGGATATGTAGGTTTTAAGATTTGCAGATAGGGCAGGTTTTTAATATGCAGTTAGGGGCAATTTTGTCATTAACCTGAAAATTTGGGCGACCTTAGTAAAATGGCCATAAAATCCTCATACGATGTCCAAATTCGATGATTCTTTTTGCTACGGGTTCATAATTACGATACGGATCTAATTATTCATTCATAAAAGTAACAGAAACTCATTTTTTCAATATGATATCATTTACGCTTGAACAAACGATGTCGAAACATAACAAAAACAAGCACAACGCAACCCAAACCTATCCGAAACACGTCAAACGACGTTTGTTTTTTACCAAACTTTATAGAAAGTGCTTAAGCAATATATAAGACTTGTACCTGGTGTTGGAACCAAAATATGAGCCCGATACCGTGGTCTTTTAATCAATTTTTATTTTTATTTTCCTTAATAATTTCCGAAAAAATAATTTAACAGAAAAATTTATATCTCGGGCTCTAGGCCTCGGAATTCGACTCCGGGCATATGACCGAGTCCTATACTTTTCTACGGACCTTTCCGGACCATTCGAACTCGGGTCCAGATCCGTTTACCAAAAATATTGACCAAAGTCAACTATATCAATATTAATATCAAATTTCTCATTGAATTCACATATTCTAACACAAAAATTTTTCGGCTACATGCCCGGACTGTGCACGTAAATCGTGGCAATATAAAATAAGGTTTTCAAGGCTTGAGAAGCATGGGACGGATGAGGAAAATAGGTGATGACCCTTTGGGTCATCACATCCTCCACCTCTAAAACAACCGTTCGTCCTCGAACGGACAAAAGAAGGAAGTACCGTAGCCGGGGAACAAATGTGGATAACGACTCCGGGTCGATGCCTCAGGAGGCTGACCTCTCCACTGAACACGCACGAAAGGGAAGCTCTTCGACCTCAATTGTTGAACCTGCCGATCTAAAATAGCTACTGGCTCCTCCTCATAAGATAGATCCTTGTCCATCTAGACAGTACTGAAGTCTAACACATGTGTAGGATCGTCATAATACCTCCGAAGCATGGATACATGAAAAACTGGATGCACGGCTGATAAGCTAGGTGGCAATGCAAGTCTATAAGCTATATATCCCACTCGATCCAGAATCTCAAATGGACCAATGTATTTTGGGCTAAGCTTTCCCTTCTTTGTGAACCTCATCATGCCCTTCATAGGCGATTCACGGAGCAATACCCGCTCACCAACCATGAAATCTACGTCTTGGACCTTACAGTCTGCATAACTCTCTTGTTTAGACTGTGCCGAACGCAACCTCCCTTAAATAGTCCGTTCGGACTGACCGCCCATCTGAGGATGGAATAATGTGCTAAACCTGGGTGCCTAATTATTGCTGAACCGCTCTCCAGAAACGCGAGGTAAACTGCGTACCCCGATATGAGATAATAGATACCGGCACCCCATGTAGTCGAACAATCTCCCGGATATAAATCTCTGCTAACCTCTCCTATGAGTAGGAGACTAATACTGGAATGAAATGTACTGATTTAGTCAGCTTATCAACAATGCCCCAAATAGCATCAAACTTCTTTCGAGTCAATGGAAGTCCAGTAATGAAATTCCTTGTAATCCGCTCCCACCTCCAATCGGGAAGCTCAATTCTCTAAAACACACCACCAGGCCTCTGATGTTTATATTTGACCTGCTGACAATTCAAACACTGCACTACATCTACCACAAATTCCTTTCTCATTCTACGCCACCAATAATGTTGTCGCAAATCCTGATACATCTTTGTTGCGCCTAGATGAATAGAATTTCGGGAATTGTGAGCTTCCTCTGGAATCAATTCTCGAAGTCCATCAACATTTAGCATACAAATTCGCCCTTGCAATCTCAGAACTCCATCAGTATTTAAGGTGACCTGCTTGGCACCTCCTCGCTGAAACGTGTCTTTAAGGAAACATAAATGAGGATCATCAAATTGCCAATCGCAGATACGCTAAAATAGGGAAGAACAAGCAATCGTGCAAGCCAACGCTCTGCTAGGCCCAGAAATACCTAATCTCATAAATTGGCTAGCTTAGGCCTGAAGATCTAAGGCAAGCGGTCTCTGGCTAACCAGAATGAAAGCAAGACTACCCATGTTGGCAGACTTTCTACTCAACACATCGGTCACTACATTAGCCTTACCTGGGTGATATAAGATAGTAACGTCATAATCTTTCAGCAAATCTAGCCATCTCCTCTGTCGCACATTTAACTCCTTCTGCTTGAACAAGTACTGAAGACTCTTGTGATCCGTGTATACCTCACACGCCACACCATATAAATAATGCCTCCAAATTTTCAAGGCATGAAGAACCGCTGCCAACTCTAGGTCATGAACCGGATAATTCTTCTAATGGATTTTCAACTATCTTGACGCATATGCAATAACCTTGCCATCCTGTATCAACACCGCTCCAAGCCCATTACGAGAAGCATCACAGTAGACTGTGTAAGGCCCTGAACCCATGGGCAAAATTAACACTGGTGTCGTAGTCAGAGGTGTCTTGAGCTTCCGAAAGCTTGCCTCACATTCCTCTGACCATTCGAATTGAACACCTTTCTGGGTCAATCCGGTCATCGGGGTTGTAATAGATGAAAAACCCTCCACAAACCGCCAATAATACTCTGCTAACCCCAAGAAATTCCGGATCTTTATGGCTGATGTTAGTCTAGGCCAGTCCTTGACTACTTCTATCTTCTTTGGATCAACCTGTATACCTTCTGCCGTCACAACATGACCCAGGAATGCAATTGTACTTAGCCAGAACTCATACTTTGGAAACATCTGCATATAGCTGACTATTTTTCAAAGTCTGGAGAGCCACTCTAAGATGTTGCGCATGCTCTTCCTGACCGCGGGAGCATATCAATACGTTATCAATGGAGAATATCATGAAAAAGTCTAAATAAAGCATGAACACCTCATACGTATGCACATAACCATGACTCTGGCCATAAGAGTTGTCCCTAATTTACAGCATTTCCAATTAACCATGCGTTATCAAATACCTTATTTCAAAACTCCCACTTTACTCACAGTGAGGTATGGAGACCTTATGATAACTTTACCGAATTAATGAGTCATATTTACCCTCACCTGGGTGCTCATCTCAAAGGCTAAAACTCAACGGTTACAAGACAAAATGGCAAAATATGAATAGAAACTATACAAGAATTGTCAAATATCCTAACAGGCACGACTCCCATTTAAAATATAATACAATTTTTTTTAACTTCATAAACGGAGAATTTTAAACACATAAAATTTTACCACCAGGACCTTGTCCTTATATGATATCCACCGTAGCTTGGAGCTCGGTTTAAAAATATTTCATATTATGCAAAAATATGAGGACCTCATCCTTAACTCTAAATCACAAGTACTTTCACATTGTGCCAGCCGAAAATTTTCATTTTCTCTCTTTCTTCTTTTCAATAGTTGTCCGTCAAAGAAACTCACAACATAATATGAACCCTCATGCCGATAGTATATAATTAACAATTGAAATGAATTATTCTAGGAATTACATCAACTACCATTTTGGTAAGTAATATAAAGTCACTTTTAGCCTCATAAATATTCTTAGTGACCAACACATAATAATAGAGATAGTTATCTCCATATAATTGCACAACGTGAGTATTTTCAAAAGTAGATTTGATGGTTGCGAAACTCACTCATGAGTGCGGCATGTTTAAAGGACTCACCTAAATTTTTCAAAAAAACAAAAACCAAATCAGCTTAAGGAAAAATATCTTATAACAATCAAATTATACATGTGATGACACCATTTGGTGTAGTGACCTCAGTCATACCATAGAAATTATATCAACAGTTGGGTCTCCACCTCTAGGATTCTCACTTCCACCACTAACATCCTGACCTCTACCTCTGGCTGGTCATGTAAGATAAGTATTGACTGCAATGGAGCACGTAGCCTGAGTGCTTTTCTAAAATTATATTTCTCCAAAATTCCACATTCACAACAATCCTTTGAGGCTTAGCTAACTTATTGCACATGACGACATACTCGGACACTGTCATGGTAACCTGGTACAACCATTCAGATCGCATATACCATGCAGAGAATCTGGGAGGTAAACTCCTTTAGAACATTTCCTTAAAATAGAGTTGAGTAGGTAGTGTTGCATTGGCCGGTTTGCCCTCTCTTGCTATGCTGGCTTAACACTACTGAGCTACCACATTTACTTATATACTCTTCGTTATTCTCTGGGGCGATTCTAACCGCTTGCAGAGTACCAAAACTTAAATATGTATAGTTTGTTTGGGGGACCTTTCCATACCATATATAAATACATTCCAAGTTAAACTGACATAACGCATTGCCATCCGGTCCATTCACTAACAGTGGAATTCCCTCTTTTGGATGTAAGTCGGAGTCACAAAATCCAATAATTCATAATATTTGTCCTTCACAACTCAAATAAATCAATCGCACATCAGGTCTGTTGAAACCCCACATGATTCGTCAAGTGATCTCCTGATACATCTGCATCTTCCGTTGGAACCACAACTGGTATGGTAAATACATTATATTCCTACTTCTTCTGTTTGTCATTCGTCGCACAGTAATATTAACCCCCTCACATTCGACTATTCCCACGTTCTATAATACTTCATAGCAGCGGTCAAGCAAAATATCATGGGTTCTCAAAAGATGCACCGCTGAAGGTAGTAGCGAAGAGTTTGGTAAAACCTATCCGACCTCCGCAAAACTTCTAAAGGCATAGTTGCTCTATCACTAGCCTGTGCCATTGTTCGGCTGAAGAAGGGTTACGTGACTTCGCCATTCGTGAGAAGACAAGAGTAGAAATTCAATTTAACATTTGAAGAACGAATTCGCACGATAAAAAAGAACAAAAGAGAGATTTTTCCTAACTCAATAGACTCTGAGGAACAAGTATAGACGTCTCCGTACCTACCGCTCAGACTCTACTAAGTTTGTTTGTGAGTAGTGAGACCTATGTCACCTACTGCTCTGATACCAACTTGTCACGACCCGAATTCCCCACCATCGGGATCGTGATGGCGCCTACTCGTGGTAGCTAGGCAAGCCAATTTACTCACCATCTTTCCATTAACACAATCGTCCAGTTGTCAATTTAATTAACAATAATAATTATTATTATTATTATTATAATAATAATAATAATAATAATAATAATAATAATAATAATGTTAATTACGGAAGTCTACTTCATAAATCTAAATATAAGTGTGAAATACTCACATAGATCCTCTACCCAAGATGTGGAGTCACAAACTCACGAACTACTAATAATAACTACACATAATGGTCTGAAAGAAATACAATAATCGTCTGTCTCGAAACAATGAGACTACAGAAACAATGAAAAATATAAGAAGAGACGCCGAGCCTGCGGACGTTTGCAAGCTACCTCAGTCTCGAGAGTATGACAATCCTGCTAGTGAATTACTGCTGCTGCTGCTGCTCAAAACCTGGACCTGTGCAAAAACGTACAAAAGTGTAGTATCAGCACAATCCGACCCTATGTGGTAAGTGTCTCGCTTATCCCGGCGAAGTAGTGACAAGCCTTGGACCAGACACTCACATAAACCTGTGTAGTTCTATATACATATGTACCACAAAATAACAGAAATATTGAGAAACACAAGTAGCAAGGGATGGAACATGCTAGGGGAAGCACAATTGAATATACATAATTCATCAGTAAGGTAAAAAAAAAAACAGAGTGCAACAAACAGTTATCACAAAACAAGGATTGAATAGTTGCACGGCATCACCCTTCGTGCTTTTACTCTCATCCTCACCAAAAAATCAAATAAAAGTGCACGGCATCACCCTTCATGCTTCTACTCTCATCCTCACCAAATAAGCAAATAAAAGTGCACAGCATCACCCTTCGTGCTTTTACCCTCATCCTCACATTCATGGCACGGCATGATCCTTCGTTCATGATTTAATTAACAATGGCACAGAATGTTCCTTTGTGCATAAATAGTAAAACATGGCACGAATGATCATTCCTGCATAAATAGTAAAACATGGCACGGAATGTTCCTTCGTGCATAAATAGTAAATATGGCACGGAATGATCCTTTGTGCGAATATAATTAACAATAGCACAGAATGATCCTTCGTGCGAATATAATTAAAAATGGCACGGCATCACTCTTCGTGCTTTATCACTCTTCCTCAACCAAACAACAATCACAATCAACGGGCAAAAGGAATGAAATAAAAAACAAGTACCATCCCAGCAAGGGAGTAACATCAGTCATAACAATATCCCAGCAAGGGAACAATAACTACACCACAATAATAAGGTCCCGACAAGGGAACAATAATACAACTTTCATAACCCGGCAAGAGCTCAATAATATAACTTAGGAAAGTTCAACATTAGCTCACAACATGTATCAACAAATGACTCACGGTCATGCTAGACTCAGGTGTATAGATGCTCATCACCACGCCTATACACCGCACTCGATCATTTAGCAATTAGCAAGTTATTAAACTCTACTCATATTCCCTAAAGCTAGGACAGATCAAACACTTACCTCGACGACATATATTCCAATCAATCCTCAAGCAATGTTTTTCCTTTCGAATTTGGCTCCAAATAAATCGTATCTATATACAATTTATTTAATATCATCAATTCTACTCAACAAACCAGCCCAATTGCCAAATTAAAGTATTTTTAACATGCTGTCCAAAAATTGTAAAACCAACCCTGAGCCTGTTTGGTCAAAAAATTCCGAAAATCATACCAATAGATTTTTCGTCTCGCCACGAGTCCGTACATATAAAGAATACCAAAATCGGAGTCCGTTTGACCCCTCAAATTGACCCCTAAAGGTCTCATAATTCCAAGCCCAAAAATCCTATTTTTCTACTATTTTCATGAATTAAAGAATGAGATTATGGTTTATAATCACCCATAAATAATTTTTAATAATCAAATCACTTACCTTTGTTGTACCCACTGATATTCTCTCTTAAAAATTGCCTCAGAAGCTTCTTCCCGTTCAAAAATTAGAAGAAAACTCGGCCTACGCATTATAGGTATACTGTTCATGCGTTTTACTGCTACCAATGGATTCATTGTATACTTCTAATGAATGTAGGCTTTTGAATCACTCAATTTGACCTTATAACGAAGGAGATATGTATGTTTTAAGATTTGCAAATAGGGCATATTTTTAATACGTCGTCAGGGGCAATTTTATCATTAACCTGAAAATCTGGGCAACCTTAGTAAAATGACCATAAAATCTTCATACGATGTCCAAATTCGATAATTCTTTCTGCTACGGGTCCGTAATTACGATCAAGATCTAATTCTTCATTCAAAAAAGTAACATAAGCTCATTTGTTCAATATGATATCATTTACCCTTGAACAAACGATGTCGAAACATAATAAAAACAAGCATAACGCAACCCAAACCTATCCGAAATACGTCAAACGGCGTCTGTTTTTTACCAAACTTTACAGGAAGTGCTTAAACAATATATAAGACTTGTACCGGGTGTTAGAACCAAAATATGAGCCCGATACCATGGTCTTTTAATAAATTTTTATTTTTATTTTCCTTAATAATTTCAGAAAAAATAATTTAACAGAAAAATTCATATCTCGGGCTCTAGGCTTGGGAATTCGACTCCGGGCATATGACCGAGTCTCATACTTTTCTACGGACCTTTCCGGACCGTTCGAACTCGGGTCCAGGTCCGTTACCAAATATGTTGACCAAAGTCAACTATATCAATATTAATATTAAAATTCTTCAAATTTCTCATTGAATTCACATATTCTAACACAAAAATTTTCCGGCTATGCGCCCGGACTGTGCACGTAAATCGAGGCAATATAACATGAGGTGTTCAAGGCCTGAGAAGCACAGAACAGATGAGGAAAATAGGTAATGATCCTTTGGGTCGTCGCAATAGTCGCGTATAAATGTCAATCTATTTTGTCGTATTCGAGAAAATCCCGATTTCTACCAACTATTACCATCATAATTCACTGTATATTCAATCAATCAACCATTTATTGCTAAAATATCTTTTTCAGATAGAAGAAAATTTAGGGAATTTGTTATTATTAATTGTTCCATGACTTAAGTGGACGTTTGAAAATGATATTTGAAAATTAGAGTTGTATCCGGCATAAATATAATTTTGGGTTCTTTTTAAATTTTAGCGATCGAGTAAAAAATTTAAAAAATAACTTTTTGGAGTTTTTTAAAATTTTTGAAAAATGTTAAAATTTATATTCAAGTAAAAACCAAAAATTTTATAGCCAAACATTAATTTCAAAAAAAATAAAAAAAAATTCGAAAAAAGTAAAAAAATTGTTATATCCAAACGGACTCTAATTATCCACCCCTGGAGTAAAAATTCTTAAAGAACATATAGTAATAGTAAATTGCAGAAATAAAGGACAACTCATGAATATCAATCATGTCACGTGAACAAGTCGGTGAAATTAAAAGATTTGAGAATAAACTACAAACAGTAAATTAGACTGTAGTTTTCAGAAACAAATGGCTGAATATGAATATAATAATAAATAAAAATATGAATAATACGAAGAAAAAACGCGTAATGAGTTTTGAAACTACCAAATGATATTATTGAATAAATATTTTTGACTCCCATTATTGAACAAATATTTAGACTCCCAAATGATGTACAATTTAGTTTTCTTGTTAACAAAAGTTTCATTTTTGCTCTTGATACTTAGCGGAGCTTCTTTTAAAAGAAATTGAATGTTTATTTTGATGCATTAAAAAAATAGTATATAGTGTATAATTTCAAAACTACATGTTTACTCTTCAAATAAAATAAAAGTATGAGAGTTAGTTTTGTTATTTTAATTCATGTACTACTATTACTCTCTTTCTTACTTGATATTTTATTTTACATAAAATAATATAGTATAAAATTTGACTCAATTCATGCAAATATTATTTATTAGTTTACATCCAAAATGACTCCGAAGAAAAAATATGTTGATTATGGCAAGAGAGACAGACTTTTTATTGGAAATGAAACCAAGATTTTTTTAGTATTCTTAAGTTGTTTAGGATTTGATATTTACTAGTTTATTTACTTTATCTCTTGTTAGATCTTATTTACCAAATTCATATTGGAATATGTTTTATTAGTCTAGTCAAATTTAGTTTATTGTATTATAAATTTGGGCATTATTACATATTTTTAATTGTAGAGAGCTAGTTACGGTGTAGAGAAATTTAAGAGTTTATGAGTTATAAAAAGCTTCCCACCACATTCTCTTTCTAGTTTAATAAATTTCTTCTATATTATTTTTGTTGAATTTTTTGCTTGTGCCTAAATTATTCTTAGGATATTTCAATCCTTCACTTTTGAATATGGTAAAAATTGGATGAGACTTAGATCACAAAATCCAAATACTAAGTAGTAAGTACTGCCTGATCATTTCAATTAAAGGGCCTAATGAAATTTGAGGATGTGGATGGACTTAACCAAGTCAAAAATAAGTAGCAGTAGTAGTAGTAATATGTAGGCTAGGGGTAAGTGTGGTTATTTCTCCGGCTCATTAGAGTAAGATTAGCCAGTTAGGAGTTAATCTTAGGATGCTATCGATCAGTTACTAATGCATGGATTTAGTTGTTGGATATTAATTTATCGTACACCCTTTTCATAGTTACTATATTTCATATATTATTGCTATAATGTTATTTATGTTATATTATGTATTTTATGTTATTTTAGTATAAGTCTATTGATAATACTAATATATTGTCGCTTGTTGCTATCTTGAACAGAGGATCTTCTGGAAACAGCCTCTATGCCTCTTTGGGTAGGGGTAAAGTCTGCATACATATTATCCTCCCCTGACCCACTTGTAAAATTATATTGGGTTGTTGTTGTTATAATAGTAAACTGTAAATCATGTAATTATCCAAATTTACTAAGGTAGGAGAACATAAAATTTCTATTCATAAATTAGGATCATTTATGTGGCATACAAGCTGGCTGGATAAGTCAATATAATATTGCAAGCAGAGCAGTGTATACTTTTTAAACCGTGGTGTTCGTGGCAGATTGTGTCTATCTCAACTAATTTTATGTGTGTCATTTACTATTTCACTCCAACATAAATATTAGATAATTCTGTATACTAAAATTTAAGTAGATAAAAATAAATCACATAATATTTTTTATCTAGCTAAAAAAAAGGTGTGTCTTGTTATCAACAAAAGCAACTTTAGAAATGCATGAGAAACTTCCTCACAAGTTGCAATTTTATTGGGTCCTAACTCTATGATGCTGAAATAAGTAAACACTCCACGTAGTTTCTTTATTTGAATTTACCTTCAAATAATTCATTTGACTTATCACTGATTGCTAAAAGCTTTGACGTCAAAAAGTTCAATTAAGAAGCTTCCATAAATCCTAATGAAATTTGAGGATGTGTATAGACTTGACCAATGTTTTAAAAAGCGGACGTGAGGCGATGCGTTTTACTTCTGATGAGGCGAGGCGTAAGTCCTTAGATATGGAGCGTAAGTCCTACGGATTTTTAAATTTATCTAATTTTAAGAATTTTACGATAGTATAAAATAAAAGATAATTACAAAAAGTATATTAAAATCATTAATTATAATAAATAATCTATTTAAAATATTTATAAATTATAATTCAACCATGAATAATACGAAAAGTATGACATATATCATAATATGCAGATTAGTTGCAATGTCGTTACAACTCAAACATCAAAGATAATGTATTCGATACAAATTTTATACGTATCTCTTGAGGTGCAATGAATCTTGAAAGAATTTCGATATTATAATTTGATATTTTTTATAAAATGCCCATTTTATTTAATATGCTTTCTATTTGAAAGAGAAATTATATAAAAATATTATTGACAATTTAAATATGATTCTCTAGCATCATTTAATTTTAAGTTTCAACAAGTTAATAAAGTGACACGTAATTCACCATACAATTGCATGATAACTATAAATAGTTAATAGCTAATACCAAGGTATTAAATTAATAAGTATTGTATCAAGGGAATTTGGCCCAATCCACTACCAGTCAGATAATATGCAAATTTCAGAAACATTTCATACATTTGGGTCTCGGCTTAAGAGGCGATTTGGGCGATTTTGAAGGGGAATTCAAGGGAAATCATCAGGTAATCAACTATGGACTCACATTATGATTAATATTGATAATATTATGCAATTATCTCATGAAAATGGAGGAATTTGGGGTATTTTATGGAAGTTTTAGCCCTAGGCTTGAAATATAGGAAATCAAGGTTCTAAATGGGCAAATGGAGTCCGAATTTGGTGAATTTGATATGCTTAGACTCGTATCGAGACGAGGGTTCCGAATATGTGACTTTTGTAATTTTTCGAGAAGCGTACCGAAAGTCGGATTTTGGCAACTTTGGGAATTTTGATGTAAATTGAGTTATTTTGACTGGGTATCGTTCCATTGGTCTAATTTGATGTGTATATACTATATTTGATCAGATTCTACACGTGCGGAGCTTGATTCTCGTGGCAAGGACATCGCGGAGTAGTCGTCGCGCCGTATTGAGGTGAGTAATAGATATGGGTGATGACCAGCGGGTTTGAAACCCCGGTATAGCACTTTGTGACGCTGTATAGCGGCGAGACACGTACTCTCTTGTGAGTGCGTGGTCGATTGTGATTTGGGGACTATGGCTTATTCCGGCCTGTTGATACTGTATTATGATATTGGCTATTCTTGAGCCGTCGGACCTCCTTCTCGGATTGTTGCATATTATATTGTGATATTGGCTACTCTTGAGCCGTCAAACCTCCTTCTTGGATGGTTGAGTATACTTGTGGGTTGTGAGCCAGTTATTTGATCCCGCGAGGATCGTTATCATTGTCTTGTGATATTGACATGCTAGTTCACTACCAGTCCGTAGCTATTACTGTTATCACGTTATTTCCAATCTCTGGAACTTTGATATTACTATTTTCAACTGAAAAATGATAAAAGAGTTTTCAAAACCACTTTTAAGCCTGCGAGACTGCATTTGCATATTATTTGACTGGTAGTGGATTGGGCTGCGCGCCGCAGTGGTATATATGTTAGATCGGACTGCACGCCGTTGTATTATTGTGCTTGGGCTGTAGGAGCCCCTCCAGAGTATGAACCCCCACACTGAGCACGGGTACCCAAATTGGATCGGGCTACGCGTCGTAGCAGTCATCTCATGCATTGCATTGCATTTAGCTACATCTGCTAGCTGTTATACTTGTTGATTGATATTGTTAGTTCTCTACTGTTTATATTGAACTGTTACAGGGCATTGGTTACTGTCACACCTCCATTTTCGCACATATATTAAATGTAAATGTGCCATTGTTTAATACTACACCCCGAGAAGGGATATAATAATAATTGGTGAAGGAGTTTTTCCACTTAAAGGACAGTCGGAATAGGATCAAATTATTTAATTATTCAGAGTCACCACTTGGAAAAAATAATGGTGTCCTAAGTCACCGGTTTAATCCCGAACCGAGGAAATTTATGACTCTGTAATACAGTCTGTGAAACTAGAAACCTGGATAAGGAATTCTGTTAACCCGGGAGAAGGTGTTAGGCACTCCCGGATTCCATGGTTCTAGCACGGTCGCTCAACTGCGATTTTTTGCTTTTAACTGATTTCTTTATATATTTCAATTATGTGCTTTTAATGTTCCGCTTTTTAATTTTAGAAGAATTGTGACGTCACGAAAATACATTTCGAGTCACACTGCAACCAGTACGCCTGTGACTTTAATGTATTTCAGTTTCGCCGAGAGTAAGATTTGGGTCACATAAATGCGCACCCGTGATTAGGAAGGTATTATTATTAACTAACGCGCCTAAAGTAATTTCGCGTTTGTACTTTGCGAGGGCCGTGAAATTTGCTAAATGGCACGCCTCGAATTCTAAGTGTTTGAAAGAAATAATTATACGAGAGCCACAATTATCAATGGCACGTCCCGAATTCTCAATTCTATCTTTAAAGGCATTCAAACTAATGCTCGAAGGGCTATAGTCTATTTGGTTATCTAGTATGGCTCACCTCAATCTACATAAAAGGTGAATTATTTAAAGGTTACCAGAAATGTGACTACTCCAAATATTAAAGTCTATCCACATACAATTACTTCTAACAGCAGGGCCTGAAAGAGAGGCCCAATGCGCTAAATTCGAATTTGTTAATGCTGATTGCACTCTAATCCGTGAATTGGGCCGTAGGAGATTAACGTGAGGTCAGCCTAAAGCAAAGAAATATTTTTGTGCCTCATTTGTAAAAAAAAGGCTATTCAATTTTGGGCCCAATGAGAAGTCCAAATTCAACTCCTTAATGTGTCTGAGTGCAGGGACTCGATATTGAGTCTCTAAAGCCATCAACCAACTACATTCAACAAAGGATAAGATAAAAAAAAAAACTCTAGTACTGAACTTGCTACACATCTAAAATATAGCAAACCTCCAAGCAAATTTGAACCCAACTATATTACTTAATTAAACACAAAATCGTCAAGTTGATTCTAAATGGCTAAATCCAAGGATACCATATACCAAACCATGCCATGACTTTGGAAAGTAGAGCAATTACAGATTTACTTCTTAGGAACCATATGACATATGATTTTAGAAGTTCATTTCTATGTTTATCAATAGGCAATATTTTCAATGAACTCACATGAACAGGATTTTATACGACAACCAAATAGCACTCTCCTTTTAGCCAACTAAAACATAAATTATATGATAGTATCAACTAAGTACAACCAAAATCAAGTAAACTTTAAAGATATACCAACCTATTGTTATTAAGCCTAAACATATTCCGAGTCTGACAGTTCAAACATTCTGGGCTGCTACACTTAAACAAACTCAAGTCTAAATGACAATATCACACAACATCAAACATGAAGGTAAATAACTAGAATCCATTGTTTGCTTAAGTACAAATCCAAAATATTACATTAAGTCCATTTGCAAACCCCACCCCAAATTCAGTGGAAAGGGCCCTAATCGACATCTATTGCTTTAAATCTAACTAAGGATATGAAAATAGTAACAAGGAGAAAGGAAGTTCAGCTTCCAATAACATCTTCATTTAACAGTAGTTTCAAATCTTTTATATGTTCAGAAATCACTCCTCAAGTATGAGCTGAGAATGTACCTGATAGCTGATATCTGGAAACAGAGAATGAGAAAGAAGGATCAAATCAGCAACAATGTAAGCAGCACACAGCACATCAAGTCAACAGCAATAACAGGAAATCCAGCGATGTAACAGCAACCCAGAAAGCTCGGAAAACTAGTTTCAAAATCAGTCTAGAACTCGACCACTATCCAGAAAATAGAAGACTCCAACCCCAAAGAATTTGAAACTGAACTAAACCAAAATAACCCACGATTCCAGTAACGAAAATAACAGAGAAAAAGCTCAATTATTCTTATGCCTTCCAATGTAACAGTAACCTCACTCCAGTGTTTTTTTTTTATTCTCTCTGTTCTTCTAGTATCTCCTTGCCTGTATCTTTTCGTATGTGTGTCTGTCTCCTTGTGTATTAGTATCTTCTTATAGCCCTCAAAGCAAACTAACAAATCTGTCCAGCCCTTATCCTTCCCTATATCCCACTAATAAAGGTACTACACCATCCAGACAGTCCCCTTTTCCAATTTGTTTAATTAAAAGCCTGCTAATCTTATGGCCCCTTTTAGTTTTTTTTTTAATTAAGAAACCATGTTATACCTGATTTTTTCACTGTCAAAGTGGTACAACAGCTCACATTCTTTCTTTATTAATCTGAGATTCCTAAATTGACAGATCAACTTACATTTCAAAGTCTCTTTAATCCCAAAACAAATCTTAAACCCTGAGAATTATTATTCTGTCGTGGGTCCTAAACAATTGTATTAAGAACCACACTGAATTACGACTAACGTTTGATCATTAACTATAAGATTATACAGCTATAACCAATTCAGTAGCTAACTCATACGCAAAACAATTCAACTTCAATCCAACAGTCATATTTTCGGACAGAAAGGCAACAAAAATGCAGAATTGATTACTCGACGATATTAATCGAGTCGCATTCAATTTTCAATGACACATTTACAACAAAGAATAACAAGTAAACAGATCGACCAAATAAAAAGGTCCCAAAGAGATGAAGAAAACAGAGAATTGGCGGAATTAAAAAAAACAACAAAAACGAAAACTAAAAACAATTAAACTGAAACGACGAATACAATTAAACAAGAACAGAAATACCTTGAAACAAAGAATTGGAACTCGGCCGACTCGGGTCTTGGTCATTCGAGGTCGAAAGGACCTTAATTGAAATGTTTTCGAAGTGAAAACAGTCCAATTAAGGTCTATTGGACCCAAATCTTATGAAATTCGAAGAAATCCCTAATTTCAATTTTAGGGTTCTTGAGTCTTCATTTTGGGGTTTGATGGTTAAGGCTCGAATTGATGGAAACCAACGGTAATTTGGGAATGAGGGAGATGAGGCGAAGGCTATGTGCGAGTTCGGAGTGATTTGGCATAGGTTTGGTTTTAGCTCGAATCTTCAAATGAAGATTCGAGAAGACGGGGAATGATTCGAAGGAAACAGTTTGTGGATTTGGACTCAGGGTGTTCGGAAGGTCATTCGGTGTTGTTTTGGTGGCCGGCGGCGTTGTTGCCGCCGGGTTTCAGGTGAGGGGGTGGTCCGGCGGCTAGGGTTTTCTTTGAGAGAGACGAAGGGCGAGGGGGGGGGGGGTCTGTGGGGAAATGAAATGGGTTAGGCGGGTTTGGGGGGGGTTATTTGTGTATTAGATTAAACTTTAATCTCAACCGTTGGATTATAACAACCAACGGCCAAGATCAAAAGTTTTAATCCTAAACGACGTCGTTTGGAGGGGTAACGGGCAAGGCTGGATCGGGTAATGAGTATTTAGATTGGGCCTTGTTTTGGGGCTGGCATGGTTTTAAAATTGGCCCAAAATTTGGTTTTAAGACCAAATTTCTACTTTCACATTTGCTTCAATTTCTTTCTATTTTGCTTCTTTTCTTTTGTTTTCTAAAAATAAAACTAAAATTCTAAAAATTCTAAATTAACTTATAGAACTAAATTAATTTATTTAATTTATAAAAGCACTAGTTAACTTCTAATAATAATTATCGCATATAATTAACTAACAATTAAAATAAAATTGCCCAATTCGGACATTAAATAAAAAATACAAAAATACATACTTTTGTGATTTTTTTCTATTTTTGTAAAAAAAATTGATTACTTTTAATGAATCCTAAATGCCAAATGTGACATATTTTTGTACTTTTTCATTAATTAAACAAATAAACATGGACACACAAATGCAAACAATAAGAGAAAATAACATAAAATCCACAAATATCGCAAACAATGCAAAACTCTTTTATTTTGAATTTTTGGGAGTAATTCTCACTATAGGGCAAAATCACGTGCTCACAGCTGCCCCTCTTTGCGCGGAAACATGAAGAGTTTTCGTGCAAAGAATAATGAGCAATTACGAGCGATTTTTTCCCGTTTGAATATTCCGTGGGAAGCATTTTGAAAGAGTTTGACCGAGCCTTTGTTCCGGAGGCCTCCTACATATCCTGGGCTAAACAGGAATCGGGTCAATGTAGTTCGGAAAGTTTTGGTAGCTGGGGACTACCATGACTGTTGTGATCTTGCTGTTACTGTTGTTGCTGCTGACGCCACTGCTTAACTAATCTCCTTATTACATCGTGCTAAACGAAAAATAAGAAGCTAGACTAAATTACAGCATTGCGAAATCTTATCTATCCTTTTTAACTTGATCTTGTCATGTTCCTTGCCATCCTGCTGTCTCTGATGTTTCTTCACATGCTTCTTCTCCTCTGACAATCGTTATTTCGGCCTATCTTGATTGCCGAACTCCGACCATTGGTCCCTCTTTGTGATCTTCGAACTATTCTCCTTCGAAGTCCGAACCCATCTTTCTGATCCTTGTTGCCTTCCTTTTGATCATGAACTCGAATTCATGCTGGGGATTTCCGTTACTTCAACCTCTTTTGAAAATGAATCGCCATTCCTCTCTTCAGGCGGGCTCCTGACTTCAACTACAACTTCAAAATTAAATCGCCACTCCATTCTTCGGGTGGGCTCCCTGACTTCAATTACAACTCATCCCATCTTGATCGCCTTCCTTTGCTTCCTGTACCAATTTCTTCTTCCTGCATCGTCTCTTGAACCATCATTTCTCCTAAATTACCTTGTTTCGGAATTGCTTTTCTCCTGGGTCATGTTGCTTTCCCTCCTGACTGCTGGGGATATCTTTAGAACTATTTACTTGCCACTCCATTCTTCAGGCGGGCTCCCTGACTTCAACTACAACTCCAAAATAAATCGCCACTCCGTTCTTCAGGCGGGCTCCCCGACTTCAACTACAACTTCAAAATAAATCGCCACTCCGTTCTTCAGGCGGGCTCCCTGACTTCAACTACAACTTCAAAATAAATCGCCACTCCATTCTTCAGGCGGGCTCCCTGACTTCAACTACAACTTCAAAATTAATCGCCACTCCGTTCTTCAGGCGGGCTCCCTGACTTCAACTACAACTTCAGAATTAAATCGCCACTCCATTCTTCAGGCGGGCTCCCTGACTTCAAATACAACTTCGAAATAAATCGCCACTCCATTCTTCAGGCGGGCTCCCTGACTTCAACTACAACTTCAAAATAAATCGCCACTCCATTGTTTCCTGTACTATTTTCTTCTTCCTCCATCGTCTCTTGGGCCACCCTTTCTTCTGAATTACCCTGTCTTGGAATTTCTTTCCCACGGGGTCGTGTTACTTTTCCTTTGGCTGCTGGAGATATCTGCGGAACTGTTTACTCACCTGCTGGGGATGATGCTGCTGGGGAAGTATTCTTTGTTTCCTCTTTTTCTATTTCCTTCAACCTTTATTCTCTCCCACGCTCGCTGGGGATTGAAATGTCATTGACTGAGGATTACCCTGGCGGGGAATCCCTTTTCCTTGTTCCTCTTTCCAAACCTTCTTCGGGGCTCGCGCTTTGCTCCCTTGAAAAACTTGTAGGATATAATGCTGCTGGGGGAATCTCGAAGTCAGTGTTTCATTTTCCCAACAACTGCTGGGGATGATACCAGGCTCAGAGATCACCCCTTCGTATTGTCTGGCCTCTCTCAAAACTATTCTGCTCGGAACTGGTATTTCCCAAAATCTTGTGTTGTTTTCTATCCTTATCCACTGGGCATTTGCTTTCAAGAAAATTTTCGCAATGGGAGAAAATTTTCTGCCCCAGTTTGATGACCTTCTACGTGGCATGCTTTTCCGCCGACGAACCCTCTTTTCCTTCTTTAAATCAAAAAAAAATTGTTAGTTTCAAAACGCAATGAGTGGTCGTGCCAATTATTGGGGGCCATTTTCCTTTTCTCTTTTAGCTGCTTGGCCTCCCTCGAACTTTTGGGGACGACGTTGACACTTGCTGGGGATGGTGCTCTTTCCACAGATGGTCTCTCATCTCTCCTTTTATTCCAACCTTCGGTTTGGTCCGACCCTTTTGGTCGGTGATCTGTTGCGAGAAACTATCTTCCGGGTGTGTAATATGTGTCCATCCTATTCCGTAATTCCTGTGAACCTTCCAATCAACCTATCGTTCCAATCTTGATATCGGAACAACTTTTGCCTTATTGCCTCGTTCGACGCCTATTCATCTTCATTGTACCGCTTTGGGAGACTTGGTAATAAGCTTTGAAAAGTTAATTTTTGAAAACAAAAGAAAAGGAAAAATGATAGAAAAAGAATGCTGACCGCGAATGATAAAAGAAAGGGAAAACTTTTCTGAACTCAAAACTGGGAAAAACTTATCTGAATGTGTAACTGATCCCATGGTTATGCCGCGCCTTTGAGGTTAATCTACCCAGTCTATTTATGTCAATCACTTTCTGATGGCCGCGTTTAGCTAGAAGCAACCGAATGTCCCAACCTTGCCTCATGCAGATGCCTTGTAACCATCTTGCCTTGTCACCTCATAGTGCCCTTCAAAGGGTTTTCACTAATGAGATTTTCTCATTTCTCTCGGCCTCCCGTCGCCTTAGGGTGCCTGTGAAGGTTTTCACCGTAAGACTCTCTCATTTTATTTCTCTTAGCTTCCTTCGCCTTAAGGTGCCCGCGAGGGTTTTCACCGTTAAGACTCTCTCATTTTGCTTTCTTTCCATGCGGTGGGCTGGGGTATTATCCATGGAATTTCCTCTAAAGGGGCTATCCTTTTTCAGCTTGTGAGTCCTAGATTCAGTCGAGGATTGAAGTGTCATTCGTAGTTTCATTCGCATGACTTGGCATTTCCCAAATACTGATCGAGAGGTCTTTTTTGGTCCTTAATGTGGTTTCTGTGCGTGGGGCTAAAGAAAAGGGGTTTAATCTCAACGGTTAGCTCATTACAACTTTCGGAATCCACACTATCTTTTCAAACGAAACAATGACTTCTGCCCCAGTTTTGTTGCTTGGGGAATCTTTGATTTTTATTTTATTATGACCGAGCCGTGTGGCGCCTACGTATCCTTCTTGAGGAATCAGGTCGAACGTAGTTCACTTTTTAATGTGTCTTTTCTCTGTTTCCTTTTCTATTCTGTTGTACATCTTCCTTGAGGATTCCAGAAGAGGGTATATGAAAGAATGATTAAGGCTCAAAGGGGAAAACAAGGGTTAAAGTGTTTGGGTAATAGAAAAAATTGCCTCTGTCATTTCATTCTCCGAAAAATGCCAAATACAAACAAACGAAACCAAGCGTTGACAAATACATTAAAGAATTACACATAATATCTCTTGACTGCATCAGAATTGATAGCCATATCGGTGCATCTTCCCTCAATATCAGTTAGACATAGAGCGCCATTGGATAACACTCTAGTCACAACAAATGGTCCCTGCCAATTTGGAGCGAACTTGCCTTTCGCTTCGGCCTGATGTGGTAGAACTCTCTTCAGCACATGCTGTCCCACTTCAAATTTCCTGGGACGTACCTTCTTGTTATATGCTCTCGCCATTCTCTTTTGATACGATTGGCCATGACATACTGCTGTCAATCTCTTTTCATCGATCAAGCTCAATTGCTCCAATCGGGTTTTGACCCACTCATCATCGTCAATTTCAGCTTCAGCGACAATTCGGAGGGATATGATTTCAACTTCTGCTGGTATTACTGCTTCAGTCCCGTACACCAACAAGTAAGGAGTGGCACCTACCGAAGTCCGGACGGTAGTGCGATAACCCAACAGTGCGAATGGTAACTTTTCATGCCATTGCCTAGACCCTTCTACCATCTTTCTCAATATCTTCTTTATATTCTTGTTTGCTGCCTCAACCGCACCATTTGCTTTGGGACAATATGGTGTGGAATTTCGGTGTGTAATCTTGAACTGTTGACATACCGCTTTCATCAATCCGCTGTTAAGATTGGAACCGTTATCTGTGATGATTATCTTTGGAATTCCAAACCTACAGATGATGTGGGAATGTACGAAGTCCACCACCGCCTTCTTGGTCACTGATTTGAAGGTTTTGGCCTCCACCCACTTGGTAAAATAATCGATCGTTACCAGAATGAACCTATGACCATTGGAAGCCGCGGGTTCTATAGGTCCAATAACATCCATACCCCATGCAACAAACGGCCATGGTGCTGACATTGTATGCAATTCAGTCGGTGGAGAATGAATCAAATCTCTGTGTATCTGACACTGATGGCCTCTTCGCACGAAACTTATACAATCACGCTCCATAGTGAGCCAGTAATATCCTGCTCGAAGAATCTTCTTTGCCAATACGTATCCGCTCATGTGTGGTCCGCAAACTCCCGAGTGTATATCCGTCATCACTGTTGTGGCTTGACTCGCATCTATACATCTCAACAATCCCAAATCCGGGGTTCTTTTGTACAGCACCCCTCCACTAAGGAAAAATCCGTTTGCCAATCGCCGAATAGCTCTCTTTTGATCTCCAGTTGCTTGCTCTGGGTATATTCCTGACCTGAGGTATTCCTTGACATCATGAAACCATGGCTCACCATCCATCTCTTCCTCTATCATATTGCAATAAGCATGTTGATTTCGGATCTGAATGTGTAACAGATCAACATGAATCTTGTCTGGGTGATGTAACATCGATGCCAATGTAGCCAAAGCATCGACAACCTCATTATGCATCCTTGGGATATGCCTGAATTCTACTGATCGGAAGCACTTGGTCAGATCATGCAAACATTGATGATACGGGATAAGCTTCAAATCTCTGGTTTCCCATTCTCCCTGAATCTGATGTACTAGAAGGTCCGAGTCTCCCAAGACCAAGACGTCCTGTACATCCATGTCTACCGCTAATCGTAACCCTAAGATGCATGCCTCGTACTCAGCCATATTATTGGTATAATGAAAACGCAGTTGAACAGTAACAAGATAATGATGTCCCGTTTCAGAGATAAGCACTGCTCCTATTCCGACTCCTTTTGCGTTCACTGCTCCGTTGAAGAAAAGCTTCTACCCTGGATCCTCGGTTAACTCCAACCCATCGATTTGCAGTACTTCTTCGTCTGGAAAATACGTCCTCAAAGGTTCGTATCCGTCATCAACAGGATTCTCAGCTAAGTGATCGGCTAGGGCTTGAGCTTTCATAGCCGTCCTTGTCACATAGATGATGTCGAACTCGGTAAGTAATATTTGCCATTTTGCTAACCTTCCTGTAGGCATAGGTTTTCGGAAAATATACTTCAACGGATCCAAACGCGAGATGAGGTAAGTGGTGTAAGAAGACAAATAATGTTTCAGCTTTTGGGCTACCCAAGTCAAAGCACAACATGTCTTTTCCAAATGAGTTTACTTAACCTCGTGGACCGTGAATTTCTTACTGAGGAAGTAAATGGCCCGTTCCTTTCTGCCAGTAATATCATGCTGCCCTAGTATGCAGCCGAACGAATTCTCCAAAACCGTCAGATAAAGAATCAGGGGTCTACCCGGTTCAAGCGGAACTAGTACGGGTGGGTTTGACAGATACCCTTTGATTTGATCAAACGCTTCCTGACATTCCGTCGTCCATTCTATCGCAGCGTCTTTCTTCAACAGACGGAATATGGGTTCACAGGTTGCTGTAAGCTGAGCAATAAACCTACTGATGTAATTTAACCTTCCCAACAAACTCATTACCTCTGTTTTATTCCTTGGCGGGGGTAACTCCTGGATGGACTTGATTTTGGATGGGTCCAACTCAATGCCCCGTCGGCTGACAATGAATCCTAGCAACTTTCCTGATGGAACTCCGAATGCGCATTTGGCCGGATTGAGCTTGATATCATATCTTCGAAGTCTTTGAAAGAACTTCCCGAGGTCGGCAACGTGGTCTTCTTGACGTCTAGATTTTATGATCACATCATCCACGTACACTTCAATTTCCTTGTGTATCATGTCATGGAATACCGTAGTCAGCGCCCTCATGTATGTTGCCTCTGCGTTCTTCAAACCGAACGGCATCACCCGGTAGCAATAAGTCCCCCATGGTGTGATGAAAGCCGTCTTTTCTGCGTCCTCTTCATCCATCAAGATCTGATGATATCCCGCGTAGCAATCCACAAAGGATCTGATTTCACGTCCGGCGCAATTATCAATCAGGATATGGATATTGGGAAGTTGGAAATTATCCTTAGGGCTCGCCTTGTTGAGATTGCGGTAGTCCACGCATACTCTGATCTTCCCGTCTTTCTTTGGCACCGGTACTACGTTAGCCAACCATTCAGGGTATCGAGTGACACGAATGACTTTCGCCTGCAACTGCTTGGTCACTTCCTTCTTGATCTTTACACTCATCTCCGTCTTAAATTTCCGCAGTTTTTGTTTGACGGGCGGGCATGCCGGGTCAGTAGGTAATTTGTGAACCACTAGATCAGTGCTGAGTCCTGGCATGTCGTCGTACAACCATGCGAAAATGTCTTTAAATTCCATGAGTGTTTTGATCAACTCTTCTCTCAAGTTGGGTTCAATATGGACACTTATTCTGGTTTCTTTGACGTCATCTGTGTCCCCCAGATTAACAGCCTCAGTATCATTTAAATTAGGTTTGGGCTTTTCCTCGAAGTGACTTAATTCTTCGCCGATTTCTTCTACGGCTTCATCATCGCCGTATTCCGATTCACTCTCATCACTTCTTATTTCATGCGTTATTATTTCCAAACCAGATTGACTTTCTAGACTGGGTTGATTAATCTTTAAGCACGCCATATCATTAAGATCAGTTGAAAGAAAGCTGCTCAGAAAAGTAAAAAGAAGGAAAATAAACAAAATTAGAAACGAAAGGAACAAAATTTCATTAATGGGAACAGTACAAGGAAAAACAAGCTTGCGAACTCAAATCAAAATGAACTGAAACAAACGGATTTTACTTCGGGGACAATCTCAACACAAAATTTCAAAAGAAAACAATCCAAAACAAACTACCAAGACTCCTTCCGGACAGGGAGAGGAGTACTTTTGCTTTCGATCCCACAAACTGTATATCGGTATGGCTGGATCATTCGCCATCCTCTAGCATGCATACGTCTGCGAATAGGTCCTCGAACTTTCTTAAGAACTCTTTGTATGGCCTAACCATAGGACTGGGAACCTTTGTCGTCGGATGTCCTCTTGTCCCGGACCTGACAAAAGATCGGGAAAGGCGCGGAACAGGCTTCGGGAGCACCCATGTCTTCTGCTTATTCCTCTTGGCTCGCTAGATGTCCTCTGATGTTGGCTTGAATCCCAAGCCGAAGGTTCCTACATTTTCGACCACGGATACCGGTTGTATGATTCCTTGCAGAGATGCACCTAAACCTTTGCCGGGTACGAAACCGTTTCTCAGCATTTCATGAGCCACCATGACGTCTGCGGTAATTATTCTTTCATTGGGAATGCATTCCCCTTCTGGCACTCGGTTGGCGGATACCATATCGCAGATTTGGTATACCCATGGCCCAACATCCTCTTCTGTCTCAACAAAGGGGACGATGGTGCCTGGTTGTAGATCATTCTCTCCATGGACTACGATCTCCTGTTGGTCCCACTCAAACTTGACTAGTTGGTGTAGGCTGGATGGAACTGCTTTTGCGGCATGGATCCACGGTTGTCCTATCAGAAGGTTATATGAAACTACCATGTCCAGCACCTGGAATTCCATGGTGAACTCCACTTGTCCGATTGTTAAGATTAACACTATATCCCCGATCGACGCCTTGCCTCCTCCATCAAACCCTCGGACACATATACTGTTCTTGCGTACCCTGCCGATATCCACTTTCAACTTGTTTAGTGTAGAGAGAGGACAAATGTTTGCACTGGACCCATTGTCGACTAGGACTTTGGTAACCACCGACTCCTCACACTTTACCGTAAGATATAAAGCCCTGTTGTGCTCGGTGCCCTCCTCAGGCAACTCATCATCGGTGAAGGTGATCCGGTTCGCTTCAAAGATCCTATTGGTAATCTTTTCCAAATGACTCACAGAGATTTTATCAGGCACATGGGCCTCATTCAAAACTTTCATCAAAGCTTGTCGATGTTCTTCGGAATGTATCAGCAAGGACAGCAATGAGATTTGCGCAGGAGTCTTCTTCAGCTGTTCTGGGACAGAATAATCATGCATCTTCATCTTTTTCAGGAATTCCTCTGCCTCTTCGTTAGTTATCGGCTTTTTTAGTGTTGCTGGAGTAATCTTCCTTAATTCCGCAGGGGCAAAACATCTCCCTGAGCGGGTCAAACCTTGCGCTTCGCAAACTTCCTCTTTAACTTCTTTCCCTTTGTAAGTTGTCGTGATCCGATCATAATTCCATGGAATAGCTTTGCTATCAGCTATTGGCAACTGTATTGCTGGCTTGATGATGAAAGGATCCACTCGAACACCTGCTACAGTTAAAACGGGTCTGGTTGCTGCCCCTGGTACAACTATTTTTGCTCCCTCTGGCCTCATAGGCACTTTGTTCACACTTCCCTTTTCTGCTTCCAACCCCTCTTGTACGTCTTTCTTGCAGATGAGTGACTTATCAAGGCTTGGCCCCTTTTCCATTTTTACCCCACTAGACTTGATCATCATTACAGTCTCAGAGGTTTTCTCCTTTCCCCCTTCCACCCGTACCAACTCGATCATGTTGGTCTCATGATGAGTTGGAAGTGGATTCTGGTTGATGTTGGGCTCCACTGGAGTCTGGACCTCAATTTGGCGAGTGTCGATGAGTTCCTGGATAGCTGTTTTCAACCTCCAACACTTTTTCGTATCGTGCCCCGGACATCCTGAGCAATATGCACAGTTTATTGAATGGTCCAGATTCTTTGGAAGAGGGTTTGGTAGCTTAGCCTCGACCGGATTTAGCAGACCCTACTTGTTTCAAACGGTGAAACAAACTGGTGTAAGACTCCCCCAAGGGAGTGAAAGTCTTTGGCCTTGGCGCCCTGTCGCTCTTGAATGCTTGGTTCGGACGAAAGCCCGCACCCGTGGGATTTCTATAGGCTCTTGGGGGTAGGTAATTATTCTGTGGATTTGGCGCACGCCATGGTGCCTGGACGGGAGGTGGAGCATATGATTAGGCATGATGGACGGTGAAGTGAGCATCTGGTGTTGGGTAATAGTGTTGTGGATGGCTGTATGGATTGTGAGAGTAATTTTGTTGGTGGGGCTGTGGCGAATTATACTGGGGTGCGGGGCCTCTGTTCCTGAACCATGCTTTGGAATCAACTGGCGCGACCTCTTCTTTCCTCTTTTTTCCAAGCACCCCTCCGGTGCCACTTTGAATAGCTTGAGTGGTGGCTTTCAACGCTGCATAACTCATGATCTTGTTAGCTTTCAAGCCTTCCTCGATCATAGCCCCCATCTTTATCACCTCAGTGAATGACTTCCCCACGGACGTCACCA
Organism: Nicotiana noctiflora; assembly: GCA_032618575.1. Taxonomy (NCBI): domain Eukaryota; kingdom Viridiplantae; phylum Streptophyta; class Magnoliopsida; order Solanales; family Solanaceae; genus Nicotiana; species Nicotiana noctiflora. The sequence goes on along the minus strand of JASVEL010007946.1, from coordinate 44,863 downwards.
GATGTCCGAAATAGGTTGGCTCTAGTGTCTGTAGGAAGTAATCCACCATTTCATTCTCTCTCATCGGCGGATCTACCCTCGCTTCTTGTTCCCTCCAGCGAAAACCAAATTCTCTAAAACTTTCGGCGGGTTTCTTCTCTAACTTTAGCAATGATAAGCGATTGGGGATTATTTCAAGATTATACTGGAACTGGCCGATGAATGCTTGAGCCAAGTCATCCCATGTAAACCATCTGCTGGGATCCTGCCTAGTATACCACTCTAGTGCAGACCCCCCCAAACTCTGACCGAAGTAAGCTATCAGAATCTCATCTCGCCATCCGGCTCCTTGCATTTTACTACAAAAACCTCGAAGATGGGCTACTGGGTCACCATGCCCTTCGTATAGGTCAAACTTAGGCGTTTTGAACCCGGCTGGCAACTGGACATCTGGGAATGGACACAGGTCTTTGTAGGCAACACTGACCCGGTTACCCAAACCATACATATTCCTGAAGGACTGCTCCAGGCTTTTAACCTTTCGAATAACTTTCTCATGCTCCGAACTTTTGACGTGCTTTTCCGGTTCTGCCATGTTATCCCAGTGAGGGGTGTGTGAATGCGGTTCAGGAGCCTTAAAGGTAGGCTCAGGAGAATAACAATGATTGTCGTGGATTTGAAAAAGCGGCTCACTGGACGACTTTTGTAAAGTAGCAGGTGGAGGTGCCACAAAAACAGGGGTAACCGGGGGAGGGGGATTTTGTCTGGTTAGTGAAACCGGGGAAGTATATGGGTTTTCCCCTTGATAATAAGGATAGATTGGTGCACTTGTTGAGGGGTCAATGGGCGGACGCTCTGGTGGTGGTGGAAGAGTAGGAAGGTTTGGTGATGCTTGTCCCCTAGCCCAGGCTAGGTGCATCTCTGTCATTTGCTGTCTCAATCGGTCCACTTCTTCTTTCATGATTTGTATCTATGTTTTCTCCCCATCGATGCTTTTGCCGGAACTAGACATGCTTGCTGGAATTGGACCTTTTGATCTGGTATGGTAAGGGTGATCGGCCAGTATACTCTGTCAAGTCACTGCTAAACTTTTCTGGAAATGCAACAAACTTGTTAGCTCACTGAATTTAACAGGCATGTTATCGCACGTTGGGATGCAATGCACCTAATCAATTAACCATTTCTACATGTATTCCTCGCATGTGTCATTCCAGATTTTCTTTTTCTTATCCTTAGAAACTTTATTGTTATTGATCTTCCCATTTTCTTTTCTTTTTTTGTTTTTTAGTGGGGGTCGAATCTTAGGTGGATTGCCTACGTATCACGTCCCCGCGTGAATCAGACCGAGCGTAGTTCTAATACAATATTGTGGCGAAATTCTGGAATTCTTATATTAAAACTCTTATGGTTACAAAACCTGTCTTACAATAATCAACAAAATAAGAGAAATGCTTGACTCGAGAACAAAATGCCAACCAACTTGACTCAAAATTTCAAAAATACATTTTTAATCAAAAGTCTAATGCTCTTAAATTCCTGGGGGCCCGCGAGGCATCATTCGGCCTTGCCGCGGGCCTTGGTGTGAGGTCCCTGTGTAGTTCCCTTAACTCTCTCATGATCTGATGAACGTAGTCCATAACTGAAGCAAAAAGGGCGGTGCGGGGCATTTGTTCACAAGCTAAGCATTTCATGGTGACATAATGCCCGATTTCTCCAATTCCGTCCTTGATCATGTCCCTTTCTCCGAGTAGCCGTTCTATCTGTTGGTTTTTTGCCCCCAATCTTCGAGCATTGTTGGTGACTTGGTCTAAGAGCTTATCCACTTGTTCTTGCAGTCGGACCATCAAATCGTGACAACGGTCGAGGTCTGCTCTGGCATCTCGGGCTTGCTTGAAAACCCGCTCCCTGAGGATAACGTTTGCTTCCCTTAGACTAGTGGTGATCTCGGTGTAATCTTCTTCCACCCGTTGTAGGTGGAGTGCCTGTTGATGTGCCTCCTTTCTCCAGCTAGCACGGATCCTCATTGTTTGGGTCTCCGACTCTTCCAATTCTCTTTGGACATCGGCAACTTGGTTTTTCAAACCCTTTATCAATTTTTCGTCTGCTCGACTCCTCAACTGTCTGTCAGCATCCCTTTTCATTTGCTGGATTTGAGCTCTCAAAAAGTCATTTTCTTGTGCCAACTTCTTTTTATCTCTTTCGTCGGCGGCAGTTTACATATCCTTTTCAAATTGGAGATCTTGGACCCGTTGCTCTATCCTGCCAATCCTTGTTCTGTAAACCTCTTCCTTAGCTAACCAGTCCCATTGTTCTTGTGACGCTTCAGCAAATTCCCTGAGGTGAGGTCTTTTGGCTGGTCTTTCATCCGATGTTTCTCCTATGTACCAAGTAAGATATCTGGGTACAACCTCTCCTCTAGCTCGATCCTGCACACAAGTGTTTGCCTCCAGGATATTGGCATTTGCTCCAGATCTGGCGGACCCTTGCTTCTGGGAATTGACCGTCGGGACCAATTTCAATAACCCGGGTACTCAGGTCTTCGTCTTTGGGTACTATCTGGCACCTCCCAAGCTGTCTCAAAACCCGATGGGGCGCATAAGGTTGAATGCTCTTAAGTCCCATTAAGAGAAAGTGGGACCCAGCCGCTGGCATGTACACGATTCTATCTATCTGTAACCAACCCAACGTCCATTGTATTTGACTTGCGCTGAGAGCCCGAAAGTATGCCCTCCATGCCAAGGTTCCTTCAGGCAAGACGGTCCTATCAATCCTTGTATAGAATTCGTTTATGCAAGTTTTCTCAACCAACCCATATCTCAAGAATTGGGTGCGGCGACACAGGTGCTCGATCATCCACATCTGTAGCAGTAAATTACAGCCTTCGAAAAAATCTCCTCCGGCTTTGCAGGCTGTGAGAGCTCGATATATGTCTGATAGTATCATGGGAGCAAGAGTACTTTCGCTTTGGTCAAGCAAAGTACTGACGACTCCGGCTACCTTTATATCAATATTCCCGTCTTTTCTCGGGAATACCACGAGTCCTAAGAAGGCTATCATGAAGGCAATTCGTCTGTGCTCCTCCCATTTCTGGCGATTACCCTTGCTGCATAATTTGTTCTCTGGCTTGTCAAAACCTCCCACGTGACCGTACCTTTGATAGATGAAGCTTAAAGTACAAAACCCTTGTGCTAGATCTTGGTTACGTACCGTTCTGGCTGTCTTCAGTGAGTCTAAAAACCGGTGTATGGCGACAACCCTGGAAGCGATTAGATATTGATACCCCAATGGTATATCAATATTTCCAATGTATCCGGTCATCTCCTCCAAAGTTGGGGTGAGCTTGAAGTCCGAGAAGTGAAAGACATTGTGCGCGGAGTCCCAATATGTGACCAATGCTCTTATGATGTCCCCTCGAGGCTTTATTTCAAGCAGACCTGTGAGACCTTTCAAATATTTCTTAACTTTGTCCTGCCCTTCTTCGCCTAGATCATCCCACCATAGTCGTATTTGTACCGGGATTTTAATCATGAATGAAAAGGGTTCATTTTGAATCGTGCTCATCCTGCACATTTATTTAAAGAAGAAGATCATTTTGGCTGGCAATGATTGGACTATTTCTCAAAATTTAAAATTTTGGTATATTTTCGAAAAAGGGCAAGTTGGACCCGACGGGGTTGCCTACGTATCTCACATCCGGTGAGAATCAAACCCGCGTAGTTCGGTCCGTCAAAACAAACTATATTTTTTGACCGACAAAGAGAACACATTTAAGAAAACCATTTTGTTGGCAAAGTTAATCTTCCGTCGTCTTTTATTAATAAACTAAATTTATTGACTTGTTGGTAAAACACATTTTTGTATTTTCTGAAAAATATCTATTTCCCCATACTAATTTCTTTTGTTTTTTTCATTTTTCTTCAGTATTTAAAAGCCGGTCAGCATGCAAGTCCAAATAAATGCTTAAAACATGGTGTAGCAGGATGGTCTTTTCATATCAGGTTGCATGTCCTAGACGAACTCAACCCCTGTGTTGAGTCCCCTAAGTCAAATGCAACATGATGCAAATAAGCGTTTCCTACTAGGGATCCGGTATGCAGTTATGTTATTCTAAGCTCAGAACCTCGGTATGTGATCTAGACTATGTACCCAAGCGGACAACTCGGGCTGAGGAGGGAGCTCCTTTCCGGGAACCAAAAGGCCAGCCGGCTTAGAAACTTTCCGAGCCTCTTTATTATTTCGGGGTATGACACTAACAGAATATGGAGTCTCAACCAGTGAGCACATCCCCGGGGGTGAGAAGAGAAGGTTTTTTTCGGCATAGTTTATATACACAGTTTACGTAATATCAAAGCGGTAAACATGTAGCACATTAATCAAAAACATATAATGAAATCAGATATAAGCAAAACAGCAATTTTAACTAAGCTCGAATTCTTAAACCCTGAACCGAAGTTCTGGGTCGATTGTCCCCAGCAGAGTCGCCAGAGCTGTCACACCTCCTTTTTCTCACATATATTAAATGCAAATGTGCCATTGTTTAATACTACACCCCGAGAAGGGATATAATAATAATTGGTGGAGTTTTTCCACTTAAAGGACAGTCGGAACGGGATCAAATTATTTAATTATTCAGAGTCGCCACTTGGAAAAATTAATGGTGTCCCAAGTCACCGGTTTAATCCCGAACCGAGGAAATTTATGACTCTGTAATACAGTCTGTGAAACTAGAAACCTGGATAAGGAATTCTGTTAACCCGGGAGAAGGTGTTAGGCACTCCCGGATTCCGTGGTTCTAGCACGGTCGCTCAACTGCGATTTTTGCTTTTAACTGATTACTTTATATATTTCAATTATGTGCTTTTAATGTTCCGCTTTTTAATTTTAGAAGAATTGCTATGTCACGAAAATACATTTCGAGTCACACCGCAACCAGTACGCCTGTGACTTTAATGTATTTCAGTTTCGCCGAGAGTAAGATTTGGGTCACATAAATGCGCACCCGTGATTAGGAAGGTATTATTATTAACTAACGCGCCTAAAGTAATTTCGCGTTTGTACTTTGCGAGGGCCATGAAATTTGCTAAATGGCACGCCTCGAATTCTAAGTGTTTGAAAGAAATAATTATACGAGAGCCACAATTATCAATGGCACGTCCCGAATTCTCAATTCTATCTTTAAAGGCATTCAAACTAATGCTCGAAGGGCTATAGTCTATTTGGTTATCTAGTATGGCTCACCTCAATCTACATAAAAGGTGAATTATTTAAAGGTTACCAGAAATGTGACTACTCCAAATATTAAAGTCTATCCACGTACAATTACTTCTAATAGCAAGGCCTGAAAGAGAGGCCCAATGCGCTAAATTCGAATTTGTTAATGCTGATTGCACTCTAATCCGTGAATTGGGCCGTAGGAGATTAACGTGAGGTCAGCCTAAAGCAAAGAAATATTTTTGTGCCTCATTTGTAAAAAAAAAAGGCTATTCAATTTTGGGCCCAAGGAGAAGTCCAAATTCAACTCCTTAATGTGTCTGAGTGCAGGGACTCGATATTGAGTCTCTAAAGCCCTGAACCAACTACATTCAACAAAGGATAAGATAAAAAAAAACTCTAGTACTGAACTTGCTACACATCTAAAATATAGCAAACCTCCAAGCAAATTTGAACCCAACTATATCACTTAATTAAACACAAAATCGTCAAGTTGATTCTAAATGGCTAAATCCAAGGATACCATATACCAAACCATGCCATGACTTTGGAAAGTAGAGCAATTACAGATTTACTTCTTAGGAACCATATGACATATGATTTTAGAAGTTCATTTCTATGTTTATCAATAGGCAATATTTTCAATGAACTCACATGAACAGGATTTTATATGACAACCAAATAGCACTCTCCTTTTAGCCAACTAAAACATAAAGTATATGATAGTATCAACTAAGTACAGCCAAAATCAAGTAAACTTTAAAGATATACCAACCTATTGTTATTAAGCCTAAACAGATTCCGAGTCTGACAGTTCAAACATTCTGGGCTGCTACACTTAAACAAACTCAAGTCTAAATGACAATATCACACAACATCAAACATGAAGGTAAATAACTAGAATCCATTGTTTGCTTAAGTACAAATCCAAAATATTACATTAAGTCCATTTGCACACCCTACCCCAAATTCAGTGGAAAGGGCCCTAATCGACATCTATTGCTTTAAATCTAACTAAGGATATGAAAATAGTAACAAGGAGAAAGGAAGTTCAGCTTCCAATAACATCTTCATTTAACAGTAGTTTCAAATCTTTTATATGTTCAGAAATCACTCCTCAAGTATGAGCTGAGAATGTACCTGATAGCTGATATCTGGAAACAGAGAATGAGAAAGAAGGATCAAATCAGCAACAATGTAAGCAGCACACAGCACATCAAGCCAACAGCAATAACAGGAAATCCAGCGATGTAACAGCAACCCAGAAAGCTCGGAAAACTAGTTTCAAAATCAGTCTAGAACTCGACCACTATCCAGAAAATAGAAGACTCCAACCCCAAAGAATTTGAAACTGAACTAAACCAAAATAACCCACGATTCCAGTAACGAAAAAAACAGAGAAAAAGCTCAATTATTCTTATGCCTTCCAATGTAACAGTAACCTCACTCCAGTGTTTTTTTTTATTCTCTCTGTTCTTCTAGTATCTCCTTGCCTGTATCTTTTCATATGTGTGTCTGTCTCCTTGTGTATCAGTGTCTTCTTATAGCCATCAAAGCAAACTAACAAATCTGTCCAGCCCTTATCCTTCCCTATATCCCACTAATAAAGGTACTACACCATCCAGACAGTCCCCTTTTCCAATTTGTTTAATTAAAAGCCTGCTAATCTTATGGCCCCTTTTAGTTTTTTTTTTTTAATTAAGAAACCATGTTATACCTGATTTTTTCACTGTCAAAGTGGTACAACAGCTCACATTCTTTCTTTATTAATCTGAGATTCCTAAATTGACAGATCAACTTACATTTCAAAGTCTCTTTAATCCCAAAACAAATCTTAAACCCTGAGAATTATTATTCTGTCGTGGGTCATAAACAATTGTATTAAGAACCACACTGAATTACGACTAACGTTTGATCATTAACTATAAGATTATACAGCTATAACCAATTCAGTAGCTAACTCATACGCAAAACAATTCAACTTCAATCCAACAGTCATATTTTCGGACAGAAAGGCAACAAAAATGCAGAATTGATTACTCGACGATATTAATCGAGTCGCATTCAATTTTCAATGACACATTTACAACAAAGAATAACAAGTAAACAGATCGACCAAATAAAAAGGTCCCAAAGAGATGAAGAAAACAGAGAATTGGCGGAATTAAAAAAAACAACAAAAATGAAAACTAAAAACAATTAAACTGAAACGACGAATACAATTAAACAAGAACAGAAATACCTTGAAACAAAGAATTGGAACTCGGCCGACTCAGGTCTTGGTCATTCGAGGTCGAAAGGACCTTAATTGAAATGTTTTCGAAGTGAAAACAGTCCAATTAAGGTCTATTGGACCCAAATCTTATGAAATTCGAAGAAATCCCTAATTTCAATTTTAGGGTTCTTGAGTCTTCATTTTGGGGTTTGATGGTTAAGGCTCGAATTGATGGAAACCAACGGTAATTTGGGAATGAGGGAGATGAGGCGAAGGCTATGTGCGAGTTCGGAGTGATTTGGCATAGGTTTGGTTTTAGCTCGAATCTTCAAATGAAGATTCGAGAAGACGGGGAATGATTCGAAGGAAACAGTTTGTGGATTTGGACTCAGGGTGTTCAGAAGGTCATTCGGTATTGTTTTGGTGGCCGGCGGCGTTGTTGCCGCCGGGTTTCAGGCGAGGGGGTGGTCCGGCGGCTAGGGTTTTCTTTGAGAGAGACGAAGGGCGAGGGGGGGTCTATGGGGAAATGAAATGGGTTAGGCGGGTTTGGGGGGGGGTTATTTGTGTATTAGATTAAACTTTAATCTCAACCGTTGGATTATAACAACCAACGACCAAGATCAAAAGTTTTAATCCTAAACGACGTCGTTTGGAGGGGTAACGGGCAAGGCTGGACCGGGTAATGGGTATTTAGATTGGGCCTTGTTTTGGGGCTGGCATGGTTTTAAAATTGGCCCAAATTTGGTTTTAAGACCAAATTTCTACTTTCACATTTGCTTCAATTTCTTTCTATTTTGCTTCTTTTCTTTTGTTTTCTAAAAATAAAACTAAAATTCTAAAAATTCTAAATTAACTTATAGAACTAAATTAATTTATTTAATTTATAAAAGCACTAGTTAACTTCTAATAATAATTATCGCATATAATTAACTAACAATTAAAATAAAATTGCCCAATTCGGACATTAAATAAAAAAATACAAAAATACATACTTTTGTGATTTTTTTTCTATTTTTGTAAAACAAATTGATTACTTTTAATGAATCCTAAATGCCAAATATGACATATTTTTGTACTTTTTCATTAATTAAACAAATAAACATGGACACACAAATGCAACAATAAGAGAAAATAACATAAAATCCACAAATATCGCAAACAACGCAAAACTCTTTTATTTTGAACTTTTTGGGAGTAATTCTCACTATAGGGCAAAATCACGTGCTCACAGTTACAGATTTACATAGTGCTGTATTGTGGATTTCTTATCTACGCTATCTTACCCCTGTTTATCACCACTGATTCTGGCAATACTCATTTTACTCCCTGCACCTTGTGTGTTGATCCAGGAGCCTCTTAGCAGTCCTGATCCGGTAGATGTTCGAGGTGACTTCTGTAGGATATTCGAGGTAGCTGCAGAGTCTACAGGACCCGATATTCCTTTCTACCGTCTTTTGATTTTGTATTTGCTATTTCTTTCCGCACTTGGTATCTTGTAAACCATTATTACACTCATGTTATCGGTAGAGGCTCATGACTCTTGACCCTTCGGTCTATGAGAGTTGTACTGTTTGGGGCTTGATCCCCGTATTGGTATTCTTGTCTTCATTGACTTATAGTTGTTGTGCTTAAAATTGGGTAAAGCGAGCTCTTAGCTCCGTAAATATTATTAATTGGTCGGGATGGTCTAGGAGTGTGCTGGGCGCCATCACGACCGGGTTTGGGGTCATGGCAAGTTGGTATCAGAGCCTAGGTTTACTAGGCCTCATGAGTCTTGAGACGGTTAGTAGAGTCTTGTGGATAGGTACGGGGACGCCTGTACTTATCCTCGGGAGGCTGCGAACCTTTAGGAAACACTTCACATTCCTTGGAATTCTTATCGTGCGCACTTGATTCAGATTAAGATATAATTTTGAAATTCCTTCCACACGTCTGTGTATGCATCGAGCACTCAGTAATACAAATTGCCTTATGGCTTGTGATTTCCCCGAACGAGGGGCGAGATATAATCTCTGTGAGTTTATATTGGGCCAGTCGGGATGACCTGAGGCTGGACCTTGTCTATGACTTGAGCATCGAGGTGTTGATTTTGTGGGTGGTGGCAATAGATAATGTACTGAGGGTTGAAACCACGTATTTGCACTATACAGTGCTATGTCGAGGTGATACACGCGTCATGTGACGAGCGTGGTGGTATTGTGACTGGGGATTTGGACTTGATCCTTCCCGATTGATAGATTACTGTGTATAATGGCTGAGACTGGGCTTATATCTATGTATTTGGGCTAGTATCCATGTTTGGGGCCTTGTGCCGATCTGTAGAGTATTAGGGAGGCTTACTAATGGATGAGCTGTTAATTGTTCGACTCTTATATAATCTATTGTGTAGCCCCGAGCTATGGGCGTGGTGAATATTTACCATATCTCTTAATTAGAAGGTAAGTGCCTTATGTATAGTGGAACGAGTTCAAAATCAGGAAGACTAAAGTGATTATGCTATGTGTATCCTGGTGGAAGGTATTGTGCTGAAATGCTAAATTGATAAGAAGTAGGTGGGTTGATCCTCATGTGTAATTGAAAGGCATTTGATATGTATTATGATTCGAGCAGGTACAACGCATGTTCATGTAATAATTATGATAATATGATTTGTGTAGTATTGAGACTAATGTTGCTGATATGCATTGTGATGTCTTGTCGAGTTGCGAATGTATCGTTAGGAAAGTTTTGGAGGATTCTCTGGCAGGTGGATGGACCAAATTACAAAGGAAACTCTGTTAAAATTTTTGGAAAATTTGGGACTTAGAAAAGTTTTTTGTCACCTAAAGAGTGGGCTTAACTGTTGTGTGTGAATGAATACAAGAATTGCAAAAGAGTTAATATTTCTGATGATTCGAATCTCCGCTGAAGCTTGTAAATGACTTGAGTTTAATCGAAATAGAACTTTGTGGCATCATTTGAGTAAGAATGCTATGAGTGGCTAAAAGTGCTTTGATGTATGGCTTCGAGCCAAGTTGGGGAGGTTGTTGTTGAGTAACTGATTGCACTGTTGTGTGCTGTGTTGGTTCTATCTCTAGGTATGTTGGGAAATTTTGATAAAGGTTATGGTGCTTCGTAGATGTGAAAAAATACTAGGATGTTGTGAACTTATGTTGGTAAAGAATGTTCGGTGTATAGAAAAGAAAGATAGCTAATTATATCTATATGTAATCATGTTCTGCGGTGTCAGATTTCTAGCAAGGCACGAGTGGTTCTGTTCAATAAGATAGTCGAATTACAGCTGAATAAGGGTGAATGACGCCCGAGAATGGTTTTGTAGTGTTCAAGATTTTACTTGTAATAGTCAGGTGTCTTAAGATTGTGCATGTGGCTAAAGACGGTGGTTTCGTTAGAAGAGATCAAGACTTGTGTTATATTATGTGAATGATGGGATTCTATGTAACCGTATTGGAAGGTAATGATAACGAATTCAAATCGCAAGAAGATCTTTGAAATAAAGTATTGTAGAATGTGGTCCTTCTGGGAAACATTGAGGGAGTATTCAGTGGCCTATGGGTCTTAGACGGTGTGGTCTTATGCACGAGTCTCGTGTGGTAACATGAGTTGATGTAATATGGTGTTACAGTAAAGGCTAATATTAAATTAAAGATGAATCAGAGAGGAAACTGGGTAAATGGAACAACTTGTTAATAAACCGTAACAGTATGATAAGGAATACGATTAATTCTTGGTATGTGCTTGAAGTAATGAGTCTTGCAGATATTGTGCAACAAAGCTCTTGAGTGCTGGCAGTTGTGCAACTCGATATGGGTATAAGGACTCAGTCCTGGCAGTTTAACTTATGCAATGTAATTGGGAGAAAGAGTTTATGATGTGTTTTACCGTGGTTTGAAAATAAGTGCATTTTTCCTGTTGGTATGCAAGGCTTGGAATGTGTAATGAGTTTTCTCTATATGGGATCATGAAAGTCCTTGACTAGTTGAGTGCGCCGATGTTTGCGGCGTAGGAAAGGAATATGAATTTCCATGTTATCTTAGTGTGGTATGGTATATGCGATGTGTTATGGAAAGTTGATAATGGCATATTCAAGGCTTTGAGATTTGTTCATATATATGGGAAGTCATTAAAATTATTGAGCAGTGCGGGCAGCTGCAGGTGATTTAAGAATCGATCTTTCTGGTGATTAAAAAAAATGGTACTGCTATTCTAGTGATTTGGCAGGGTATATGGTCCAAAAGGACAAGGTAATGTAATAATATCTAGTGGTACGGTGTCATTCTCTTGTTGAATCGACTGTAATAATTGAGTCGCTAATTGCATAGTGAAATTTTTGAATGGCTTTTGTGGTATGGATGGACGCTTGATGTGCGTTATGTATTTGTACGGTGAAGTACGGAATCAAGCATGGTGATTCGTGTGTTATATATGTGTTGGAGACTTGAAGTTCTCGTTAGTCTGCCTATGCAGTGGTTGTATATCGTGTGTATCAGCACCGTTTTGTGATTATTGGAAATCGAAAGCCCTAGTGGCTCTCTCTCAACTTGATATGACAAATTTGGATTATGATCTTGATTGTTGACTGGTCATCATCGGGTCAGGTTGTCTAGACTCATGTGATATGGACTATGATGGAATGACACAAATTGCGTAGCAGAGTGCATCAAAGTATGCTCCAGCGGGGTAATTGTACCTCAGGACTAGCTGTCACGACCCAAACCCTGGTCGTGATGGCGCCCAACACAATGCTAGGCAAGCCCGACCATATTATCCCTTAAACCAGCCAGTTATTAATCAAATTAAACTTAAACAGTAAATGTTCATATCAGGTGATAAACGAAATGTAAAACATACAAAATACGGTCCCAACCATATCGTGGTGTCACGAGACCGAGCCTCTACAGAATAGCATCCTACTACAACCAAGTCTAGGCAATTAGGAAATCAACAAGATGATAAAGAAGGAGAAAACAAGCTCTGCGGACGCTGGCAGCTACCTCGTAATCTCCGCAAAAGTAGACAAGGATCAGCAGCTATAATGTCTCAACTGCTCTCGGGCATCTGTGGATCTGCACAGAAAGTGCAGGTTAGTGGGGTGAGTATATTTCAACTCAGTGAGTAACAATAATAAATAATAACTGAAGGTAAGAACTCCTGTACTATCACTTAGAAGTTCTAAGGCAACCCTCACAGGTACGTCATCACTATAGTAGTACTCTAATCTCCAATCCACGTTTATCTCTACAAGATTCTACACTGATCCAACCCTCACTCGTACCCCTACGGTGTACGGCCATCTCAACATATAAAGACACATACCTATGTCTATAATGTATAAGTATTTAAGTAGATAGTAGGATATGATTAAGTATAACGCTGCGGCGTACAGCCCGCTCCAATACATATACCGCTGCGGCGCGCAGCCCGCTCCATTTAACGTCGACGGCGCTCACTGGGGGTGTATACAGACTTCGGAGGGGCTCCCTAGGCCCAAGCACTATTGTACTGCAGCGTGCAGCCCGATCCACATATGTATTACTGCGGCGTGCAGTCTGATCCAATATTTATATGTATATATATTTATACTGCTGCGGCGCGCAGCCCGATCCCATAATATACACCAGTGCTCACTGAGAATGTGTGCAGACTCAGACTCCGAAGGGGCTCCTACAGCCCAAGCGCAATAGTACTGCGGAGTGCAGTCCGTCCCACATGTATATTACATGTATATTACTGCGGCGTGCAGTCCGATCCAATATATATATTATTGCGGCGTGCAGCCCAATCCAATATAGGTATATACATATAATACCTCATAATGGGTCCTCGACCCTATCCCAGTCAATATGGACTTGGCCTTTCAGGCCCACTCAGCTAGAACAGGGAATTCCACCCTAGATAATCTCTCTCAATGTACACATCTAGTACGGGCTCATATTATGCTATACAGCTAGAGCTACGGCTGAGTGTATGTTTCCAACATGATATAAGGGTCACCTAGCTCTATAGGTTCCCTAATGCTCTGCAGATCGGCACAAGGCCCCAAACATGGCTATTAGCCCAATTGTACAGTTATAATCTCATTAACAATCATACAACACAGTATTCTATTAGCCGGGAAGGACTAAGTCCGAACCCCCAATCACAATGTCACCACGCCCGTCATAGAACGCGTGTCTCATCTCAATATAGCACTGTGAAGTGCTAGTACGGGGTTTCAAACCCTCAGTACATTATTTACTACTACCACTCACCTCGAACCGGTAGAAGCTTCAATCCGCCTTGCGCTTGCCTCGTAAATCAATCTCCTCGGGTGCCAAATCTGCTCAAAATCATAGAGAATGCATCAATATACGCTAATTTCACAAAATTCATTCGAAATAACCCAATTTATACCAAAACCCACAAGTTGTCAAAACCCGACTTTTGGTGCGCTTCTCGAAAAATTATAAAAGTTACATATTCGGAACCCTCGTCTCAATACGAGTCTAGGCATAACAAATTTACCAAATTCGGACTCCATTTGCCCACTCAAATCGGCAATTTACCAAAACCCTGGCTTAGGCTAAATTTCCCCACAGTTTGATCCAATTTTCGTGAATTAAAGGAGGATTTCATGATAAAAACGCGTAAAGGAACCATAAAATTCACCTCCGATGATAACCCGATGTTCTCCCAGCAATAACTCACCCAAATCGCCCAATTCGCCTTCAAGAACCGAGCCCCAAATGTTTTGCAACTTATGAAATTTTAACCCTTCTGTTATTTTTAACACAGGCCCGATTTCCGCTTCTGCGGACAAAAATCCGCCTCTGCGAGGCCGCCCCCGCGACCAAATGGTCGCTTCTGCGAGATTCCACCAAATCACCCAGTTCCGCTTCTGCGGCTGGGTCTCGCACCTGCGCGACCGCTTCTGCGGATACCCCTCCGCTTCCGCGATCTCCCCCAGCTGCCCGCCTTCGGCTTCTGCGACCCATGACTCGCAGAAGCGAGTCCGCTTCTGCGACCGACGTCCGCTTCTGCGGAACCTCCTCGCCAAACCCATTTTCACTTCTGCGATGAATTCTCCGCTTCTGCGGTCCCGCTCCTGCGGTTCCCAATCCGCAGGAGCGAAAATGCTGTTGCAATTCATGACAGAACCTGCAATTTCCATGTTTTTCTCCCGATTTACCATCCGAAAACACCCCGAGGCCCCCCGGACCTCATCCAAACACACCAACACATCTTAATACCTTATTCGAACTTGTTCCAATCCTCAAAACACGTCTAATAACATCAAAACCCATAATTCACATCGAATTCAAGCCTAAATTCCTTAAAACATTCCGAATTACACAATCAATCAAAAACCCGACTAAACGACGTCCGAATGACCTGAAATTTTGCAGGCACATCCAAAATCACCTAACGGAGCTACTGCAACTGTCGGAATTCCATTCCGACCCCCGGATCAAAATCTCACCTACCGTTCGGATTTCGCCAAAATTCAACCTTAGCCAATTCAAGCCTATTTCTACGCCGGGCCTCCAAATTCAATTCCGGTCGCTCCCCTAAGTCACAATTCACCTCCCGGAACTAACCGAATCATCAGAATTCGATTCCGAGCTCTCTAACTAAATAGTCAACTCCGGGTTGACTTTCCTTATTCAAGTTTCCTTCAAAAAGGCTATATGCCTCATTTTCAATTCAATTCACTCCTAACTTCCCCGATAGACTCTAACACCGATATAAAAGTATGAATTATGTAATTACAATATAACGGGGTGGTAATTACCGTGACGACGGGCCGGGTCGTCACATAAACATATTTGTTCCTCCCCTCGTCCTCGAGCGGGTCAAGAAACATACCGAAGTCTCAAATAGCTGAGGGTATCTGCTCCGCATCTCCTGCTCAACCTCCCAAGTAGCCTCCTCCACGGGTCGACCTCTCCACTGAACCTTAACCGATGCAATCTCCTTCGACCTCAACTTCCTTACTTGGCGACCCAAAATAGCAATAGGCTCCACATCATAGGATAGATCACCATCAAGCTGAATGGTACCGAAGTCTAATACATGGGACGGATCTCCGATGTACTTCCGGAGCATAGACACATGGAATACTGGATGAACGCTGGATAAGTTGGGTGGAAAGGCTAACTCGTATGCCACCTCTCCAACTCTCCTAAGTATCTCAAAAGGACCAATGTACCTGGGACTCAACTTCCCTTTCCTCCCGAACCTCATGACACCCTTCATGGGTGAAACCTTCAACAATACTCTATCACCAACCATGAAAGACAACTCTCGAACCCTACGGTCCGCATAACTCTTCTGGCGAAGACTGTGCTGTGCGAAGCCTCTCCTGGATCAACTTTGCTCTCTCCAGAGCATCCTGAACTAACTCAGTCCCCATCAATCTATCCTCACCAGGCTCAAACCATCCGACGGGAGATCTACACCGTCTGCCATACAATGCCTCGTACGGGGCCATCTGAATACTCGACTGGTAGCTGTTGTTGTAGGCAAACTCAGCAAGTGGTAAAAACTCATCCCATGAACCACCAAAGTCAATCACACATGCCCGCAACATATCCTCCAGGATCTGAATAGTGCGCTCAGACTGTCCGTCTGTTTGGGGGTGAAATGCGGTGCTTAACTCAACCCGCGTACCCATCTCTCGCTGAAATGCTCTCCAAAACTGAGAAGTGAACTGAGTGCCTCTGTCAGATATAATAGACACCGGAACCCCATGCAACCTGACAATCTCCCGAATAAAGATCGCTACCAACCGCTCTGATGAGTAAGTAGTACTAACTGGGATGAAATGTGCGGACTTAGTCAGCCGATCAACAATCACCTATACAGAATCAAACTTCCTCGCTATCCGAGGGAGCCCAGTAACAAAATCCATGGTGATCCTTTCCCATTTCCACTCGGGAATAACCATACGCTGAAGAACACCGCCCGGTCTCTGATTCTCATATTTGACCTGCTCTCAATTGAGGCACTTTGCTACATGCCTAACAATATCCATCTTCATTCTCCTCCACCAGTAGTGTTGTCTCAAGTCTTGGTACATCTTTGCGGCACCTGGGTGAATAGAGTACCGCGAACTGTGTGCCTCCTCAAGTATCAACTCCCGCAAACCATCAACATTGGGCACGCATATACGGCCATGCATCCTCAGAACACCATCACTGTCGATAGTCACATCTCTCACATCATTATGCTGCACTCTGTCCTTAAGGACAAGCAAATATGGGTCATCATACTGTCGCTCCCTGATGCGATCATATAAGGAAGATCGAGAAACAACACAAGCCAACACCCGACTCGGCTCCAAAATATCTAATCTCACTAGCCGATTGGCTAGGGCCTGAACATCATAAGCAAATGGCCTCTCCCCAACTGGGATGAAAGCTAGGCTGCCCATGCTAACCGCCTTCCGACTCAAGGCATCGGCCACCACATTGGCCTTCCCCGGATGATACAAAATAGTGATGTCATAATCCTTAAGCAACTCCAACCACCTCCGTTGTCTCAAATTAAGGTCCTTCTGTCTGAATAAGTGCTGAAGGCTGCGATGATCCGTGAACACCTCACGGGAGACACCATACAGGTAATGCCTCCAAATCTTCAAAGCATGAACTATGGCTGCTAGCTCCAAATCATGAACAGGGTAGTTCTTCTCGTGGGGCTTCAACTGACGAGAAGCATAAGCAATGACCCTACCCTCCTGCATCAACACACAACCAATGCCAACTCCCGAGGCATCACAATATACAATATAAGAATCTGAAGCTGTCGGTAGAATCAAGACTGGTGCTGTGGTCAGTGCTGTCTTGAGCTTCCGAAAGCTCTCCTCGCACTCCTCGGACCATAAGAAAGGAACACCCTTCCGAGTCAATCTAGTCAAGGGTGAAGCAATAGAAGAGAACCCCTGGACGAATCGGCGATAATACCCTGCCAATCCCAGAAAGCTACGAATCTCAGTAACTGAGGTCGGTCTAGGCCAACTCTGCACTGCCTCGACCTTCCTCGGATCTACCTGAATACCATCACGGGACACCACGTGTCCTAAGAATGCCACGGACTCAAGCCAGAACTCACATTTGGAGAACTTGGCATACAGCTTCTCCTCTCTCAACCTCTGCAACACAATACTCAAGTGCCGAGCATGCTCCTCCTGGCTACGAGAGTAGACTAGTATGTCATCAATGAATACGATCACAAATGAATCAAGATACGGCCTGAATACACTGTTCATCGGATGCATAAATGCTGCTGGGGCGTTGGTCAGCCCAAAAGACATCACAAGGAACTCATAGTGACCATATCCGGTCCGGAATGCAGTCTTCATAATGTCAGACTCTCTAATCTTCAGCTGATGGTAGCCTGAACGAAGATCAATCTTCGAGAACACCCTAGCTCCCTGGAGCTGATCAAATAAATCATCAATACGAGGCAGAGGATACTTATTCTTCACTGTTACTTTGTTTAGCTACCTGTAGTCAATACACATCCTCATGGATCCGTCCTTCTTCTTAACAAACAGGACCGGTGCACCCCACGGCGACACACTCGGCCGAATAAACCCCTTATCTAGGAGTTCCTGGAGCTTCTCCTTCAATTCCTTCAACTCAGCTGGTGCCATCCGATATGGAGGAATAGAAATAGGCTGAGTGCCTGGCACCAAATCGATACCAAAATCAATATCCCTGTCCGGCGGCATGCCCGGTAGGTCCGAGGGAAACACATCAGGAAAGTCTCGCACAATGGGAACAGAATCAATACTGGGAGTCTGGGCCTCGACCTCCCGCACAAATGCCAAATAAGAGAGACCTCCCTTCCCAACCATTCGTTGGGCCTTGAGGAAAGATATTACCCTGCTAGGTACATACTCAGGTCGTGCCTCGCCACTCGATCCTCTGAATGCCCGGCATAACCAACGTGACTGTCTTAGCATGACAGTCCGGAATAGCATGACATGGAGATAGCCAGTCCATGCCCAATATAACATCAAAATCAATCATGCTGAGAAGCAACAGGTCTACTCGGGTCTCCGGACCTCCAATAGTGACCAAACAGGACCGGTATACGTGGTCCACAACAATAGTATCCCTACCGGGGTAGATACATGCACTGGCAGCTCAAGACTCCCTCGGGCCGTGCCCAAATGAGGAGCAAAATATGTAGACACATAAGAATAAGTAGAACTGGGATCAAACAATACTGAGGCATCTCGGTGGCAGACTGAGATAATACCTGTAATGACAGCATCAGAAGCAATGGCCTCAGATCGGCCCTGAAAAGCATAGCATTTAGCCTGTCCGTCTGATCGGCCTCCTCTTCGAGAGTGACCCCTAGCTGCCCGACCCTCACCCCTAGCTGGCGGGGCGGGTGCTGAAGTAGAAGGACCGGATGACGAGGGTTGCCCCCTCTGGCTAATAAGATCCGGAAACAAGACGGGGACACTCCCTACGGTGGTGCCCAAACTCTCCGCACTCGTAGCAACTCCCCGGTCCTGGGTACTGAGACTGATAAGGACCTCTCGGCGCCGGAGTGGCCAGTCGATGAACTAGGCCGAGATGAACCCCGAGCGGATAGGGCCCGTGAAGAACTCTCACTGGCATGGCACCGAGAGATGGCTGGCTCGGTGCGAACCCCGATAACCCTGTCTAGGAGACCATCCGCGACGATCCGCGCGACCCGACTGCGAAGACCCGAAAGAGCGACCTCGGCTCTGCTGACTCGGCCTCTAGTCCGAGTGCCACTGGAACTAGCCGCTCCTCGAGGCCTCTTGGGCTCCCTCTCATCCCGCTCCCTGCGACGATCTGTCTCTATGTCGCGAGCAATATCCACGGCATCCTCAAATGTATGACTCAAAACCCTCTCCCGAGTCATCGGAATACGAATGGGATAAATGAGGCCGTCCACGAAGCGCCCAATCCTCTCTCCGTTTGGAATGAACCAACCACGGTGCATATCCGGACAACTCTGTAAACCTGATCTCATACTCTGACACTGACATGTCCCCCTGACGGAGACCCTCAAACTGCCTACGCATCTCCTCTCTCTGAGATCGAGGCACCTATTTCTCCAAGAACATAGTGGAGAACTCCGGCCATGATAGTGGTGCTGCTCCGGCTGGCCTGCGGCGCTCATAAGCCTCCCACCAAGCGAAGGCTGGTCCCTGAAACTGAAAGGTAGTGAAAGATACCCCACTGGACTCCAATATCCCTGCCGTACGAAGCATCCGACGACACTTATCCAGAAAACCTTGGGCGTCCTCGCCCGGAGCACCAGTGAACACTGGAGGAGATAACCCGGTGAACCTCTCGAGACGACGCTGCTCATCGTCTGTCATAGCTGGGACCCTGTCCCCCTGAATCTGATCTGCTGGCTGAACCGGTACCACAGGCTGAACTGGAGGAGCCTCTGGTGTCTGTAAGCCCTGCACTGCTGGCTCTGGAGTGCGTACTGCGGGGGTCTGATGACCACCCCCGATCCCCGATGCAGCTGCTACAGTAGTAACTGAAACCGCCTGTGCTAGGCCAGTGCAAACTGCTAGTATCTGAGCCAGGGTCTCCTGTAGACCCGGAATGACAATGGGCACAGCTGGTGCCAGATCTGGTGTTGCTGGCACCTCTGCAACTGGGGGATGTGGGTCAGCTGGCACTGCCTCAGCTGCCCTAACTCCGCCGCGACCACGGCCGCGTCCACGGCCTCTAGCAGGTGGTAGTGGTGGTCGTCCTCCACTTCCGGATGATCGAGTTCTCGCCATCTGCGAGAGAATAGAATGTCAAAGTTCAGATCAACTCAAAAGTAATCGCACAACAAGAATTCCAATAATTGAAACTTTTCCTAAATAGGTTTGCAGCCTCCCGAGGATAAGTACAGGCGTCCCCGCACCGATCCACGAGACTCTACCAACTGGCTCATGACTCGCGAGACCTGTTAACCTAGGCTCTGATACCAACTTGTCACGACCCAAACCCTGGTCGTGATGGCGCCCAACACAATGCTAGGTAAGCCCGACCATATTATCCCTTAAACCAGCCAGTTATTAATCAAATTAAACTTAAACAGTAAATGTTCATATCAGGTGATAAACGAAATGTAAAACATACAAAATACGGTCCCAACCATATCGTGGTGTCACGAGACCGAGCCTCTACAGAATAGCATCCTACTACAACCAAGTCTAGGCAATTAGGAAATCAACAAGATGATAAAGAAGGAGAAAACAAGCTCTGCGGACGCTGGCAGCTACCTCGTAATCTCCGCAAAAGTAGACAAGGATCAGCAGCTACAATGTCTCAACTGCTCTCGGGCACCTGTGGATCTGCACAGAAAGTGCAGGTTAGTGGGGTGAGTATATTTCAACTCAGTGAGTAACAATAATAAATAATAACTGAAGGTAAGAACTCCTGTACTATCACTTAGCAGTTCTAAGGCAACCCTCACAGGTACGTCATCACTATAGTAGTACTCTAATCTCCAATCCACGTTTATCTCTACAAGACTCTACACCGATCCAACCCTCACTCGTACCCCTACGGTGTACGGCCATCTCAACATATAAAGACACATACCTATGTCTATAATGTATAAGTATTTAAGTAGATAGTAGGATATGATTAAGTATAATGCTGCGGCGTGCAGCCCGCTCCAATACATATACCGCTGCGGCGCGCGGCCCGCTCCATTTAACGTCGACGGCGCTCACTGGGCGTGTATACAGACTTCGGAGGGGCTCCCTAGGCCCAAGCACTATTGTACTGCGGCGTGCAGCCCGATCCACACATGTATTACTGCGGCGTGTAGTCCGATCCAATATTTATATGTATATATATTTATACTACTGCGACGCGCAGCCCGATCCCATAATATACACCAGTGCTCACTGAGAATGTGTGCAGACTCAGACTCCGAAGGGGCTTCTACAGCCCAAGCGCAATTGTACTGCGGAGTGCAGTCCGTCCCACATGTATATTACATGTATATTACTGCGGCGTGCAGTCCGATCCAATATATATATTGTTGCGGCGTGCAGCCCAATCCAATATAGGTATATACATATAATACCTCATAATGGGTCCTCGACCCTATCCCAGTCAATATGGACTTGGCCTTTCAGGCCCACTCAGCTAGAACAGGGGATTCCACCCTAGATAATCTCTCTCAATGTACACATCTAGTACGGGCTCATATTATGCTATACGGCTAGAGCTACGGCTGAGTGTATGTTTCCAACATGATATAAGGGTCACCTAGCTCTATAGGTTCCCTAATGCTCTACGGATCGGCACAAGGCCCCAAACATGGCTATTAGCCCAATTGTACAGTTATAATCTCATTAGCAGTCATACAACACAGTATTCTATTAGCCGGGAAGGACTAAGTCCGAACCCCCAATCACAATGTCACCACGCTCGTCATAGAACGCGTGTCTCATCTTAATATAGCACTGTGAAGTGCTAGTACGGGGTTTCAAACCCTCAGTACATTGTTTACTACCACCACTTACCTCGAACCGGTAGAAGCATCAATCCGCCTTGCACTTGCCTCGTAAATCAATCTCCTCGGGTGCCAAATCTGCTCAAAATCATAGAGAATGCATCAATATACGCTAATTTCACGAAATTCATTCGAAATAACCCAATTTATACCAAAACCCACAAGTTGTCAAAACCCGACTTTTGGTGCGCTTCTCGAAAAATTATAAAAGTTACATATTCGGAACCCTCGTCTCAATACGAGTCTAGGCATAACAAATTTACCAAATTCGGACTCCATTAGCCCACTCAAATCGGCAATTTACCAAAACCCTGGCTTAGGCTAAATTTCCCCACAGTTTGATCCAATTTTCGTGAATTAAAGGAGGATTTCATGATAAAAACGCGTAAAGGAACCATAAAACTCACCTCCGATGATAACCCGATGTTTTCCCAGCAATAACTCGCCCAAATCTCCCAATTCGCCTTCAAGAACCGAGCCCCAAATGTTTTGCAACTTATGAAATTTTAACCCTTCTGTTATTTTTAACACAGGCCCGATTTCCGCTTCTGCGGACAAAAATCCGCCTCTGCGAGGCCGCCCCTGCGACCAAATGGTTGCTTCTGCGAGATTCCACCAAATCACCCAGTTCCGCTTCTGCGGCTGGGCCTCGCACCTGCGCGACCGCTTCTGCGGATACCCTCCGCTTCCGCGATCTCCCCCAGCTGCCCGCCTTCCGCTTCTGCGACCCATGACTCGCAGAAGCGAGTCCGCTTCTGCAACTGACGTCCGCTTCTGCGGAACCTCCTCGCCAAACCCATTTTCGCTTCTGCGATGAATTCTCCGCTTCTGCGGTCCCGCTCCTGCGGTTCCCAATCCGCAGGAGCGAAAATGCTGCTGCAATTCATGACAGCAGCTCCCAAACTCCAGTTTTTCTCCCGATTTACCATCCGAAAACACCCCGAGGGCCCCGGGACCTCATCCAAACACACCAACACATCTTAATACCTTATTCGAACTTGTTCCAATCCTCAAAACACGTCTAATAACATCAAAACCCATAATTCACATCGAATTCAAGCCTAAATTCCTTAAAACATTCCGAATTACACAATCAATCAAAAAACCCAACTAAACGACGTCCGAATGACCTGAAATTTTGCAGGCACATCCAAAATCACCTAACGGAGCTACTGCAACTGTCGGAATTCCATTCCGACCCCCGTATCAAAATCTCACCTACCGTTCGGATTTCGCCAAAATTCAACCTTAGCCAATTCAAGCCTATTTCTACAACGGGCCTCCAAATTCAATTCCGATCGCTCCCCTAAGTCACAATTCACCTCCCGGAACTAACCGAATCATCAGAATTCGATTCCGAGCTCTCTAACTAAATAGTCAACTCCAGGTTGACTTTCCTTATTCAAGTTTCCTTCAAAAAGGCTATATGCCTCATTTTCAATTCAATTCACTCCTAACTTCCCCGATAGACTCTAACACAGATATAAAGGCATGAATTATGTAATTACAACATAACGGGGTGGTAATTACCGTGACAACGGGCCGGGTCGTCACACTAGCAGACGGCCGGTGGGTATTGCTTTGTCAGTTGGGCCTTCGTAGCGGATATCAGTGCATAGGTTTCTACCATTGATTCAGTTTCGGTATTGAGGAACTTTGTCGGATGCGTTTCATGTGGACGAGCTTGAGGCTATATATGTGTTTGTTGCAACGAGCAATTCGACTCGATGTGCATTTCCTTTTACGAGATTTATATGTGGATCGGGTGGCACGCCGCCACAAGTTATTTGGATCAGGTGGCACGCCGCCACAGGTATGGTATCTGGATCGGGTGGCACGCCTCCACGGGTATGTCATTGGAGTGGATTTTACGCCGCAACAGTGTAATGTGAAAATAGAGTTAGTTATATGTTACCTGGTATACAATACTTCCTGGCTTCCGAGGAAAAGTCCGTATTGAGTATCGCTTGGCGAATGGCACATCGGTTATGTCCTTTCAGGAATTGATAGCATACATTAATTGTTTCATCGTGGGTGAGATTGATTGCTTGGGTTCAGACCAAAATATGTGCGTGGCTGACCGTTTGAGCTTAGTAACTTGAGGTGCTTCATGAGTAATGGTGTTTGGATAGAATCATGAATTGTGGCAATGGCACATGATGTTATGACCTCTCGAGGAGGATTCAGGTACTTTATTTCTATAATGCGAGACGCGATCTAAGTTCTATGTTATGATGGTATAGAGGAATTGTATTATAACTCTTTTATTTGAGTCAGTTGTCATGATTTGAGTATGTTCAGACATTTTTATTGGAGCCTGTGTTGTGCTCGTCGTGGCTCAGGCCGGTGTTTGAGGTGTCATGTCACCAGTACGGTGTGTTATAATCGAAATGATCGTTGGAGCCAAAATGAGTGTTAGTATATGTGATTTCAGCTGGTTAGAAAGGTAATATCGAGGTTCAGCTCTGAAATCTATTGTGGTATCAGTTAAAAAAGAAATGGATTCATGAATGGGTGACCTGAGAGATGGATTCAATATATCGCGTGTTCGGTTGCCGTGGGCAGTATATGAAGGTGTTGGACTAAGACTTTAGCTAATAAGAAAGGTTTTTTCTGCTAGTATTTGGTTACTGTGGCCAGTTGTTGTGATTAGAGACTATCGTCTCGAGTGATTGGGTTGTTGATACATCATATGATCTCAACCGGAGTAGTGAGTATGGGTTATTGCAGTGGATTCGAGTGTATCCTGAGTATAGGCATGGGATTAGCATTTAGCATATGATTTCAGAAAGTGCAATGTGGTTTATGGTTCAGATGGTCTGTGAAATTTCAGCTATATGGTGTTTTCGGACTTATGTGAGATAGGGTGACGTATGATCGCTCGAATATATGCTTGGTAAGGTCATTCAGCTATTGGGTTGCTTCTAGTACAACTCTGGGTCCGCTCGAGGACGAGCATTTGTTTAAGTTGGGGAGAATGTGACGACCCGGCCCGTCGTCATGGGAATTACCACCCCGTTATGTTGTAATTATATGTTTTATGCTTTTATATCAGTGTTAGAGTATATCGGGTGAGTTAGGTGTGATTTGGATTGAAAGTGAGGCAAATAACCTTTTTGAAGGAAGCTTGAATATGGAAAGTCAACCTGGAGTTGACTATTTGGTTAGAGGGATCGGAATCGGATTCTGATGATTTGGTTAGTTCCGGGAGGTGATTTGTGACTTAGGGGATCGATCGGAATTGAATTTAGAGGTCCGGTGTAGAAATAGGCTTGAATTGGCTAAGGTGGAATTATGGCGAAATCCGAACGGTAGGTTAGATTTTGATCCGGGGGTCGGAATGGAATTCCGACAATTTCTGTAGCTTCGTTATGTGATTTTGGATATGTCCGCAAATCTTCAGATCATTCGGACGTTGTTTGGTCGGGTTTTCGATTGAATGTGTAATTCAAAAAGTTTTAATGAATTTAGGCTTGAATTCGATGTGAATTATGGGTTTTGATATTGTTAGACGTGTTTTGAGGATTGGAACAAGTTCGAATCAGGTGTTAGGATGTATTGGTGTGTTTGGATGAGGTCCCGGGAGCCTCGGGGTGTTTTCGGATGGTCAAACGAGAGGAAATATGGAAAATTGCAGACTTTGTGTACTGGTTTTGTTGTTTTCGCTCCTGCGGAGATGAGAGCGCAGGAGCGAGTCCGCAGGAGCGGACAAGGGGGCGCAGAAGCGGAGGTGACTGCTGAAATAGAGCCTGGTCCGTAGGGGCGGCATCGCTGGTGTGAGAGGGCGATCGCAGAAGCGGTCTTGAGGCGTGATGGGGAAGTCCGCAGAAGCGGATAATTGATCACCTAGGAGAGTCTGCAGGAGCGGACTCTTGTTCGCAGAAGCGGGATATCCCGCAGGGGCGGAGGAAATTCCGCAGGAGCGGACCCGTAAGAGCGGTCCGTGGCTCGCAGGAGCGGAAATGACCAATTAGGCCTGTGTTCGCAGAAGCGACCATTTGGTCGCGGAAGCGGTTCCGCAGAGGTGGAAATGGTCCGTAGAAGCGGAAATCGAAGAAGGATTAATAATATCAGAAGTTAGAAATTTCAGAAACATTTCATACATTTGGGTCTCGGCTTAAGAGGCGATTTGGGCGATTTTGAAGGGGAATTTAAGGGAAATCATCAGGTAATCAACTATGGACTCACATTATGATTAATATTGATATATTATGCAATTATCTCATGAAAATGGAGGAATTTGGGGTATTTTACGGAAGTTTTAGCCCTAGGCTTAAAATATAGGAAATCAAGGTTTTGAATGGGCAAATGGAGTCCGAATTTGGTGAATTTTATATGCCTAGACTCGTATCGAGATGAGGGTTCCGAATATGTGAATTTTGTAATTTTTTGAGAAGCGTACCGAAAGTGGGGTTTTGGCAACTTTGGGAATTTTGATGTAAATTGAGTTGTTTTTACTGGGTATCGTTCCATTGGTCTAATTTAATGTGTATTTACTATATTTGATCAGATTCTACACGTGCGGAGCTTGATTCTCGTGGCAAGGGCATCACGGAGTAGTCGTCACGCCGTATTGAGGTGAGTAATAGATGTGGGTGATGACCAGCGGGTTCGAAACCCCGGTATACCACTTTGAGACACGTACCCTCTTGTGAGTGCATGGTCGATTGTGATTTTGGGAGTATGGCTTAGTCCGACCTGTTGATACTATATTATGATATTGGCTATTCTTGAGCCGTCTGACCTCCTTCTCGGATGGTTGCATATTATATTGTGATATTGGCTACTCTTGAGCCGTCAAACCTCCTTCTTGGATGGTTGAGTATACTTGTGGGCCGTGAGCCAGTTATTGGATCTCGCGAGGATCCTTATCATTGTCTTGTGATATTGACATGCTAGTTTACTACCAGTCCGTAGCTATTACTGTTATCATGTTATTTCCAATCTCTGGAACTTTGATATTACTGTTTTCAACTGAAAAATGATAAAAAAGTTTTCAAAACCACTTTTGAGCCTGCGAGGCTGTATTTACATATTAGCTGACTGGTAGTGGATCAGGCTGCGTGCCGCAGCGGTATATATGTTGGATCGGACTGCACGCCGCAGTATTATTGTTCTTGGGCTGTAGGAGCCCCTCCGGAATCTGAACCCCCACAGTGAGCACGGGTACCCAAATTGGATCGGGCTGCGTGCCGTAGTGGTCATCTCATGCATTGCATTGTACTTAGCTACATCTGCTAGCTGTTATACTTGTTTATTGATATTGTTGGTTCTCTACTGTTGATATTGAACTGTTACAGGGCATTAGTTGCAGCTTTACATATTGCTGTATTGTGGATTTCTTATCTACGCTGTCTTACCCCTGTTTATTACTACTGAGTCTGGCAGTACTCATTTTACTCCCTAAACCTTGTGTGCAGATCCAGGTACCTCTCAGCAGTCCTGATTCGGTAGCTGTTCGAGGCGACTTCCGTAGGATATTCGAGGTAGCTGCAGAGTCCGCAGGACCCGATATTCCTTTCCACTATCTTTTTAATTCTGTATTTGCTATTTCTTTCCGCACTTGGTATCTTGTAAACCATTATTACACTCATGTTATCGGTAGAGGCTCATGACTCTTGACTCTTCGGTCTATGGGAGTTGTACTGTTTGGGGCTTGATCCCCGTATTGGTATTCTTGTCTTTATTGACTTATAATTGTTGTGCTTAAAATTGGGTAAAGTGAGCTCTTAGGTCCGTAAATGTTGTTAATTGGTCGGGCTGGCCTAGCAGTGTGCTGCGTGCCATCACGATCGGGTTTGGGGTCGTGACAGAAACACTCTCTACTTAATGATTTATGATTATAAAAATAGTATTTTGGAATAGTCAATAATTTATTAAGAAAATTATTGCATTTACAAGGTTAGTCACACTCAATTGCATAAAGTTTTTTAGGCGAACCCAGTACGCTGGGCGTTGGGCATGTCCGGTGCATAAGCCCCGACGGTCGAGGGGTAAGCCTCACAAAACTAAGCCCCACATATAAGCCCATGGGCATTTTATGAGTGCTCCGCCCTGGGGCGAGACCCGAGCGTGTAACGACCCGACTGATTGTTTTATATTTTCGAACTTCGTTCTCTTAAATAATACTTTTCACTTTTGTTTTAGCTAATTTATCACTTGCGGGAGCTGGTGGTTCGAAAGTTAGAAGAGTTTTGGGCAAGATTATGCCTAGTTGCTTCTTTAAGTTTCTTTAGAAAGGCCAAGTTTGACTTCATTCAATATTTCGAGGAAACAAGCCCATAATCGTGATCTGGCATTTTTTTAGGGTCCGTGGGAAAATATGGGATCTGGGCGTATGCCCGGAATCGAATTCCAAGGTCCCTAGACCGAGTAATGAATTTTTATGTAAAATTATTAAGTTTAAGTTTCAAAGTTTCTAATAAACTAAGAAATCATCATTTTTACAGGCATCGGGTTCGAATTTCGATTCCGAAACTTGGTACAAGTTTGAAATATCAGTTAAGACTTACATGTAAAATTTGGTGTCAATCCGAGTAGTTTAAGGGCATTTTGACCGTTGAAGGAGAATTAAGAACTTGGAGTTCAATGAATTGATTTATTTGGTTTTGGGGGTTGACTCATCGATTTAGTGTTTTTTTGAGTGTTTTGAGGGTTTGGTTAGGTCTGCCTTGTGATTTTAGACTTGTCGGTATATTTGGGCGGGGCTCGGGAGCCCCGAGCGTCAAATGGTTAAGGCTCGAGTGAAATTGAAAAACTTAGAAGAACTTCATCTGCTGCTTCTGTCAAAACCACTTCTGCGGCTCCTAGATCGCAAAAGCGGGACCATAGAAGAACTCTTGTTATCGCAGGAGTGGAAGGTGGCAATCCTAGGGGAAACCACAGAAGCGGACCCTTGACCGCAGAAGCGGTCCATCCGCCCGAGGCCTAGAACCGCAGAAGCGGTGGGCTCTCTGATCAAGCGGACTCGCAGAAGCGAGTTTGAGACCATAGAAGTGGTCCATTCCCCCTTGGCCTTTTTCCACAGGAGTGGCCCATCTCCGCCAAAGCGGAACCCGCAGAAGCGGGATTCCTTCCGTAGAAGCGGAAATCGCAGGGGACAGAACCTCATTTAATTCGAGCTTAAGCTCATTTCTTCCGTATCTCTCTCAACTCTTAGGCGATTTTGGTGATTCAAAAGGGGAGGTTTCAACATAACATTTGGAGGTAAGTAATCCTCGCTCATTTTTAATTCAAATACATAAACATTAGGTAGATTTAACACCAAGAATTGGGTGGAATCAATGGATTTGAGTTAGACCTTGGGTTTAATGAGAATTAAAGTTTTAACACATAATTGGCCATGTAATGAAATAGAAATCATATATTTGTGATCCTTAGGTGGTAGAGAACAACTTCCCTCGAAAAATCTCGAAATCCGGGCACGTGGGCCCGGGGCCAGAATTTAGGAAACTTGTGTTAATGGCTAGGAAATTGCTTAAATAGCTGGAATTCGATCTTGTAAGCCTTTATTTACTAGTTCTTGCTTCGTTTGATTAGTTTGGGATTGTCCAGCTTCGAATTAAGGACTCGAGCTCGTTCTTGGATATTTGGAGTGCACTTTGGAGCAAGGTGAGTCTCCTTTCTAACCTTGTAAGAGGGAATCGTCCCCATTAATAAGTAATTGTTGCTAAATGCAGGGGCTACGTACGTACGAGGTGATGAGTGTCTGTACGTAGCTACTATATGATAATTGTTCGGGTAGTTTAGGACCCATGCCATGTCTACTTGGGGAATATTTTTTACTTTGAATTGCCAATTTGATTGTTGTGAATTGCTAGGGACTTGAGGAAATGAAAGTGAACGTATAAATTGTTAAGCCTTGGTAGGAATTTCCTTATATGTACTTGAGCCTTATGTGTTTTTCTTGATATTTCCTTGATTATGGATCTGGCTAGCCGCCTCGGTAATAATAGATGCATCAATGATTTATGCCGCTCGACCCTCGGCAGTGCAAAATTTACTTTTTTGTTGGAGCGGGTCATCGACCTCGGCATGTTTATGCATGATTTATATGCTTACATTTAGTTATGACATGATCACTCACTTGATAAAAAAAAGGGAAATCGGTAATTTAAGTAAGGCAAGATTGTGGATATAACTCTTTTGTTGGACTAATGTTATTGGTAATCTTTCATAGTGTATGTCTCACTCTATCATATTATATTATTTTGGATCTTAGTAAGTATCAAGTCGACCTCTCATCCTCTACTTCTTCGAGATTAGACGGGATACTTACTGAGTACATGTAGTTTATGTACTCATACTATACTTCTATACCAAAATATACAGGTTTTGAGACAGGTGGATCTGGACATTATTCGGGTGCACAGCAGTGAGCTCGCTAAGGGACTTCTACGGCGAGCTGCCTTCTTTCTCATGGTGATCCGCTACCGAAGGTATCATTTATTATATTTTTTATTTCTATCTATTCTGATTCGGACAGTAGGACATTGTTTCATATATTTTGTGTATACTCTACTGGTCTCCCGTAGCTAGTGACACCACGTTCTGGAACGTACCGTGGTAGATATTCATTGGGATTTGTATCGCTATGCTAGAAATTCATGATTTTTGCTAGCTTCATCATCTACTTGAAAACTTTAGTATTTTTTTGATCTTTGGCTAAACTAAAATGAGGACTTAATCATACTTCCATAATTCGGCTGGCCTAACCGTGGTATTATGCACCATCATGACCTATTATGAAAAATGGGTTGTGACAACATGTTATCAAAGCACTAGGTTCATGTTGATCTCATAAGTTACGGGAAAACCTAATAGAGTCTTGTAGATCAGTACACAGATGTATATATTTTTCTTCAAGTGGCTATAGGGTGTTAGGAAAGACTACTATTTATTTATTTCCATCGTGCAGTGGTTAGTGTACTATGTTTCCTCTTCTATTCTCTCATAGATGGTGAGGACCCGTACCGTTGACGTCTCAGACCCGGGAGGAGCTGCTCCCCCCATTGATATAGGCCGAGGTAGAGGCTAGGGAAAGGCACTAACCCGTAGTAGGGGAAGAGGGCATCCTAGAGCCATTCCAGTTGCGCCATCAGCAGACCCTGCAGGGGATCCATCATTGAGGAGCATGGTGAGGCACCCGCAGTTGCGCCTACTCCGGTGGATTTCATGACTGCTCCTCTATTGTAGGAGGTCATGGGCCTTATGATTTAGTTCGTGGGCACTATGATTCATGATGGTTTATTTCTAGTAGATCCAGCTACCTCACAGGTAGGAGCGGGAGCACAGACCCCTATCGCACAGGCTCCAGGTCATGCAGCCACCGTTTATCATACTTCGGGTGCACTACCCGCAGAGGGGGTCCAGCCAGTTACTGCAGAGGCACCCTAGGCCAGGCCAACTGTGGACGGCGATCCATAGAAGTTAATAGACAGATGGACCAGATTGCACCCTCCAGTCTTTAGGGGCGAGCGTCATGAGGACATCTAGTATTTCATTGATAGGTGCAGCGATAGACTACACAACATAAGGATATTGGAGTCACGTGGAGTTGACTTCACTACATTTCAGCTGGAGGCGAGGGACCGTAGATGGTGGCAGTCCTATCTGCTTAGCAGGCTAGCAGGTTGTTCTCCTCACTTGGGGTCAGTTCACTCAGTTTTTTTTTGATCGGTACATTCCACCCTCTTAGAGGAAAGAGCTACGTCATCAGTTTGAGTATCTGGAACAGGGTCATATGTCAGTGATCGACTATGAGGCGAGGTTCTATGAGTTGTCTCGCTATGCACTCATGATACTTCCCACGTAGGCAGAGAGAGTGCGGAAGTTCGTTGTAGGGTTTCATCCCTATATCCGTTCGGGTATGGCTCGTGAGGTAGAGATGGGCATTGGATATCATCTAGTACTTAAGATTGACTGCAGGATTGAGGGTTACCATTTGAGGGGTAGAGAGCAGATGCAGCAGGATAAGAGGGCCAGATTATCAAGAGAGTTCAGAGGCGCCCCAACTAGGGTCAGAGGTCACTTTGGGAGGGGTCAGTCCAGCAAGTCCCTAGCTCCAACACTAGCACCTGCTCGCGGTGCTCCAGTGTACCCCTATTTTAGCACCATTCAAGAGAGTTCTCACCGCCCACCAGCTATCCAGGGTTCATCCAGTGGGTATTCAGGTCCTCCGGAGTCTTCCGGTCCTTATTTCAGTGTTATGTCGGAGAGTTCTTACCGCCTGCCGGCTACTCAAGCTTCTCCTAGTGGGCCTTCTGGTATTCAAGGTAAGCCATCTGGGCAGCATAACGCCACTCTATGATGTTTTGAGTGTGGGGAAATAGGTCACATTAGAATATACTGCCCCAGGCTTAGAGCCAAGGCAGCACAGCAGCGGCAACAAGCAACCCATGATTCCAGCACCAGCGGTCCAGCCGCCTAGAGTGGAGAGCAGACTGGTAGAGGTCGTTTAGGGGTAGGGGCCAGACAAGGAGAGGTTAGCTAGCTACTACTCAGCCAGTTGGAGGCCAGTCAGCCGGTGCTCCAGCTAGATTCTATGCTCTCCCTGCCAGGACAGATGCATTGGCCTCAGATACTGTCATCACAAGTATTATTTCCGTCAACGATAGAGATGCATCGGTATTATTTGATCCAGGGTCCACTTATTCATATGTATCATCTGTGTTTGCTCGTTTCTTGGCTTTTTCTCCTGAGCCTTTGGGTGTTCCTGTTCGTGTGTCCACTCTTGTGGGCAATTTTGTGGTTATGAACCGGGTCTACCGGTCTTGTATGGTTACATTTCGTGGTCTTGAGACTGGAGAAAATCTCTTCTTGCTCGATATGATCGATTTTGAGGTTATTTTTGGCATGGATTGGTTATCTCCATATCACGCCATTCTAGATTGCCGTGCCAAGACTGTTTCTCTAGTGATGCAGGGTTGCCGAGACTGGAGTAGAGGGGCTCCACTGTAGATACACCTAGCAGGGTCATTTCCTTACTGAAGGCTCAATGCATGGTTGAGAAGGGGTGTTTGTCCTACTTAGCTTATATTTGAGACACCATCGCCGAGTATCCGACAATTGATTCAATGCCAGTAATCCGGGAGTTCGCCGATGTTTTTCCTTCTAATCTTCCTAACATGCCTCCAGGATTTGATATTGATTTCTGTATCAACTTGGCTCCAGGCACTTAGCCTATATCTATTCCACCATACCGTATGGCTCCTAAGAAGCTGAAGTAGAAGTTGCTAATTAAAGGGTTTGTTAGGCCAGTGTATAACCTTGGGGGTGCACCAGTGCTGTTTGTAAAGAAGAAGTATGGGACTATACGAATGTCCACTGATTACCGCCAGCTGAATAAAGTCACCATCAAGAACAAGTATCCATTTCCTCGTATCGATGATTTGTTTGACCAGCTGCAGGGAGCTAGGGTGTTCTCTAATATTAACCGGAGGTCAGGGTATCATCTGTTGAAGATTCGGGATTCAGATGTTCCGAAGACCACATTCAGGACTAGATATGGCCACTATGAGTTCATGATGATGTCATTTGGCTCGACTAATGCTCCAACGACATTTATGGACTTGATGAACACGGTGTTCAGGAACTATATTGATTCATTTATTATCGTCTTTATTGATGACATCTTGATATACTCACGTAGCCTGGGGGAGCACGAGCAGCATTTGAGAGTAGTGCTTCAGACCTTGCGAGAGAATAAGTTTTATGCTAAGTTCTCCAAGTGCGAGTTTTTGCTATAGTCAGTATCATTCTTGGGGAATGTAGTGTTAGGAGAGGGTATTAAAGTAGATCCCAAGAAGATTAAGGCAATTCAGAACTGGCCACGTCCTACTTCAGTGACCGAGATTTGGAGTTTCTTGGGGCTAGCAGGCTATTACCGGCGGTTTATGTAGGGATTTTCATATGTTGCATCACCTCTGATCATATAAACCCAAAAGGGTGCCCCATTCTGTTAGTCCGATGATTGCTAGGAGAGCTTCCAGAAGCTCAAGACGGTCTTGACAACGACATCAGTTCTTGTATTGCCTTCCATTTTAGGGACGTATAGAGTGTATTGCGATGCATATCGCGTTGTCTTGGGATGTGTATTGATGCATGAGGGGCGAGTTATTGCATATGCTTCACGTCAGCTGAAGGTTCATGAGAAAAGTTTCCCTTTGCACAATCTAGAGTTGGCGGCGATTGTCTATGCTCTTAAGATATGAAGGCATTATTTATATGGAGTGTCATATGAGGTTTATACAGACCATCGCAGCTTGTAGCATTTATTCAAGTAGAGAGACCTTAATTTGAGACAGCGCAGTTGGCTTGATCTACTAAAGGATTATGACATTACCATTCTTTATCATCCTGGCAAGGCAAATGTGGTTGCAAATGCCTTGAGTAGGAAGGCAGAGACCATGGGTAGCTTGGCTTTCATTCCTGCTGAGATGAGACCATTAGCTTTGGACATTCAGTCTTTAGCTAACAGCTTTGTGATATTGGACATTTCAGAGCCCAACCGGGTCCTAGCATGTGTGCTTGCTCAGTCTTTGTTGTTGGGGGAGATTAAGGCCCGACAGCTGGATGATCCACATTTGGCAGTTCTCAGAGATACAGAACTTCAGGAAGGCGCCAAGGTGATTTCTATTGGCAAGGATGGTGTGTTAAGGCTCCAGGGCCGTGTATGTGTTCCTAATGTTGATGGCTTGAGATAGAGGATCCTAGATGATGCCCACAGTTCGAGGAACTCCATTCATCTAGGTGCTACGAAGATGTACCGTGACTTGAGGCAGCATTACTGGTGGCGGAGGATGAAGAAGGACATTGCGGAGTATGCATCTAAATGTTTGAATTACCAGCAAGTCAAGTATGAGCACCAGAGGCCAGGTGGCCTGCTTCAGCGGATTCCCATTCCGGAATGGAAGTGGGAGCTCATCACTATGGATTTTTTAGTTGGGTTGCCACTGACTCAACGAAAGGTTGATTCCGTGTGAGTTCTTATGGATCGATTGACCAAGTCCGCCCATTTCATTCCAGTGGCGACTATTTATACGGCAGATAGGTATGCTCAGATTTACATCCGGGAGATAGTAAGATTGCACGGTGTGTCGGTCTCCATCATATTTGACAGAGGCCCTCAGTTCACTTCCCATTTTTGGAGAGCTGTTCAGAGTGAGTTGGGGACCCATGTGGATCTTAGCACATCATTCCATCCTCAGACATACGGGTAGTCGGAGCGGACAATTCAGATTTTAGAGGATATGCTCAGAGCATGTGTGATTGACTTTGGAGGAAAGTGGGATCAATTCTTACCCTTGGCAGAGTTTGCGTATAATAACAGCTATCAGTCCAGCATAGAGATAGCCCCGTATGAGGCATTGTATGGTCGGCATTATCGTTCTTCGATCGGGTGGTTTGAGCCTGGTGAGGCTAAGATGCTTAGCACAGATTTGGTTCAGGATGCCTTGGATAAGGTAACGTCGATTTAGGAGAGGCTCCACATAGCTCAGTCCAGACAAAAAAGTTACGCGGATCAGAAGGCGCATGATGTATCATTTATGGTTGGCGATAAGATCCTCTTGAAGGTTTCTCCCATGAAGGGCATCAAGAGATTCGGGAAGAAGGGAAAGTTGAGCCCAAGGTTTATTGGCCCTTTTGAAGTGTTCAGGCGAGTTGGAGAGGTTGCCTATGAGCTTGCTTTACCTCCCAGTTTTTCAGGAGTTCATCCAGTCTTCATGTATCGATGCTCCGAAAATACCATGCCGACTATTCACGTGTGTTGGATTTTAGTACCATTCTTTAGATGAGAGTTTGAGCTAAGAGGAGGAGCCAGTTGCCATTGTTGATAGGCAGGACTACCAGTTGTCCAAGAGGATTTCTCCAGTGAGAGTCCAGTGGAGGGGCCAACCAGTCGAGGAGACGACCTGGGAGTCCGAGGAGGACATGTAGAGCCGATATTCCCACTTGTTCAGCAATCCAGGTAAGTTTCTATGTCCGTTTGAGGACAAACATTTGTTTAAGAGGTGGAGAATGTAACGACCCGATTGGTCATTTTGCATTTTCATATCCCGTTCTCTTAAATAATACTTTCCTCTTTTGCTTTAGCTAATTTATGACTTGCGGGGGTGGGTGGTTCGGAAGTTAGAAGAGTTTTGGGCAACGTTATGCGTAGTTGCTTCTTTAAGCTTCTTTAGAAAGGCCAAGTTTGACTTTGGTCAACATTTTGGGGAAACGACCCGGAATTGTGATCTGGCAATTTCTAATGGTCCGCGGGAAAATATGGGACCTGGGCCTATGTCCGAAATCGAATTCCGATGTCCCTAGCCCGAGTAATGAATTTTTATGAAAATTATTAAGTTTAAGTTTCAAAGTTTTTAATAAACTAAGAAATAATCATTTTCATAGGTATCGGGTTCAGATTTTGATTTTGAAACTTGGTACAAGTCTGAAATATTAGTTAAGACTTACCCATAAAATTTGGTGTCAGTCCGAGTAGTTTAAGGGCGTTTTGACCCGTTGAAGGAGAATTAAGAACATGGAGTTTAATGAATGGATTTATTTGGTTTTGGGGGTTGACTCCTCAATTTTCCGTGTTGTTTTGAGTGTTTCGAGGATTTGGGTAGGTCAGCCTCGTGATTTCAGACTTGTCGGTATGTTTGAGCGGGGCTCGGGAGCTCGGAGCATCAAGTGGTCAAGGTTCGAGTGAAGTTGAAAAACTTAGAAAACTTCATCTGTTGCTTCTGTCAAAACCGCTTCTACGGCTCTTGGACCACAGAAGCGGGACCGCAGAAGTGGTCTTGTTATCACAGGAGCGGAAGGGGGCAATCCCAGGGGAAACCGCAGAAGTGGACCCCTGATCGCAGAAGCGGTCCATCCGCCCCAGGCCCAGAACCGCAGAAGCGGCGGGCTCTCCACTTAAGCAGACTCGCAGAAGCAAGTTTGAGACCGCAGAAGTGGCCCATGCCCCCTTGGCCTTTTTCCGCAGAAACGGCCCATCTCCTCAGAAGCGGGATTCCTTCCGCAGAAGCGGAAATCATAGGGGACAGAACCTTATTTAATTCGAGTTTAAGCTCATTTCCATATCTCTCTCAACTCATACGTGATTTTGGTGATTCAAAAGGGGAGGTTTCAACATAACATTTTGAGGTAAGTAATCCCCACTCATTTTTAGTTCAAATATATAAATATTAGGTAGATTTAACACCAAGATTTGGGTAAAATCAATGGATTTGAGTTAGACCTAGGGTTTAATGAGAATCAAAGTTTTAACACATAATTGGCCATGTAATGAACTAGAAATCATATATTTGTGATGCTTAGGTGGTAGAGAACAACTTTCTTAAAAAAATCTCGGAATCTGGGCACGTGGACCCGGGGTCGGAATTTAGAAAACTTGTGTTAATGGCTAGGAAATTGCTTAAATAGTTGGAATATGATCTTGTAAGCCTTTATTTACTAGTTCTTGCTTCGTTTGATTAGTTTGGGATTGTCCGGCTTCGAATTAAGAACTCCAGCTCGTTCTTGGATATTGGAGTGCACTTTGGAGCGAGGTGAGTATCATTTCTGACCTTGTAAGAGGGAATCACCCACCATAGAATTTTTAATAAGTAATTATTGCTAAATGCGGGGGCTACATACGTACCAGGTGATGAGAGTCTGTGCGTAGCTACTATATGATAATTGTTCGGGTAGTTTAGGACCCACACCATGTCTACTTGGGGAATATTTCTTACTTTGAATTGCCCATATGATTGTTGTTAATTGCTAGGGACTTGAGGTAATGAAAGTGAATGTATAAATTGTTGAGCCTTGGTAGGAATTTCCTTATATGTACTTGAGCTTTATGTGTTTTTCTTGATTATGAATCAGGCCGATCGTCTCGGTGAGAATAGATGCATCTATGGTTCGTGTTGTTCGACCCTCGGCCGTGCACAATTTATTTTCTGTTGGAGCAGGCAGTTGACCTCGGCATGTTTGTGCGTGATTTATATGCTTACATTTTGTTATGACATGATCAATCACTTGATTAAAAAAAATGGGAAATCGGTAATTTAATTAAGGCAAGATCGTGAATATAACTCTTCTGTTGGACTTATGTTATTCGTAATCTTTCATAGTGTATGTCTCACTCTATTATATTATATTATTTTTGACTTTAGTAAGTATCAAGTCGAGCTCTCGTCTCTACTTCTTCGAGATTAGACGGGATACTTACTGAGTGCATGTGATTTATCTACCCATGCTACGCTTCTGAACTTAAATGTACAGATTTTGAAACAAGTGGATCTGAACATTATCCGGGTGCGCAGCAGTGAGCTCGCTCAGAGACTTCTACGGTGAGCTGCCTTCTTTCTCATGCCGATCCGCAGCCGAAGGAGTCCTTTCTTGTATTTTTGATTTCTGTCTATTCTGTTTCGGACAGTAGGACAATGTTTCATATACTTTGTGTATACTCTACTGGTCGCCCGTAGCTAGTGACACCAAGTTCTGACACGTACTATACTAGATATTCATTTTGGAATTTGTATCACTATGCTAGCACGTCATGATTTTTGCTAGCTTCAACATCTACTTGAAAATTTTAATTTATTTTTTGTCTTTGGCTAAACTAAAATGAGGACTTAATCATACTTCCGCAATTTAGTTGGCCTAACCGTGGTATTAGACGCCATCATAACTTATTATGAAAAATAGATCGTGACAGGACGAGTTCCAATTTTACCTTTTAAAATAGAGGACTTGACCAAGTGCAAAAATATATACCAACTAAAATTCTAGTTGAATATTATGTTCCTAACTCTACTGGGAAGGGGAGTACACAATGAACGTAAGTTATATACATTGACGATAACGCAAAAAGATTTTTATTTTTATTTTTAGCATAATATAATCTGATATAATAGTTTACTTATCATTTATTTTATATTACTAACTTATACGTACCATTTAATAAAGTCACATAAATTAAGTTTTAAGTGATCTGAGTACATAAAACTTAAACTCATATAAAATTTCGTCATTTGTTGTTTATCAATAGTCATTTACGTGGCATACAGGGTGATTGGATAAAGTCCAAATGATACTTGCGAGCACATTTTTATCAACAAAAGCAACTTTAGAAATATAATGAGAAACTTCCTCACAACTTCAGGTAGCAGAAAGTAAACTTCCCACCAACTTGATCTTACAAAATAGACTACTAACAAAATATTCTTAACCTGATATTTTGAGTTGAATCCTGAGTTTGGAGTTATTTTTACTAGGTAATATTTTACTCTAATGTGGAGATTCTCTAATTTGTATTTTATTGGTGTTTGATTAAAAACTGTAAAACTCTTTTGTAAAACTAATTATTGATAATAAAAAAGGTAAATCTTAGCCAAATATAATTAATTCCAGATCCAAGCATACAAAGTGCGAAAAGAAAAATAAGAACCGTAGGATTTCTTAATGTAATCATCATACATCAAATATGAGAGATAAGCTTAAATATAAGACATATGTGCATCATAGCCATGCGAGCATAGAAGGGAAAGAGAGGTAACTGTTGATAAACAAGAGATTCCTCTTGTTTATTCTTTTTTTTCGCTATCTTCTGAATCCCCCCCCCCCCCATCCGTTATCTAGGCTTTTCCCCCATATATATAATTCATTTTTCTTTTTATTCAATGGTCTTTGATCGGCGTATTTTTTAGTGATTGTACTTTTCTCGAACACAACGCTTGTTCTGTGATGTATACTTTCCGACGATTTGACCCTGGCGATGGCCGATGTGTTCTTTGCTATCTCGCTTCGTGAGCGTGATTACAGATTGATCGGCTCCTTTATCATTTATCTTAAGGACGATCATTGCAGTCAGATTTTGACTCATACAATCGACCTTGATGCAGATACTGAATATCCGATGATAAACTAAAAAGGAACAACTAAAGTCGATCCTTTTACATGAGCAATCTTATTATAAAAATAATTAGTTGAAACTTATCCACATATAGACAACAAATAAAATCAAATAGTTAGTAGTTTGAATACTAGTGACTAAGTGGAATTTAGTCGGTAGATTTTCAGAAACATAGGGAAAAACAAGAATAATAATAATGAAGTAATAATAACTGAAAAAATGATGGAAAGCGCGTAGTGAGCTTTGAAGAGTCTTCAGTCGCTAGTAGCACTGTCATAATTATTTATTTTGGGCATGTTTTTTAAATTCATTGACTTGTTACACGTAATAGTCTACACTTTTTCTCGAAGAAGCTCCAAATATTTGTGATGACATTGGTGACTTTCAGTTAACCAATCACGTATAGTAGGGGTTAGTTGGTTTTCATAATTGTAATTGAAAAATAGTTACTATTTTGCTACAATACAAAAAATTTCAGTATAATATATTGAAGATTATAGAATACGTATGTATAAACTTCCATCACATTATGTTGGAACTTTAAAATATTATGAAATTTTAACATGGTATGCTCGAAGTCCACGTGTAAAATATTCAAATTCCAGCATATTAATACTGAAATATTTTTTTAATTTTAAATAATATTTTTGTTTAAATTTATCTTTTACCTAAAAAAATAGCTAAAATTCAATTATTTTTGAAATTATAGCAATTTTCAGATGGTAAA
Source organism: Nicotiana noctiflora (assembly GCA_032618575.1). Lineage (NCBI taxonomy): Eukaryota > Viridiplantae > Streptophyta > Magnoliopsida > Solanales > Solanaceae > Nicotiana > Nicotiana noctiflora. The sequence goes on along the minus strand of JASVEL010007946.1, from coordinate 4,342 downwards.
TTTGATTATTTTTTAAATTCTCCTCTTAATAATTTGGCGCATGGGCCCGTATATCTTGAGCGATCATCTATGTGGCATATGGTCATAATGAAATTGAATATCCAATGAGCGATCATCTTGAGCAGAGTGCTCTATTGTCAACAAAAGCGACTTTAATAAGTAAATGATAAAAAACTATGTGATTTAGTCCTAACACTTGGAGGCCAATTAACTACCCACCATTATGTTCGTGTGTTATTTGCCTCTCAAATACAAGACTGCAAAAGAAAATGTTTTTTTCACTTTACTTATTTTTTTTATTTCAAAAACATGTCACTATTAAAAAACGTAGTTGCGTATTGTTGGGATCGAAATAATATGGTGCATGCGGAAACTAACAATACAAAGCTTGGTGGATGATAAATCAGGCGAAAAAAGAAAAATATACTAAACAAAGCATAATAGTTTATAATGATTTGATCAATTGATCTACATATGATAAAACTAATATATAAGAAGAAAAACTATCGAGAGAAAAATCTCCTCCTAAACAAAACTCTTTAATGACTACACTGTGAATATTTTTTGTCTGTTTGTGAGAAGCTGAGATCCTTAATTTATAGATGTACAAAACTTGTCTTCCAAGTATAAGATAAAGACATATTAAGGAGATTTAATCCTTTTGGGAGTCTTTTTCCATTCCTTCAAGAAAGAGAGTCCTAATAGATTAGAAATTCAGGGCAAAGTCCTAACAGTCTCCCCCTTGGCCTGAATTTTCTTGACAAAGTTGATTCACCTTCTTCACATAATATTCATCACTGCTGCTTGCCATGGTTTAAAATCGATATAGGTTAAAAATCTTGGTATTGGTTAAAAAAAGACCAAATATGGGTTAAAAGGAGCCCGTGTGTTTAGAATAAACATCGGTAAAAGAAGCTCATGCATTAAAAATAAGCGTGAGTTAAAACTGACATTGGAAATCATGCGTTACTAGTAGGCATGACTTAAAACTGGCATTGGTTAAAAGTGGCCAAAATATGGGTTAAACAGAGAGATGTAGCAGCATGCTCTTTGAATAAAATTGTGATTGTAAATTTATCTCCACATGTAGTATGTTGAATAAATCTTCATTATCACCCTGATGTAAACACGCATTGAATTTATTTTCAACCTCGTTCAACCGTTGTCTCTGAACCATTGGCTCTGATACCACTTGTTGGGATCAAAATTATATGGTGCATGCGGAAACTAACAATACAAAGCTTGGTGGATGATAAATCAGGCGAAAAAAGAAAAATATACTAAACTAAGCATAATAGTTTATAATCGTTTGATCAACTGATCTACATACGATAAAACTAATATATAAGAAAAAAAACTATCGAGAGAAAAATTTTCCCCTAAACAAAACTCTTTAATGACTACATTGTGGATAGTTTTTGTGTGTTTGTGAGAAACTAAGATACTTAATTTATAGATGTGCAAAACTTGTCTTCCAAGTATAGGATAAGACATATTAAGGAGATTTAATCCTTTTGGGAGTCTTTTTTCATTCTTTCAAGAAAGAGAGTCCTAATAGAATAGAAATTCAGGTCAAAGTCCTAACACGTATAAAGATCTCAATCTAATCTATCGTATTTCCTGGTTTCTACCTACTATTAACCATCATAATTCACTATATATCTAATCAATGTGTTTACCTCGAAAATACGAATAACAATTAAACTTGATTTATGGTTTAAAGATATGTAATTTTGTTCAGTACCAATTAATAACCAAAAAATATGAAGTAGAAATGAATGAAACAAGTAAATCAAACCAATGTTACTCAACAACAGTGACCTCGAGCTTAGTGATCTCGAGGTGGGCTTAGAAAAATAAGAACAATTAAGTAAGAAAAATAAAGTGAAAACAATAGAGCTAAGGATAAGTCTATTATGTGGTCCAGGCTCGGGCCTAAATGGGCTAAACGGGTCGGGCAAAACGGTCCCGGGCTTACAGACCTGGAAGGAGGAATCGGCCCACCATGGGCTTAAGCCCACATGGGCCCGGGGCTAAGTGGGGAGGGCCCACGGGCCTAAGTATTTCGAGCTTTGTTTTTTGAATTTTTTTATCTAAGGCACTTGTAAATTATATTATATAATTGTGACTTAAATCTTCTAATTCAAATTTAAACACAAAAAAATTATAAAGAAATATTCAATAGAATGCATTATAATTTTTTTATAACGACATTAACAAAATATGGCAATATCTTTCTTAGTCTTCCTCCCCCCAATGAAATGAGCACAACAAGGTTCTAATACCACTATTAAAAAGATAAAAAAAAAACTAATGAAGATGTGCCAAAATAGAAGTTACATATTATGTCTAACAAATTTCGTAAATCCTTCAAGGTTCGGAGGAATTTTTATTGGTAGTGGCAGAAAAGAAGCTTGTTCATCACCCCTTTCGGGCGAAGCAATATTCTCCGCAAGTTCTATTAGCATTTCTTCATAATTTTCGTCTATCTCCGATTGTGATTCAGCAAGTGTGAGCACGTGATTTTTACCTTACACCTGAGTCATTCCTATAAAATTCAAAATAAATGATTTTTCCTTATTTTCTAAATTTTGTGTTAGTTGTTTTGCATGTTATTTGCGTGTGATAAATGAAAATACAAAAATTTTGCGTCTTTAGGAAATTAATTCTTTTTCTAACACATTAAAGAAAAAAAATTAGTTAGTCTTTTAAATTGAAAAAAAAAGAGGTAATTAGTTAGTTTTAATTAGTTCCAAATAATTACAAAGTAGGAAGAATATAAAAAAAAATACAAAAAACAATAAAAATAGCACACAAGAAAATACAATACAAGAGTAATAATAAGAGAAACAAGGAATAAGGAGAATTGGGCCAATTAACACCCAAGAACACAAGCCCAAATCGGCCAACCCAGTCCAAATGACCCAGACCCATGCCCAACCCGTTTTGCCCAGCATCAATCCAAGCCGTTGAGATCATTTGATCTAATGGCTAAGATTAATAGAACCATTTTAATTACCCAAAACCCCCCCTCAAACCCTAATTCCCATTCATTTTTGCATCTCCTCAGAGAGCAAATGAAGCCGCCGCCTCACACCACCACGAACCGCCGGCCGGAAATCGTCTCCGCCGGCGGCAGCACCCCAAACCACCCCATTTTAACACCATAGCTTCCCCTAACCCCCTCTACACGAATCCATTAACCATTCGTCTCGAATCACTCCCGAATTCTTCGAATATCGAATTGAAAATTCGCCGGAAAACAAAACTTACACCAACCAGCCCCAAACTCACCCCAAACACTTCCCTAGCCTCCCTCGTCACCAAACCATAGTTGGTTGTGTTCGAATCCGGCCGGAACTAGTCAAGACCCAAAACCGAATTCACGAACCCTAGAAATCAAATTAGGGATTTGGGGTCCAAAATCAAAACGAATTGGGGTCTAATAGACCTTAATTGCGATGTTTTCATTTGAAAACATTTCAATTAAGTTCCGTTAGACTCCAAAATCTAAATTTGAGCCAAATCCGAGATTGGTCCGGAGTTCGTTCGAGCTTTTGAATTTCTTCTTTCATGGTATTTTTTTTCTCTCTTCTTATATTCTTTCTATTGTGTGAATGTTTTATATATTTTTTTCTCTTTAAAATTTTTGTTCTTCTTCTCCGAGTTCAAAGACCTTTATTCGGTCAATTGTTTCTGATTTGTTTATATGAATATGTTAGTTATAGAATACGTATTCGCGTCGATTAGCGACGTCGAATAATTAGCTTCGTATTTGTCCGGCATTGGCCGAGAATTCTTTGATTCACTGTTTTATCAATCGATTGTTATTAATTGTACGCGTTGCAATCGATTATATGAACATTGCTAGTTCATTTCTGTGTATCTATAACCTTGATAGTTCAATAGGAGGTTGTCCGATAAGCCTTGGCCCCTGTTGAGTTAAAATTCTCAGTTATCTGGGATTTCTTTAATGTAAGTTGAATTGGGTATAGCTGGTAGTTTAAGGAATACGAAATTAACATTTAGAGTGCATTGCACATGGCAATAAGCTGGTGGAACCTGCTGGACAGCAGGTTGTTCCATTTATTTTGCCTTTAAGAATTAGTTAATTGTTGAATCCCTACTTAGACAACTAAAAAGTGGAAAAGGGAGAATAACAGGGGTTAAAACAGATCTGAAACCATTAAAAAATGGTCTGGTGTTTTGAGTTTGAAGGCTATAAAAGGGGACACACTAAGAGATTGGAGGGGAGACTCTCTGGAAAAACACATTCACACACATTGAGACAGATACAAAGCACTCAGATAGAAAACACTGAGTATACACACATTCACAGCAT
>JASVEL010007945.1:0-71891 GCA_032618575.1 Nicotiana noctiflora | reverse complement strand
AAGAATAAATATCCTTTGCCTCGAGTGGATGATTTGTTTGACCAATTGCAAGGAGCAAAGTTCTTCTCTAAAATTGATTTACGATCCAGGTACCACCAGTTGAAGATCAGGGAGCAGGATATTCCTAAGACCGCTTTCAGAACTCGTTATGGTCACTTCGAGTTTTTTGGTCATGTCTTTTGGGCTAACCAATGCCCCAGCAGCTTTCATGGACCTCATGAATCGGGTTTTCAAACCATTCCTAGATTCCTTTGTAATTGTATTCATTGACGACATCCTCATCTACTCTCGGAGCAGGGAAGATCATGCCATTCACCTCAGAGCAGCATTGCAGACCCTTCATCAGCATCAATTGTACGCCAAGTTCTCAAAATGTGAGTTTTGGTTGGAGTCCGTAGCCTTTCTAGGGCATGTTATTTCCAGTGAGGGGATTAAGGTGGATCCTCAGAAGATTGTGGCAGTGAAAGATTGGCCTAGACCTACGACCCCAACAGAGATTCGTAGCTTCTTGGGTTTGGCAGGGTACTATCGGAGGTTTGTAGAGGGATTCTCAACCCTCGCCTCCCCATTGACTAAATTGATGCAGAAGGCAGTTAAGTTCCAGTGGTTCGATGCATGTGAGAAAAGTTTACAAGAATTGAAGTCAAGATTGACCTCGGCACCAGTATTGGCCTTGCCGGAAGACACATAGGGATTTGTGGTTTATTGTGATGCCTCCAGAGTCGGTTTGGGATGTGAATTGATGAAGCACGGGAAAGTCATATCTTGCGCTTCCAGGCAACTCAAGAATCATGAGAAGAATTATCCGACGCATGATTTGGAGCTTGCAGCTGTTGTGTTTGCTTTGAAAATATGAAGGCACTATCTTTGTGGGGTTCATGTAGATGTGTTTTCAGACCACAAGAGCTTCCAGTATTTGTTCAAACAGAAGGACCTGAATCTGAGGCATCGGCGGTGGTTAGAATTGCTCAAGGACTATGATATGAGCATATTGTACCATCCAGGGAAGGCAAATGTGGTAGCCGACGCTCTTAGTCGAAAATCCATGGGTAGTTTGGCTCATTTGGGTGTGGATCAAAGACCCCTGGCTCGGGAGGTTTACCAAATGGCCAGTTTAGGGGGTTCGTATCTCGGCGTCAGACGAGGGGAACGTTTTGGTACATAATGGAGCAGAATCATCATTGGTCGCGGAAATCAAGGAAAAATAGTTCATGGGTCCAGCATTGGTTCGGGTGAAGGAAGCAGTTATGAATGACAAAACCTCAGCATTTTTACTCTGTAGCGAGGATGGTGTATTGCGGTGCCAAGGTAGGTTATGTGTCGCGGACGTGGACGAACTTCGGAAGAGAGTAATGGCAGAGGCTCATATTTCCAGATATTTTGCACCCAGGTTCCACGAAAATGTATCATGATCTCAAGGAGATTTATTGGTGGAACGGTATTTAAAGGGATTTGGCAAGCTTTGTAGCTAAATGCCCGAGCTGCCAGCAAGTGAAGGCCGAGCATCAACGGCCTGGTGGGTTAACTCAGCTTATAGAAATACCAAGGTGGAAATGGGAGATGATCAATATGGATTTCGTGGTGGGGTTACCTCGCACTCAGCGTAAGTTCGACTCAATATGAGTGATAGTGGATCGACTCACTAAATCAGCTCACTTCATGCCAGTCAAGTCCACTGATACTGCGGAGCAATATGCAAGGTTGTACATCAAGGAGATAGTAAGGCTTCATGGCACTCCACTTTCTATTATCTCGGATCGCGGGGCTCAGTGTACAACTAACTTTTGGAAGAAGTTTCTGCAAGGTTTGGGAAGTCAGGTGAATCCCAGCACAGCTTTCCATCCGCAGACCGACGGTCAGGCCAAACGGACTATTCAGACACTTGAAAATATGTTACGGGCTTGTGTCTTAGACTTCAAAGGTAATTGGGATGAACACTTGCCACTGATAGAATTTGCTTATAATAACAGCTATCAAGCTAGCATTCAGATGGCCCAGTTTGAAGCATTGTACGGGAGAAGGTGTAGGTCACCAATCGGGTGGTTTGAAGTAGGTGAAGCGGAATTGCTAGGGCCAGATATGGTGTACGAAGTTATGGAAAAAGTTAAGGTTATTCAGGAAAGGATGAAAACTGCACAGAGTCGTCAAAAATCCTATGCAGACATTCGCCGAAGGGACTTGGAGTTTCAAGTCGATGATTGGGTGTTCTTGAGGGTGTCTCCTATGAAGGGAGTCATGCGATTCGGAAAGAAAGAGAAATTAAGTCCTAGGTATGTTGGGCCATATCGGATCGTTCAAAGGATTGGTCAAGTTGCTTATAGGCTGGAGTTGCCTCCCGAGATGTCATCAGTGCACCCGGTATTCCATTTGTCCATGTTGAAGAAAGTGATTGGAGATCCATCCACCATCATGCCAGTCGAGGCTATTGAGGTTAATGAAGATTTTTCATATGAAGAAGTTCCAGTTGCCATTCTTGATAGGCAAGTCCGTAAGTTGAGGAATAAGGAAGTTGCATCCGTTAAAGTATTGTGGCGAAGTCAACAAGTTGAGGAGGCCACATGGGAAGCAGAGAAAGAGATGAAGGAAAATACCCCCATTTGTTTGATCAAGCTTAGAAGAAATTAGGCGATCCTTCTACTCCTAGTAACTATCGTCTTGTCCAAGTTGTTTCCCTCTTAGTATTAGTAAAGTCTCCTTCTTGTTGTAACAAGTTAAATGTGTTGTTACCTTGGGTCACTTGAACCTTTCTTGATAAATGAAAACCTTATAAAGATTTACGTGTTAAATGAAGAACTAATAGTAAGTGTAGATTGGTAATGGTTTGTTTGTGTGTACATGGTGTATTAAGATGGTTACATAAGGTAAGAACTCATTGAAATGACTAGTTTATGTGCAATTGTAACAATGTGATAGAATATGTGCAGTCGTCGAGGTAAGAAAGTGTATACAAGCTGTGGAAAATGTTGTAATTGTGTATTGTTGTTTGGTAATGTGTTTCGGGGGCCCTCTGACAGGTGGATATGTCCATAATACAAAGGAAACTCTGGCGAAATTTTTCTAAAATATAAGAGTTAGTTAAAATTTTGATAGTTTGCATATCATGTCTTTCAAAACCAACTCATTTTCAAAATCCTCATTCGAGGACGAATGATCTTAAGGGGGGGAGGATGTAAGGCCCCGTAAAATTTTTGTACATAAAACCTAGTAGCTATGGTGTCATGGTCCGAATAATGTGTTAGGAATGCGTAGAATTCTTCACGGCTCGCAAGCTCACCACGGTTCGGACCCTTTGTAGTGATTTAAGTTTCAAAATTTTAAAGAATTAATTTTTTTCCAGAAAGTGTCAATTCTGCGGTCAGGAATGCGACCGCAGATCTGCTATGCGGACCGCATTCCTACCGCAGAGCTTAACAGAAGGTTTCCCAAAATCATGTTGAGAATGCGGTCGATATGCGATCGCATAATGGATCTGCGGACCGCAGATCTACCGCATAATTTCTCGTCAATTTGGAGTGTCAAATCTGCGGTGCACTTTGCGACCGCAGATCAAGAATGCGGACAGCATTTTGGTCGCATTCCGCAACAGAACTTGTGTAAATTTTGGGGCAATTCTGCAGTCAATATGCGGACCGCATATTGATTCTGCGATCGCAGATGCGACCGCAGAATTGACCTGGCCCAGATTTTTGTAAAATTTTGACCCGAGCTCTTCTTTAATATAACACCTTTCACCTTCATTTTCTCATATCATCTTACCAAAATTAGAGAAAGTTGAGAGGGATTTTAGAGAGAGAAGTCTTCCATCTTCAAAGATTGTTCCAACCATTTAGTCCAAAGGATTCTAGGGCAAAGATTCAACTTCCCCAATCTTTACAAGGTAAAAACCCTAACTATTTTCTCTAATTTTCAGTTTTAAAATGGGTAAAGAGAGGTTTGCATATAATAGCTTTTGAAAATGGAATTTTACACTCATGCATGGTTATTGAACTTGATTTTTTTTAGTAAAAAGAAGTGAGTAGAAGTAAGAGTCTTCAAGAACAAGGTCGGCAAAGATAGGATAGCTTGGGTAAGCATAAAGTAGGAATTTAAAGGAAGAAAACTCGATACCAGGTATGTATGGCTAATTTTGATTCTTGTGAAATCGCCCATATGTGTGAAATTTGTTTGGTTCGTGTTAATTTGACAAATTGTGTGAAATTCTTGATGTTGTTGTTGGATATTCAAATTTGCTGTTGAACTATGAGTGATGTGGTATGGGATTTGAACCGGAAGACAAATGAGAGTTGAATTTGGTAACGAATTGTGAATAATAGTTATGATAGCATATATGGTACCTTGTGGAAAAGAAAAGAAACACTTGAGGTGTGGTAAGTTGTTGAACATGACAGTATGAACATTCTCGATTTTGGAAACATTGTAACTTGGTTGCGATATTGGTTTGAGAAGTAATTGAGAACATGAATCAATTTGTAAGTTGTTTATTTGAACTTGTTGTAATTGCGTGTAGTGCCTTCTCTGCTGTTTGTAATTGTTGTGTTATAAACTGTAAGGTGGGATCGGTTGCGCACCGCAACATGAGGAAATAAGGTGTGGGTTGGGGTGATAAGGGTGGCTGAGGTAATAAAGGTGGACGAGGTAATAATGATAGAAAGCGATTGAAATCGCTATTGAAAAATTGATATAAAAATCAATGATGTGAAATTGTGAAAGGAGACAGCAGGAGAGTTTGCAACCTGTGGGGCACTGATTGCCCCTTTGTTTGACTACTTGTGTTTTACGTGATTGATTGGTTACTCTTCAATTTGTTGATCTTAGAACGTGCTTTGTGTTGAGAATTATCTGAAATGAGGAAAATGTGGAAAACATGGTTGGCTGGCTTAATTAATTGTTGATGTAATTTAATGGCTTGAGCTTACTTGGGACAAAGTTTGTCCATACATACCAGTACAATTCTAGTGTACCGACGTCCCTTTTGCCGGGGGCGCTACATTCGTGTTATGATTGTAGGTGGATCAGTAGCAGACACTTCTACTTCAGCTCATCGGTAGTAGTATTCTTCATCTTCCACTGCCCGTTTTGGTGAGCCCCTTTCTTCCTCGGGGCCGTGTGTGGTTCATCCCACTTTTTTTTAGACTTTATTTTGGTTTTGTAAGGTATAGCCGGAGTCTTGTTACCGGCAAGTATTGTATTCCCTTTTGTATCCTAGAGGCTCTGTAGACATGTAAACCGTGGGATTCCAGTCTTGTGTATTTATTTTGTCGGGCGATGTAAAAACTATAAACTCGTTAATGAATCACTCGCATGGTTATGTTTGTATGATGAGAAATCAGTTATATTTGGTTAATGAGAAACAATCAATACAGGGGTAACGTGTGGGAATGAAAGGCACCCAGGTCCGCTTGATTGGGGCTACCTAGTCAGGCGCCGGTCATGTCCCTCGATTTGGGGCGTGCCAGTAGTCATAGGAACTTCCGTTTATATATCGTGGACAACTAATACTACAATCGTATTAGGGTATATTTGTACGCGTGGGATATAATCTCATAGCGCATCGCATGTACCTTGGAATTATGACAAGGTAACTATCATGTACAAAGGGAAAGAAGTCAAAAGGGGAAATCTGTGAAACTCATGGTTTGACTCGGTCTGGGCAATGTGTTGCTTCTGACGATTTGAGAAAGACGAACGTTGTGAAAGAAAATCCAACTCATGTGAAGAAAGCGGTCAACGAGGAAGAAGCTCAGGAGTTCCTAAAGAAAATAAAAGCTCATGATTACTCCATAGTTGAGCAATTGAGGAAGATACCAGCTAAAATATCTTTGCTATCTCTGCTGATTAATTGACGGAACTTCAATTGCATATATTATCAAACTCTTTGTGTACTTATATCCTCTTGTAGCAGCTGGATAACACAATGAAATAATAAAGTTTTGCCGTTCTGTCTTTCGCACGGAAGTCTGTCTGTCTTCATTCCAATCATCGTAGTTCGATCGATCAACTAAATCATATTTTGAGATTGGTAATTGAAATATTACTACAATCAGCTTATTAAATAAGTTCTTATACTAATAAGTCCCGACGGAACAGAGCTTTCAAATTTAGGAATTGGGAAACCTATGCAATTTACATACAAAGACCCATCTATACAAGTATTTGACACATATAAAAATGCATAGGTAATCATATTAGTAGCCAATGGTTCATTATGTCTTTATGCCCTAGATCCTATAAATAATGGCCGATGCGTCCTAGTAAATTATAACGTATAATCTAAATATCAGTTTTTAGATTACCTAAGTATTTGAGTCATGCATTCATATACTAGGACGCATATTCAATTCATATTAAAAACATTATTAGGTATGTCTTATTAATATGAATACTTCATTATATATCGTGGTATAATATAAAATCTAGAAAAGTGGGGATTGAATATGATTAGTAAAGTGGTTGGGTTTTATAGACATCGTACCATTGTGTTTCTTCATAGATAATCATATTTATAGGGAGTACTGGTAACTATGTACACTAAGACTATATATATATATATATATGTAGCAGAATTTCAGGAACCTGCTCTCGTCAACAAAATGCTTGTCAGGGAGTTCTATGCCAATGCAACTTATGGCATGGAACTCAAAAATTCATTTTTGTATCTCGTAGTTAATATATTGGGAGTAAATATATAGAAAATATGCCCAGGACATACAAATGATTGGATTAGGTATGATAGCTAGGTATTGTGGTTGTTGTTCCTGCTGTATATCCTATCACTCCGGATAAAGTATACCACATATATACAAAATGTTAAGGCTCGTATACTAGGTAATATGTACAAATAGTGTCGTGATCAGTCCTCATAAAGGAATAATGCTAATCATAATCAATGATATGAACTCATCAACGTCTTTGAAATAACGTCATTATATACAAAAGGGGAATGTGATTGTATATTCGGAAAATTGGGCATAGTTATATACTACCAAAATAGTAATTTTGTCCTAGTATCCCAAAGAAGATTTACTGTAGGCCGATGTCCACAGTAAATCACCTATGACTAATATTTCACCATATTAGTGTGATTATGATATAAATAGGCTTCTCATTTGATTAAATTTATTGTTGAATACCAGGATAGTTAAAGATCGTACTAACTTCAATCGTACCTTCCAGTCATATATTGTCACGACCCGGATTTTCCCCCAACTTCGGGATCGTGATGGCGCCTACTCGAGGTAGCTAGGCAAGCCACTTTATTCACACTATCCTGTTTTTTAGTAATATTTCATACTCAGTTTATCAACAAAACCATAATCTTAATTAAATAAGTGCGGAAGACTTTATCAAAATAGAGATAAACAATTTCAAGGTAACACAATACTGGAATCCTCTACCCAAGACGTGGAGTCACCAACTCACGAACTACTACTGAATACTACACATAAAGGTCTGAAAGAAAATAACATAATCTGTTTGCCTCGGAACAAAGAGACTACAGCTAATAACATAAATAAGACGAAGAGACGCCGGGCCTACGGACGCCTGCAAGCTACCTCGATCGCGATATGCTCAACTCCCACGCAAGGCTTTACTGCTGCTGCTCCTGATCAAAACCTGGACCTGTGCAAAAATGCACAGAAGTGCAGTATCAGCACAATCCGACCCCATGTGCTGGTAAGTGCCTGGCCTATCCCGGCAAAGTAGTGACAAGCCTAGGACCAGACACCCACATAAACCTGTGCAGTTCTATATATATATACACCATAAGATAACGAGAAATAATCAAGTAACAACTCAACAAGGAATATCACAGAGGAACTCAACAGTTAACAACAGTTATTAAATCAACAAGGAAACTAAAGTATAATGGAAAACAGGTAATATCAAATCAAGGAATAGCAAATAGTTGCATGGCATCATCCTTCGTGCTTTTACTCTCATCCTCACCAAATAAGCAAATAAAGTGCACGGCATCACCCTTAGTGCTTTTACTCTCATCCTCACATCCATGGCACGACATGATCCTTCGTGCATGGTTCAATAACAAGGCACGGCATGATCCTTCGTGCAAAATCAATAACATGGCACGGCATTAACCTTCGTGCATAATCAATAATAAGGCACGTCATTAACCTTCGTGCATAATCAACAACAAGGCACGACATTAACCTTCGTGCATAATCAATAAATCAAGGAACGGCATCACCCTTCGTGCATTATCACTCTTCCTCACCCAAATAACAATCACAGTTAAGGGCAGAGAAAGAAAACAACAAATCATGAACCGTCCTGGCAAGGGACACAATAATCATCACAACAAAGTCCCGGCAAGGGCAATCAATATCTCACTTCACAACAAGTCCCTACAAGGAGAACAATAACAATTCCACAACCCGGCAAGGGTTCAACAATTTATCTTAAAAATGTCTCACAACAAGTATTAACAATGACTCACGGTCATGCAAGACGCCAGTGTATGGATGCTCGTGTAAGGCCCCGTAAAATTTTTTGTGCATAAAAACTAGTAGCTGTGGTGTCATGGTCCGAATAATGTGTTAGGAATGCGTAGAATTCTTCGCGGCGAGCTTGCTCGCCGCGGTTCGGACCCTTGGTAGTGATTTAAGTTTCAAAAATGTAGAGAATTAATTTTTCCGAAAAATTGTCAAATGTGCGGTCAAGAATGCGACCGCAAACCTGACATGCGGACCGCATTCTGACCGCAAATCGTTCCAGAGAAGTTGCCCAAAATCGTGTCAATAATGCGGTCGAAATTGCGATCGCATAGTGAATCTGCGGTCCAATTTGCGACCGCAGATCAGGAATGCGGACCGCATAATGGCCGCATTTCGTAGCAGAGCTGGAGTAATTTTTGAGGCCATTTTGCGGTCACTTTGCGGACCGCATGTGGGTTCTGCGGTCGCATAGTGACCGCATATTCGACCCCGGCCCAGATTTTGTAACATTTTGACCCGATCTCTTCTTTAATATAACACACCTCTTCTTCATTTTTATCATATCATCTCATCAAAAATTAGAGAGAGAAGAGAGGGTTTTTAGAGAGAGAAGTTCTTCATCTTGAAAGATTGTTCCAACCATTTAATTCCAAGGGATTCTAGGGCAAGGATTCCACTTCCCCAATATTTTCAAGGTAAAAACCCTAACTATTTTCTTTGATTTTCAGTTTTAATTGGGTAAAGAGAGGTTTGTATATAATAGCTTTTGGAAAATGGAATTTTATACTCATGCATGATTATTGATCTTGATTTTTAGTAAAACAAAAGAAGTAAGTAGAAGTAAGAGTCTTCAAGAACAAGGTGGGCAAGAATAGGATATCTTGGGTAAGCATAAAGTAGAAAGTTAACGGAAGAAAAATCATCACCAGGTATGTATGGCTAATTTTGATTCTTGTGAAATCGCTCTTATGTGTAAAATTGTTTGGCATGTGTTGATTTGAGAAATTGTATGTGATTAATTGATGTTGTTGTTGGATATTCAAAGTTGTTGTTGAACTATGAGTGTTGTGGTAAGAAATATGAACCGAAAGGTAAATGAGAGTTGAATTGGGTAAAGAATTTGTGAATAATGATTATGATGGCCTATATGGCACCTTGTGGAAAAGAAATCGAAACACTTGAGAATTGGTTTATTGTGGAAAGAGATGAAACACTTGAATTATGGAAAATTGTTGAATATACATGTGTGAATATTATTGAATGTGGAAACATTGTAACTTGGTTGTGATATTGGCTTGAGAAGTAATTGAGGACATGAAACAATGTGCAAGTTGCTTATTTGAACTTGTTGAAATTGTGTGTAGTACCTTATCTGCTGCTTGAAATTGTTGTGTTTTCAACTGTAAGGCGGGGTCGTGTCGCGCGCCGCGACGTGGTGAAATAAGGTGTGGGTTGGGGTGATAAGGGTGGCCGAGGTAATAAGGGTGGTCAGGGGCAATAAGGATGGAAAGCGATCGAAATCGCTATTAAAAATTGATACATAAATCAATAATGTGAAATTGTGAAAGGAGACAACAGGAGAGTTTGCAACCTGTGGGGCACTGATTGCCCCTTTGTTTGACTACTTGTGCTTTACGTGATTGATTGGTTATTGTTAAATTGGTTGATTGTAGAAAGTGCTTTGTGTGTGAGAATTATTTGAAATGAGGAAAATGTGGAAACATGGTTGGCTGGCTTAATAAATTGTTGATGTAATTTAATGGCTTGAGTTCACTTGGGACAAAGTTTGTCCATACATACCAGTACAATTCAAGTGTACTGACGTCCCTTTTGCCGGGGGCGCTACATTCGTGTCATGATTGTAGGTGGATCAGTAGCAGGCACTTCAACTCATCGGCAGTAGTATCCTTCTCCTTCCACTGCCCGTTTTGGTGAGCCCCTTTCTTCCTCGGGGCACAGTGTGGCTCATGCCACTTTTATTTCAGACTTTCTTTTGGATTTTGTAAGGTATAGCCGGGGCCTTGTTACCGGCAAGTATTGTATTTCCCTTTTTGTATCCTAGAGGCTCCGTAGACAGGTAAACCGTGGGATTGTGGCCTATGTATATGTATGGGGCGTTGTAAATATAAATTATGAACTTGTTAGTAAATAAATCACATGGTTATGTTTATGCATTATGAAATCAGTCATTATGATTAGTAAAATATTCGGTTAATGAGAAACAGTCAACACAGGGGTAACGCGTGGGAATGAAAGGCACCCAGGTCCGCTTGACTGGGGCAACCCGGTCAGGCGCCGGTCATGTCCCTCGATTTGGGGCGTGACAGCTCGTCACCGCAGCCTATACACCGTACTCGATCACATAGCACATAGAACATATCACATAATCCTATTCCCTCAAGATAGGATAGAACAAACACTTACATCTAGCCTTGAAGTCCAAATTATCCTTCAATTGTAGCTTTTTTTTTCCCGAATTTCTGTTTTCAACTAGCTCGAATCTAATCACAATTGATTCCATTACATTAATAAATACTAAATAACTTGGTTTGAATGCTTAAAACTGGGTTTCTCAAAGTTTACCCCAAAATTTCCCAAACGCCCCTGGCCCACGTGGTCGGAACTCGGGGTTCGGACCAAAATCCGGTTACTCATTCCCCCACGAGTTCAAATATATGATTTGTTTCAAAATCGGACCTCAATTCGAGGTCCAATTGCCAAATTCATGAAAACCCTAGGTTCTACCCAAAAACAAGAATTTCTACCATGAAAACCTTTGATTTCTATTGAAAAACATGTTTAATGTTGTTAGGAATTAAAAGAATTGAGTAAAAAATGACTTACAATTGTTTTGGAGTGAATTTGTTCTTGAGGGTTCGTGTATAGTGTGTGGGTTTTTGAAAGAATGAAGAATGAGCTTTAAAATTCGTTTAAGTATAAAATTGCACAGCTGTGGATATCGCAACTGCGAACATTTGTTCGCAATTGCGAACATTACAGGTCTGGGGTCTGCTGCCCTCGCATTTGCGAGACAGGCCTCGCATTTGCGAACCTGGCTGGGACAAAGGGGCTTTCGCATTTGCGACAAGAGCTTCGCATTTGCGAAGCCAGGCGATTTATTGAAGGCCTCGCAATTGCGAGGTTATGTTCGCAATTGCGAACCCAAGCAGTCCTGGACACTCGTCGCATTTGCGATCATGAGTTCGCATTTGCGAACCAATACTCAATCCTGCCAACTTCGCATTTGCTGGTGATCGACATCGCCTACCATACAACGCCTCATACGGGGCCATCTGAATGCTAGACTAGTAGCTGTTGTTGTAGGCGAACTATGCTAATGGCAGAAACTGGTCTCGCAAGCCTCCAAAATCAATGACACATGCTCGAAGCATGTCCTCTAGAATCTGTATAGTCCTCTCGGACTGACCAGCCGTCTGAGGATGAAAAGTTGTACTCAGCTGAACCTGGGTGCCTAACTCCTGCTGGACCGCTCTCCAGAACTGCGAGGTAAACTGCGTACCCCGATCATAGATAATAGATACCGGCACCCCATGAAGTCGAACAATCTCTCTGATGTAAATCTCTGCTAATCTCTCCGATGAGTAGGAGACAGATACTGGAATGAAGTGTGCTGACTTGGTCAGCCTATCAACAATGACCCAAATAGCATCAAACTTCCTCCGAGTCAAAGGAAGTCCAGTAATGAAGTCCATAGTGATCCGCTCTCATTTCCACTCGGAAATTTCGATTCTCTAGAATACACCACCAGGCCTCTGGTGCTCATATTTCACCTGCTGAAAATTTAGACACCGAGCGACATACGCAACGATATCTTTCTTCATCCTGTGCCACCAATAGTGCTGCCGTAAGTCCTGGTACATCTTCGCGGCGCACGGGTGAATAGAATACCGCGAACTGTGGGCCTCCGCTAAGATTAACTCTCGAATCCCTTCAACATTGGGCACACAAACTCGACCCTGCAATAGCAATACTCAATCATCATCTAGATTTACCTTCGTGGCACCTCCCCGCTATACTGTATCTCCCAAGTCACGCAAAAGAGGATCATCAAATTGCCTCTCACGGATCCGCTCTGATAGAGATGAACAAGCGACCGTGCAGGCTAACACCCTGCTAGGCTTAGAGATGTCTAGTCTCACGAAACTGGTTGACTAAGGCCTAGACATCTAGAGCAAATGGTCTCTGACTAACCGGGATAAAGGCAAGACTACCCATGCTGGCAGACTTTCTACTCAATGCATCGGCCACCACATTGGCCTTACCTAGGTGATATAGGATAGTAACATCATAGTCTTTCAGCAACTCTAACCATCTCCGCTGTCATAGATTCAACTTTTTTTGCTTGAACAAGTACTGTAGGCTTTTGTGATCAGTGTACACCTCACACATCACATCATATAAATAATGCCTCCAGATTTTTAAGGCATGAACCACTGCTGCTAACTCAAGATCATGAATTGGATAATTCTTCTCATGTATTTTTAACTGCCTCGAAGCATAAGCAATAACCTTACCATCCTGCATCAATACCGCTCCAAGCCCTTTACGAGATGCGTCACAATAAACTGTATAAGGCCCTGCACCCGTAGGTAGTATCAGCACTGGTGTTGTAGTCAAGGCTGTCTTGAGCTTCTGAAAGCTCGCCTCACACTCATCTGACCACTGGAACTGGGCACCCTTCCGGGTCAACCTGGTCATCGGGGCTACAATAGAAGAAAACCCCTCTACAAATCGACGGTAGTACCCTGCTAACCCCATGAAACTCCGGATCTCAGTCACTGAAGCTGGTCGAGGCCAATTTTGGACAGCCTCAATCTTCTTTAGTTCTACCTGAATACCTTCCACTGATACAATGTGACCCATAAATGCCACCAAACTCAACCAGAACTCACATTTCGAAAATTTGGCATATAGATGATTGTCCTACAGAGTCTGAAGAACCACTCTAACGTGCTGCTCGTGCTCTTCCTAGCTGCAGGAGTATACCGGATGTCATCTATAAAGACTATCACGAACAGATCTAAGTAAGGCCTGAATACCCGATTCATCAACTCCATGAATGCTGCTGCGGCATTGGTCAACCCGAAGGACATGACCAAGAACTCATAATGCCCATATCTAGTACGAAAGGTTGTCTTAGGAATGCCAGCCGCCCTGATCTTCAGCTGATGGTAGCCTGACCTCAAGTCTATCTTTGAGAACACCCTCGCTCCCTGGAGCTGGTCAAACAAATCATCAATCCTCGACAGTGGATACTTATTCTTTATCGTCACTTTGTTCAATTGCCGGTAATCAATACACATCTGCATCAAGCCATCTTTCTTCTTCACAAACAACACAGGTGCTCCCCAGGGGGAAACACTGGGCCTGATAAAGCCCTTCTCAAGAAGGTCTTGAAACTGATCTTTTAAACTCCGGCGGGGCCATACGATAGGGTGGAATAGAGATGGGCTGGGTGCCCGGTGCCAGATCAATACAGAAATCAATATCCCTGTCGGGTGGCATGCCCGGCAGGTCTGAAGGGAAAACCTCAGGAAACTCCCGTACAATAGGGACTGATTCAATAGAAGGAACTTCTGCGCTGGAATCACGAACATAAGCCAGATAAGCTAGACACCCCTTCTCGACCATGCGTCGAGCCTTAACATAGGAAATAACAGTGCGAATGGAGTGGCTTGAGGTACCCTCCACTCTAGTCGGGGTGATTCTAGCATGGCCAAGGTCACAGTCTTGGCATGACAATCTAGGATAGCATGGTACGGGGACAACCAGTCCATCCACAATATGACATCGAAATCCACCATGTCTAATAGCAACAAATCAACACGGGTCTCAAGACCCCCAAAGATAACTACGCACGAACGATGCACCCGGTCAACTACAATGGAGTCGCCCACTGGTGTAGACACATAAACTGGAATATCCATAGCACAGCTAGGTACGGCCAAATACGGTGGAAAGTAGGAAGACACATATGAATATGTAGACCCAGTGTCAAATAATAATGAAGCGCCTCTGCCACAAACAAGAATGATACATGTAATCACGACATCTGACTCTGCCACAAACAAGAATGATACATGTAATCACGACATCTGATGCCTCCGCCTATGGCCTGGCTGGTAAAGCATAGAATCGGGGATCAGCACCTCCCCTCTGAGCTACATCCCTAGGACGGTCATCAACTGGCTGACCTCTACGTCTGGCGAGACAGTCTCTACCTCTACGGTCTCGACCTCAAACTCTACGATGTCTACCCCCGCTCCTGGCTGGCTGGGCGGGCAGTGGGTTAGCTGGGGCCTGAATCATGGGGCGAGGACCCCACTGCTGAGTGTTGCCCACTGCTCGAGGGCAGAACCTGACGAGATGACCCGGGTCACCACAACCGTAACAACACTTTGGCTACTGGGACTGCCGACCCTGACGACCTGAATGAACCCCATGAACACTCTGAAGAGGCTAAGCACTAATAGAGGGCTAATCTGAATACTGCCCACAAAACCCACGATCACCTAGTCCACCCTGTGAAGCCCGAAGGGCGGAATGGAAAGGCTTGGAAGACTGGCCCCTATCAAAAGATTCCCTGCCACCAGAAGAAGAACCACTAAACCTGCCCGAATGACGAGCCCTCTTGTCTGAAGAATAACCCCCTCCCCGAGTAAGAGCCATCTCAACTCTACGTGCCGCATTAGCTGGCTCCTGAAATGATATATCACTCCCCACTCCCATAGCCATCTGGAGTCTAATTGGCTGATTAAGCCCATCTATGAACCTGCGACCTCTCTCCCGCTCTGTGGGAAGTATCACTACTGCATGACGTGCCAAGTCAACAAATCTCGTCTCATACTGGGTGACAGTCATAGTGCCCTGCTAGAGGCGCTCAACCTGCCTCCGAAGTGCATCCCCGCTGTGTAATAGGGAGAAATTTCTCCAGAAATAACTCTGCAAACTGATCCCATGATAAAGCCGGGGACCCTGCTGGTCGAGTCAAACAATAGTCCCTCCACCAAGTCTTGGCGGATCCTGAAAGCCTGAATGTACAGAAGTCCACTCCATTGGACTCCACTATCCCCATAGTCTTGAGAATCTCATGGCAGCTGAATAAGAAATCCTGGGGATCCTCTGAAGTGGCACCGCTGAAGGTAGTGGTAAACAACTTGGAGAACCGATCAAGTCTCCATAAAGAATTAGAAGTCATGGCCGCTCCATCTCCGGCCTGAGCTGTGGTACCTGACTGAGTGGCCACTGCTGGCTGAGCCACTGGTGCCTGAGGCTGAGGAGCTACTGGCTCCGGAGTACGAGTAATAGGAGTCTGGGCCCCTCCTACAACTTGAGAAGTGGCTGGTGCAACTAGTAATAAACCTGCTCTAGCAACGCTGTCCATAAATCCCCCTATCTTGACCAAAGCCTCCCGAAGATCCGGGGTAAATAAGGCCTCTCCTGGGACCTGAGCTGGGCCCACTAGAGCTGTTGGGACTGGAACCTCCTCGCCAGTCTCAATATGAGGCTCCACCTCTGGAATAGCTGCCGGGGGCTGAACTCTGCCCCTACCACGGCCTCCGATACGGCCTCGGCCCCTGCCCCTCACGGGAGCTGCCTGGGGCTCGGGCTGCTGGTCAGCGGACGAAGAAGCGCGTGTCCTCACCATCTGCAAAAGGACAGAATAGAAGTTCGATCGGTATTTGAGGAACAAATCGCACGACAAGAAGGAACAAATGAGAGACTCTTTCCTAACTCAATAGACTCTGGAGGACAAGTACAGACGTCTCCGTACCTACCTCTCAAACTCTACTAAGCTTGTTCGTGAGTGGTGAGACCTATGTAACCTAGAGTTCTGATACCAACTTGTCACGACCCGGATTTTCCCCCAACATCGGGATCGTGATGGCGCCTACTCGTGGTAGTTAGGCAAGCCACTTTATTCACACTATCCTGTTTTTTTAGCATATTTCATACTCAGTTTATCAACAAAACCATAATCTTAATTAAATAAGTGCGGAAGACTTTATCAAAATAGAGATAAACAATTTCAAGGTAACACAATACTGGAATCATCTACCCAAGACGTGGAGTCACCAACTCACGAACTACTACTGAATACTACACATAAAGGTCTGAAAGAAAATAACATAATCTGTTTGCCTCGGAACAAAGAGACTACAGCTAATAACATAAATAAGAGGAAGAGACGTCGGGCCTGCGGACGCCTGCAAGCTACCTCAGTCTCGATATGCTCAACTCCCACGCAAGGCTCTACTGCTGCTACTCCTGATCAAAACCTGGACCTCTGCAAAAATGCACAGAAGTGCAGTATCAGCACAATCCAACCCCATGTGGTGGTAAGTGCCTAGCCTATCCCGACGAAGTAGTGACAAGCCTAGGACCAAACACCCATATAAACCTGTAATATATGTACACCACAAGATAACGAGAAATAATCAAGTAACAACTCAACAAGGAATATCACAGAGGAACTCAACAGTTAACAACAATTATTAAATCAACAAGGAAACTAAAGTATAATGGAAAACATGTAATATCAAGTCAAGGAATAGAAAATAGTTGCACGGCGTCACCCTTCGTGCTTTTACTCTCATCCTCACCAAATAAGCAAATAAAGTGCACGACATCACCCTTCGTGCTTTTACTCTCATCCTCACATCCATGGCACGGCATGATTCTTCGTGCATGGTTTAATAACAAGGCACGGCATGATTCTTCATGCATAATTAATAACATGACACGGCATTAACCTTCATGCATAATCAATAACAAGGCACGACATTAACCTTCGTGCATAATCAATAACAAGGCACGTCATTAACCTTCGTGCATAATCAATAAATCAAGGCCATCACCCTTCGTGCATTATCACTCTTCCTCACCCAAATAACAATCACAGGTAATGACAGAGAAAAAAAATAACAAATCATGAACCGTCCCGGGAAGGGATACAATAATCATCACAACAAAGTCCCGGCAAGGGCAATCAATATCTCACTTCACAACAAGTCCCGGCAAGGGAGAACAATAACAATTCCACAACCCGGCAAGGGTTCAACAATTTATCTTAAAATTGTCTCACAACAAGTATTAACAACGACTCACTGTCATGCAAGACGCCAGTGTATGGATGCTCGTCACCACAGCCCATACACCGCAGTCGATCACATATCACATAGCACATAATCCTATTCCCTCAAGCTAGGATAGAACAAACACTTACCTCTAGCCTTGAAGTCCAAATTATCCTTCAATTATAGCTTTTTTTTCCCGAATTTCCGTTTTCAACTAGCTCGAATCTAATCACAATTGATTCCATTACATTAATAAATAAATACTAAATAACTTGGTTTGAATGCTTAAAAATGGTTTTCTCAAAGTTTACCCCAAAATTTCCCAAAACGCCCCTCGCCCACGTGGTCAGAACTCGGGTTCGGACCAAAATCCGGTTACCCATTCCCCCACGAGTTCAAATATATGATTTGTTTCAAAATCGGACCTCAATTCGAGGTCCAATTGCCCAATTCATGAAAACCCTAGGTTCTACCCAAAAACAAGAATTTCTACCATGAAAACCTTTGATTTTTATTGAAAAACATGTTTAATATTGTTAGTAATTGAAAGAATTGAGTAAAAAGCGACTTACAATTGTTTTGGAGTGAATTTGCTTTTGAGGGTTCGTGTATAATGTGTGGGTTTTTGAAAGAATGAAGAATGAGCTTTAAAATTCGTTTAAGTATAAAGTTGCACAACTGCGGATATCGCAATTGCGAATATTTGTTCGCAATTGCGAACACTACATGTCTGGGGTCTGCTGCTCTCGCATTTGCGAGACAGGCCTCGCATTTGCGAACCTGGCGGGGACAAAGGGGCCTTCGCATTTGCGAAGCCAGGCGATTTATTGAAGGCCTCGCAATTGCGAGGTTATGTTCGCAATTGCGAACCCAAGCAGTCCTGGACACTCGTGTATTTGCGATCAGGAGTTCGCATTTGCGAACCAATACTCAACCCCGCCAACTTCGCATTTGCGAACCAAGGCCAGTCTGGGACTTCTCGCAATTGCGAGAAAATATTCGCATTTGCGAAGATACCAGCTGGGTGAAAAAACATCTGTGTAAAATTTCAGAAATTAAACCAACGGCCTATCAAATCTTTACCCGAGCCCCCCGAGCTCCAAACCAAACATGTACACAACATCAAAAACACATTACAACTTGCTCGCGCGATCACATCGCCAATATAACATCGTTTTCATCAAATCAAGCCTCAAGTTCACGATTTTCATACTTTTGGTTTTCAAAACTTTCAAACTTGGAACTCAAGGTCCAAAACATATCAAACGACCTCCAAATGTCACCAAACTTTGCAGAAAGGACATATATAATATTTAAGACTTGTACCGGGCGTCGGAACCAAAATACGAGCTCGATACCAAGGTCATTTAATTCATTTTCCTTTAATAATTACAGCAAAAACAATTTCACAGAAAAATCCATAACTTGGGCTCTAGGCCTCAGAATTCGACTCCGGACACATGTCCGAGTCCCATATTTTCCTATGGACCTTCCAAGGTCGTCCGATTTCGGGTCCGGGTCCGTTTACCAACAATGTTGACCGAAGTCAACTATATCAATATTAATATCATTTTTCTTCAAATTTCTCATAGAATTAATATATTCCATCACAAAATCTTTCCGGCTACATGCCCGGATCGTGCACGTAAATCGAGGCAACATAGAATGAGGTTTTCAAGGCCCCGGAAGTGCGGAACAAGTGAGGAAAACAAGTGATGACCATTTGGGTCGTCACATATATCCTTTGTATATATGCCGCTAATGTAGACTATCGTAACCTAATTTTATATCACAAATTTAACATACTCTGATTGTGGCATAGTACCACTGGATATTATGTATAATGATTTGCCTCCATTTAATGTATACACATACTGTATGTCTATTACTAAATAGTAATAGGTCGTTGTACGTAGTATATGTAAAAATAATTGGTTGCTACTATCATACCTAATTACGATTGTAGTCATAGGACCTTCCAATACTAGGACTTAGAATATCTCATGGGACGTTATGATACACCAACTAAACCCGACCAAAGACCTAATAGAGAACATATGTTGATATACTAAGCGCACATTTAGGAATTGATTAATTTATAAACGGAATGAATCCAAAGCTATCAAATTTTGGATTATAGCAACCAATTGTTTTTACATATACTAAGTAACCTATTACTATTTAGTAATAGACATACAGTATGTGTACACATTGCGGTTCAATTTAAATTGACATCGGGAATGTGACTATAAAATATATGTGTAGAAACACTTATGATATACTTGTGAGAACCTATATAGTCAATTACTAAATAACAATCACAATATATAAACAGAAGGTTCTATTACTACAATCGTATTAGTCCAATGGACTTATGTGGTTGTCGTAGGCCGATGCGTCCTAGTATATGATACTGCACATAATTTATACACAATCATATGAATATAACTACTGCTTATTCAGGAAAGTTATACAATTATTGATATTAGACCACATTGATATGGCTGTTGCAAAATGATAGAAATGGTTTATCCATGAACTATCATTTGAATACGTATTATATTATTGTCATATATGTATTTGACAATACATATCAACGGAAGACAATATTAGGTTGACTGCTCAGTCTAAGTATGTACCTATAACACACGAAAAACTCTACAATATTACATTTATATAATGGAAATATAACATAATTGAAATTAGTTGACTAATTCCATATTGTAATCAGGACATTACAATCGTATTAGTCCAATGGACTTATGTAGTTGTCGTAGGCCGATGCGTCCTAGTATATGAATGAAATCATATTCATTCACGGTCAATAACTAAATAACAACCACGATATATAAACGGAAGTTCCTATTACTACAATCGTATTAGTCCAATGAACTTATGTGGTTGCCATAGGCCGATGCGTCCTAGTATATGAATGAAATATTGATGTGACCAAACAGTGATAAACTACAATGGTGACGGTCAACCACATCTCTCTCACAACGAACTGATGTTTAAGTTGGCTTCTTTGATTATACATTCTAAGAAATAGTAAACACGAGGTATTCATATCTGAAGTAATTGTAGATTGTACTAAGACGGGTGTGAGCCTTATAAACGGAACATGGGTTGAAATATTGTAGTCAACTAAGAGCAGTAATAGATGAAGTATATATTAGGTTACTAATCAGCCAAATGATTTTCTCTACAGATTATGAAATATCGTTTTAAATTGGGAGCTGGTATTCCTAGTTATTTCTAACATTCTAAAATAAGGAAGTTACTACAATATACACAATAATTTCTAATACGATTGACCGTCTATGGCTTGAGCACTGAGGTGTTGATTGTAACAACTAATAGTTTAGATTTCTATTGGGATCTCAGCATTCAAGGAATAACAAGCCTCTAAGATACTCAATTGTTCTTCTGCCGGGACACACCTTAAGGTCACACCATCTGTGCAAATCTTGAACAAATATGGCTCATCCCAATAGAAATCTAAACTATCCCGTTTGAGCTTCTTCCTTTGGTTAGAAGAGAGCTCACACGGGATGTTGCCAGTCACAAGGTAATTAGCAACATCTATAAAACACGACTAATACGATTGTAGTATTAGTTGCACTGATTCAAATGTTATTCCCTTGATTGTATTTGTAGTTAGTAATTGTGATAATTACTGTATTGGAGTGACAAATAGGACAGACGCATGATAGTATACAATTCCCATAGCATAATGACTAATATGATTGTAGTGATAACACATTAGTAAATAAAAATGAAAGGTGCTACGACAACCACATTTTCATAGGACTAATGATTACCGCACATGTTGCAATGGAAGTTGTATACTATAGTTCATAGTCAAAGGCATATGTTCAGGATACTTCTATTCTAATGAATTGTACCGATTTATTTACCCCATAAATACTTGTAACGACCCGACCTGTCGTTACGGGAGTTACTGCCCTGTTTTCCCCGTTTACGCTTCTACATATGAATTTATATGTGTTTGGAGAGTTAGAAGTAAACCGGGTAGAATCCGGTTAACAATAAGGCAATAAGCCTCTTTATGGGAAGGTTAGTTTGGAAAAGTCAACCGAATGTTGACTTATAAGTTAGAAGACTCGGAACGTATTTCTGATGATTCGACTAGTTTTGGGAGATGATTTATGACTTAGGAGAGAAACCGAAATTGAATTTGGAAGTCCGGTGTAGAATTATGCTTGAATTGGCTAAGGTTGGATTTTGGCGAATTCCGGATGGTAGGTGAGATTTTGATCCGAGGGTCAGAATGGAATTTTGAGAGTTGCAGTAGCTTCGTTAGGTGATTTTCGATATGCGTGCAAAGTTTCAAGTCATTCGGAGGTGTTTAGGTCGGGTTATAGATCAAATGCAAGTTTCGGAAGTTTTATAAGAACTTAAGCTTGAATCCGATGTAAAATTGGTGATTTGATGTTAGTTTTGGTGATTTGAGAGTGAAACTAAGTTTGCATGATCATATGTGACATGTTAATATGTTCGTATACGGTCCCGGGGAGCTCAGGTGTGTTTCAGATAGGTTTGGCTTGCGTTGTGCTCGTTTTTTTTATGCTTCGACATCGTTTCTTCAACCATAAATGATATCATATTGAGTAAATGAGCTCTGATTACTGTTTTGAATGAAGCATTAGATCCGTATCGTAATTACGGACCTGTAGCAAAAAGAATCATCGAATTTGGACATCGTATGTGGATTTTATGGCCATTTTACTAAGGTTGCCCAAATTTTCAGGATAATGACGAAACTACCCCTGACGGCGTATTAAAAACTTGCACTATTTGCAAATCTTAAAACCTACATATCTCCTTCATTATAAGGTCAAATTGAGTGATTCAAAATCCTAAATTCATTAGAAAGATCAGGTCGAGTTTTCTTCCAATTTTGGAACGGGAAGAAGCTTCTGAGGCGATTTTTAAGAGAGAAATCAATGGGTAATCGCTGGAGGTAAGTTTCTTGACTCAAAAACACGATTTTATGCTAGAATCAACACCAAAATTCCAGAATAAGGGTAGAATTTGTGAAAATAAATTTTTTGATTTTGAAAGGTCATTCGAACTCCGATTTCGATAAATTTTATATGCACGGACTCGCGGCGAGATGATGAATCCATTTGTATGATTTCGGAATTTTTCGAGAAGTGGGCCCGGGACTCGGGTTTTACCAACATTCACGGTCAATCACTAAATAACAACCATGATATATAAACGGATGGTCCTATTTACAATCGTATTAGTCAAATGGACTTATGTGGTTGTCATAGGCCGATGCGTCCTACTACAATCGTATTACATTACTCCCAATCTGTTATGACTACAATCGTATTAGTCAAATGGACTTATGTGATTGTCAAAGGCCGATGCGTCCTAGTATATGAAAAAAATCATATTCATTCACGATAATTACTAAATAACCACCATGATATAAAAACGGAAGTTCCTATGACTACAATCGTATTAGTCCAATGGACTTATGTGATTGTCGTAGGCCGATGCGTCTTAGTATATGAATTAAATAATATTCATAGACGGTCAATTACTAAATAACAACTACGATATCTAAACTGAAGGTCATTACAACAATCGTATTAGTCAAATGGACATATGTGGTTATCGTAGGCCGATGCGTCTTAGTATATGAATGAAATAATATTCATAGACGGTCAATTACTAAATAACAACCACGATATATAAACGGAAGGTCCTATTACTATAATCGTATTAGTCCAATGGACTTATGTGATTGTAATAGGCCAATGCGTCCTAGTATATGAATGAATTAATATTCATAGATGGTCAATTACTAAATAACAACCACAATATATAAACGTAAGGTCCTATTACTACAATCGTATTAGTCAAATGGACTTATGTGGTTGTCGTAGACCGATGCGTCCTAGTATGTTGTTGTCGTAGGTCGATGGGGTCCTGTTACAATCGTATTACATTACTCCCAATCTGTTATGACTACAATCGTATTAGTCAAATAAACTTATGTGGTTGTCGTAGACCGATGCGTCCTAGTATATGAATGAAATAATATTCATAGACGGTCAATTACTAAATAACAACCACAATATATAAACGGAAGGTCCTATTACTACAATCGTATTAGTCCAATGGACTTATGTTGTTGTCGTAGGCCGATACGTCTTACTACAATCGTATTACATTACTCCCAATCTGTTATGACTACAATCGTATTAGTCAAATGGACTTTTGTGGTTGTCGTAGGCCGATGCGTCCTACTACAATCGTATTACATTACTCCCAATCTGTTATGACTACAATCGTATTAGTCAAATGGACTTATGTGGTTGTCATAGGCCGATGTCCTAGTATGTGGTTGTCGTAGGCCGATGCGTCCTACTACAATCGTATTACATTACTCCCAATCTGTTATGACTACAATCGTATTAGTCCAATGGACTTATGTGGTTGTCGTAGGCCGATGCGTCCTAGTATATGAATGAAATAATATTCTTAGATGGTTAATTACTAAATAACAACCACGATATATAACGACAGGTCCTATTACTACAATCGTATAAGTCAAATGGACTTATTTGGTTGTCGTAGGCCGGTGCATCCTACTACAATCGTATTACATTACTCCCAATCTGTTATGACTACAATCGTATTAGTCAAATGGACTTATGTGGTTGATGTAGGCCAATGCGTCCTAGTATATGAATGAAATCATATTCATTCACGGTCAATCACTAAATAACAACCATGATATATAAAAGGAAGATCCTATTACTACAATCGTATTAGTCAAATGAACTTATGTGGTTGTCGTAGGCCGTTGCGTCCTACTATGTGGTTGTCGTAGGTCGATGCATCCTACTACAATCGTATTACATTACTCCCAATCTATTATGACTACAATCGTATTAGTCAAATGGACATATGTGGTTGTCGTAAGCCGATGCGTCCTAGTATATGATTAAAATCATATTCATTCATGGTCAATTACTAAATAACAACCACGATATATAAACGGAAGTTCCTATGACTACAATCGTATTAGTCCAATGGACTTATGTGATTGTCGTAGGCCGATGCGTCTTAGTATATAAATGAAATAATATTCATACACGGTCAATTACTAAATAACAACCACGATATATAAACTGAAGCTCCTATTAGTCAAATGGACTTATGTGGTTGTCTTAGGCCGATGCGTCTTAGTATATGAATGAAATAATATTCATCGACGGTCAATTACTAAATAACAACCACGATATAGCCGATGCGTCGTAGTATATAAATGAAATAATATTCATTGACGGTCAATTACAAAATAACTACCACAATAAATAAACTTAAGGTCTTATTACTACAGTCGTATTAGTCAAATGGACTTATGTGGTTGTCGTAGGCCGATGCGTCCTACTACAATCGTATTACATTACTCCCAATCTGTTATGACTACAATCGTATTAGTCAAATGGACTTATGTGGCTGTCATTGGCCGATGCGTCCTAGTATAAGAATGAAATCATATTCATTCACAGACAATTACTAAATAACAACCATGATATATAAACGGAAGGTCGTATTACTACAATCGTATTAGTCAAATGGACTTATATGATTGTCGTAGGCCGATGTGTCCTACTATGTGGTTGTCGTAGGCTGATGCGTCCTACTACAATTGTATTACATTACTCCCAATTTGTTATGACTACAATCGTATTAGTCCAATGGACTAAAGTGGTTGTCACAGGCCGATGCGTCCTAGTATATGAATGAAATAATATTCATAGATGGTTAATTACTAAATAACAACCACTATATATAAACGGAAGGTCCTATGACTACAATCGTATTAGTCAAATGGACTTATGTGGTTGTCGTAGGCCGATGCGTCCTACTACAATCGTATTACATTACTCCCAATCTGTTAGGACTACAATCGTATTAGTCAAACGGACTTATATGGTTGTCATAGGCCGATGCGTCCTAGTATATGAATGAAATTATATTCATTCACGGTATTACTAAATAACAACCATGATATATAAACGGAAGGTCCTATTACTACAATCGTATTAGTCAAATGGACTTATGTGGCTGTCGTAGGCCGATACGTTAGGCTATGTGGTTGTCGTAGGCCGATGCGTCATACTACATTCGTATTATATTACTCCCAATCTGTTATGACTACAATCGTATTAGTCCGATGGACTTATGTGGTTGTCGTAGGCCGATGCGTCCTAGTATATGAATGAAATAATATTCATAGATGGTTAATTACTAAATAACAACCACGAAATATAAACGAAAGGTCCTATTACTACAATCATACTAGTCAAATGGACTTATGTGGTTGTCGTAGGCCAATACGTCCTACTACAATCGTATCACATTACTCCCAATCTCTTATGACTACAATCGTATTAGTCAAATGGAATTTTTGTGGTTTTCAGTGGCCGATGCGTCCTAGTATATGAATGAAATCATATTCATTCACGGTCAATTACTAAATAACAACCACGATATATAAACGGAAGGTCCTATGACTACAATCGTATTAGTAAAATGGATTTATGTGGTTGTCGTAGGCCGATACGTCCTACTAGAATCGTGTTACATTACTCCCAATCTATTATGACTAAAATCGTATTAGTCAAATGGACTTATGTGGTTATCGTAGGCCGATGCATCCTAGTATATGAATGAAATCATATTCATTCACGGTCAATTACTAAATAACAACCATGATATATAAACGGAAGGTCCTATTACTACAATCGTATTAGTCAAATGGACTTATGTGGTTGTCATAGGCTGATGCGTCCTACTATGTGGTTGTCGTAGGCCGATGCGTCCTACTACAATCGAATTACATTACTCCCAATCTGTTATAACTAAAATCGTATTTGGACTTATGTGGTTGTCATAGGCCGATGCGTCCTAGTATATGAATAAAATCATATTCATTCACGGTCAACTACTAAATAACAACCACGATATATAAACAGAAGTTCCTATGACTACAATCGTATTAGTCAAATGGACTTATGTAATTGTCGTAGGCCGATGTGTCTTAGTATATGAATCAAATAATATTCATAGACGGTCAATTACTAAATAACAACTACGATATATAAACTGAAGGTCCTATTACTACAATCGTATTAGTCAAATGGACTTATGTAGTTGTCGTAGGCCGATGCGTCTTAGTATATGAATGAAATAATATTCATAGACGGTTAATTACTAAATAACAACCACGATATATAAACGGAAGGTCCTATTACTACTATCGTATTAGTCCAATGGACTTATATGGTTCTAGTAGGCCGATGCGTCCTAATATATGAATGAAGTAATATTCATAGATGGTCAATTACTAAATAACAACCACAATATATAAACGTAAGGTCCTATTACTACAGTCGTATTAGTCAAATGGACTTATGTGGTTGTCGTAGGCCGATGCGTCCTAGTATGTGGTTATCGTAGGCCAATGCGTCCTACTATAATAGTATTACATTACTCCCAATCTGTTATGACTACAATCGTATTAGTTAAATGGACTTATGTGATTGTCGTAGGACGATGCGTCCTACTACAATCGTATTAAATTACTCCCAATCTGTTATGACTACAATCGTATTAGTCAAATGGACTTATGTGGTTGTCGTAGGCTGATGCGTCCTAGTAAGTGGTTGTTGTAGGCTGATGCATCGTAGTATATGAATGAAATCATATTCATTCACGGTCAATTAGTAAATAACAACCACGATATATAAACGGAAGGTCTTATTACTACAATCGTATTAGTGAAATGGACTTATGTGGTTGTGGTAGGCCGATGCGTCCTACAACAATCGTATTACATTACTCCCAATCTGTTATGACTACAATCGTATTAGTCAAATGGATTTATGTGGTTGTCGTAGGCCGATGCGTCCTAGTGTATGAATGAAATAATATTCATAGATTGTCAATTACTAAATAACAACCACGATATATATACGGAAGGTCCTACTACTACAATCGTATTAGTCTTCTGTGGTTGTCGTAGGCCGATGCGTTCTACTACAATCGTATTACAATACTCCTAATCTGTTATGACTAAACTCGTATTAGTCAAATGGACTTATGTGATTGTCGTAGGCCGATGCGTCCTACTACAATCGTATTACATTACTCCCAATCTGTTGTAACTACAATCGTATTAGTCAAATGGACTTATGTGGTTATCATAGGCCGATGCGTACGAGTATATGAATGAAATCATATTCATTCACGGTCAATTACTAAATAACAACCATGATATATAAACGGAAGGTCCTATTACTACAATCGTATTAGTCAAATGGACTTACGTGGTTGTCGTAGGCCGATGCGTCCAACTATGTGGGCCGATGCGTCCTACTAAAATCGTATTACATTACTCCCAATCTGTTATGACTACAATCGTATTAGTCTAATGGACTTATGTGGTGGTCGTAGGCCGATGCGTCCTAGTATATGAATAAAATCATATTCATTCAAGGTCAATTACTAAATAACAACCACGATATATAAACGGAAGTTCCTATGACTACAATCGTATTAGTCCAATGGACTTATGTGATTGTCGTAGGCCGATGCATCTTAGTATATGAATGAAATAATATTCATAGACGGTCAATTACTAAATAACAACCACGATATATAAAATGAAGGTCCTATTACTACAATCGTATTAGTCAAATGGACTTATGTAGTTGTCGTAGGCCGATGCGTCTTAGTATATGAATGAAATAATATTCATAGACGGTTAATTACTAAATAACAACCACGATATATAAACGGAAGGTCCTATGACTACAATTGTATTAGTAAAATGGATTTATGTGGTTGTCGTAGGCCGATACGTCCTAATAGAATCGTGTTACATTACTCCCAATCTATTATGACTACAATCGTATTAGTCAAATGGACTTATGTGGTTGTCGTAGGCCGATGCATCCTAGTATATGAATGAAATCATATTCATTCACGGTCAATTACTAAATAACAACCATGATATATAAACGGAAGGTCCTATTACTACAATCGTATTAGTCAAATGGACTTATGTGGTTGTCATAGGCTGATGCGTCCTACTATGTGGTTGTCGTAGGCCGATGCGTCCTACTACAATCGAATTACATTACTCCCAATCTGTTATGACTAAAATCGTATTAGTCTAATGGACTTATGTTGTTGTCGTTGGCCGATGCGTTCTAGTATATGAATAAAATCATATTCATTCACGGTCAATTACTAAATAACAACCACGATATATAAACAGAAGTTCCTATGACTATAATCGTATTAGTCAAATAGACTTATGTAGTTGTCGTAGGCCGATGCATCTTAGTATATGAATGAAATAATATTCATAGACGGTTAATTACTAAATAAAAACCACGATATATAAACGGAATGTCCTATTAATACTATCGTATTAGTCCAATGGACTTATGTGGTTCTAGTAGGCCGATGTGTCCTAGTACATGAATGAAATAATATTCATAGATGGTCAATTACTAAATAACAACCACAATATATAAACGTAAGGTCCTATTACTACAATCGTATTAGTCAAATGGACTTATATGGTTGTCGTAGGCCGATGCGTCCTAGTATGTGGTTATCGTAGGCCGATGCGTTCTACTATAATAGTATTACATTATTCCCAATTTGTTATGACTACAATCGTATTAGTTAAATGGACTTATGTGACTGTCGTAGGACGATGCGTCCTACTACAATCGTATTAAATTACTCCCAATCTGTTATGACTACAATCGTATTAGTCAAATGGACTTATGTGGTTGTCGTAGGCCGATGTGTCCTAGTATGTGGTTGTCGTAGGCTGATGCGTCGTAGTATATGAATGAAATCATATTCATTCACGGTCAATTAGTAAATAACAACCACGATATATAAACGGAAGGTCTTATTACTACAATCGTATTACTGAAATTGACTTATGTGGTTGTGGTAGGCCGATGCGTCCTACAACAATCGTATTACATTACTCCCAATCAGTTATGACTACAATCGTATTAGTCAAATGGATTTATGTGGTTGTCGTAGGCCGATGCGTCCTAGTATATGAATGAAATAATATTCATAGATTGTCAAGTACTAAATAACAACCACGAAAATATAAACGGAAGGTCCTATTACTACAATCGTATTAGTCAAATGGTTTACATTACTCCCAATCTGTTATGACTACAATCGTATCAGTCAAATGGACTTATGTGGTTGTCGTAGGCTGATGTGTCCTAGTATATGAATGAAATAATATTCATTCACGGT
The DNA here is from genome assembly GCA_032618575.1 of Nicotiana noctiflora. NCBI lineage: Eukaryota > Viridiplantae > Streptophyta > Magnoliopsida > Solanales > Solanaceae > Nicotiana > Nicotiana noctiflora. Next base: position 41,989 of record JASVEL010007945.1, on the reverse strand, counting down.
CAATTACTAAATAACAACGACGATATATAAACGGAAGGTCCTATTACTGCAGTCGTATTAGTCAAATGGACTTATGTGGTTGTCGTAGGCCGATGCGTCCTACTACAATCGTATTACATTACTCCGAATCTGTTATGACTACAATCGTATTAGTCAAATGGACTTATGTGGTTGTCGTAGGCCGATGCATCCCAGTATATGAATGAAATCATATTCATTTACGGTCCATTACTAAATAAAAACCACGATATATAAACGGAAGGTCCTATGAATACAATCGTATTAGTCAAATGGACTTATATGGTCGTCGTAAGCCGATGCATCCTAGTATATGAATGTAATAATATTCATAGATGGTCAATTACAAACTAACAACCACGATATATAAATGGAAGGTCCTATTACTACAACCGTATTAGTCAAATGGACTTATGTGGTTGTCGTAGGCCGATGCGTCCTACTACAATCGTATTACATTACTCCCAATTTGTTATAACTACAATCGTATTAGTCAAATGGACTTATGTGGTTCTTGTAGGCCGATGCGTCCTAGTATATGAATGAAATCATATTCATTCACGGTCAATTACTAAATAACAACCACGATATATAAACGGAAGTTCCTATGACTACAATCGTATTAGTGCGATGGACTTATGTGGTTGTCGTAGGCCGATGCGTCCTAGTATTTGAATGAAATAATATTCATAGATGATAAATTACTAAATAACAACCACGATATATAAACGGAAGGTCCTATAACTACAACCGTATTAGTCAAATGGACTTATGTGGTTGTCGTAGGCCGATGTGTCCTACGACAATCGTATTACATTACTGCCATTCTATTATGACTACAATCGAATTAGTCAAATGGACTTATGTGATTGTCGTATGCCGATGCGTCCTAGTATGAACGTATGACATTACTCCCAATACGATATCTAAACGGAAGGTCCTATGACAACAATCGTATTACATTACTCCCAATCTGTTATGACTACAATCGTATTAGTCAAATTGACTTATGTGGTTGTCGTCGGCCGATTTGTCCTAGTATATGAATGAAATAATATTCATATATGGTCAATTACTAAACAACAACCACGATATATAAACGGAAGGTCCTGTTACTACAATCTTATTAGTCAAATGGACTTATGTGATTGTCGTAGGCCCATGCGTCCTAGTAGGTGGTTGTCGTAGGCCGATGCGTCCTACGACAATCGTATTATATTACTCCAAATCTGTTATGACTACAATCGAATTAGTCAGATGGACTTATGTGTTTGTCGTAGGCCGATGCGTCCTAGTATATGAATGAATATGATTCATTCATGGTCAATTACTAAATAACAACCACGATATATAAACAGAAGTTCCTATGACTACAATCATATTAGTCCAATGGACTTATGTGGTTGTCGTAGGCCGATGCGTCGTAGTATATGAATTAAATCACATTCATTCACGATCAATTAGAAAATAACAACCACGATATATAAACGGAAGGTCCTATTACCACAATCGTATTAGTCAAATGGACTTATGTGGTAGTGGTAGGCCGATGCGTCCTACAACAATCGTATTACATTACTCTCAATCTGTTATGACTACAATCGTATTAGTCAAATGGACTTATATGGTTGTCGTAGACCGATGCGTCCTAGTATATGAATGAAATAATATTCATAGATTGTCAATTACTAAATAACAACCATGATATATAAACGGAAGGTCCTATGACTACAATCGTATTAGTCAAATGGACTTATGTAGTTGTCATAGGCCGATGCGTCCTAGTATATGAATGAAATAATATTTAAAGATGGTCAATTACTAAATAACAACCATGATATATAAACGGAAGGTCCTATTACTACAATCGTATTAGTCAAATTAACTTATGTGGTTGTCGTAGGCCGATGCGTCCTAGCACAATCGTATTTCATCACTCCCAATTTGTTATTACTATAATCGTATTAGTCAAACGGACTTATGTAGTTGTTGTAGGCTGATGCGTCCTCCTACAATCGTATTACATTACTCCCAATCTGTTATGACTACAATCGTATTACTCAAATGGACTTATGTCGTTGTCGTAGGCCGATGCGTCCTAGTATATGAATGAAATCATATTCATTCACGGTCAATTACTAAATAACCACCACGATAAAAAAACGAAGGTCTTATTACTACAATCGTATTAGTCAAATGGACTTATGTGGTTGTCGTAGGCCGATGCGTCCTTGTATATGAAGGAAATCATATTCATTCACGGTCAATTACTAAATAACAACCACGATAAATAAACGGAAGGTCCTATTACTACAATCGTATTAGTCAAATGGACTTATGTTGTTCTCGTAGGTCGATGCGTCCTGCTACAATCGTATTACATTACTCCCAATCTGTTATGACTACAATCGAATTAGTCAAATGGACTTATGTGATTTTCGTAGGCCGATGCGTCCTAGTATGAACGTATGAAATTACACCCAATACGATATATATACGGAAGGTCCTATGACTACAATCATATTACAGTATTCTCAATCTGTTATGACTACAATCGTATTAGTCAAATGGACTTATGTGGTTGTCGTAGGCCGATGCGTCCTACTACAATCGTATTACATTACTCCCAGTCTGTTCTGACTACAATCGTATAACTCAAATGGACTTATGTGGTTGTCGTTGGTTGATGCGTAATAGTATATAAATAAAATAATATTCATAGATGGTCAATTACTAAATAACAACCAAGATATATAAACGAAATGTCCTATTACTACAATCGTATTAGTCGAATGGACTTATGTGGTTGTCGTAGGCCGATGCGTCCTACTACAATCGTATTATATTCTCCTAATCTGTTATGACTACAATCGTATTAGTCAAATGGACTTATGTGATTGACGAAGGCCGATGCGTCCTAGTATATGAATGAAATCATATTCATTCACGGTCAATTACTAAATAACAACCATGATATATAAACGGAAGGTCCTATGACTACAATCGTATTAGTCCAATGGACTTATGTGGATGTCGTGGGCCGATGTGTCCTAGTATATGAATGAAATCATATTCATTCACGGTCAATTACTAACTAACAACCATGATATATAAACGGAAGGTCCTATTACTACAATCGTATTAGTCAAATGGACTTATGTGGTTGTCATAGGCCCGATGCGTCTTACTACAATCGTATTACATTACTCCCAATCTGTTATGACTACAATTGTATTAGTCAAATGGACTTATGTGATTGTCGTAGGCCGATGCGTCCTACTACAATCGTATTACATTACTCCCAATCTCTTATGACTACTATCGTATTAGTCAAATGGACTTATGTGGTTGTTATAAGCCGATGCGTCCTACTACAATTAAATTACATTATTCCCAATCTGTTATGACTACAATCGTATTAGTCAAATGGACTTATGTGATTGTCGTAGGCCGATGCGTCCTAGTATGAACGTATGACATTACTCCCAATACGATATATAAACGGAAGGTCCTATGACTACAATCATATTAGATTACTCCAAATCTGTAATGACTACAATCGTATTAGTCAAATGGACTTATGTGATTGTCGTAGGCCGATGCGTCCTACTATATGAATGAAATCATATTCATTCACGGTCAATTGTTAAATAACAATCACGATATATAAACGGAAGGTCATATTACTACAATCGTATTAGTCAAATGGAGTTATGTGTTTGTCCTAGGCCGATGCGTCCTACTACAATCGTATTACATTACTCCCAATCTGTTATGACTACAATCGTATTAGTCAAATGGACTTATGTGGTTGTCGTAGGCTGATGCGTCCTAGTATATGAATGAAATCATATTCATTCATGATCAATTACTAAATAACAACCACGATATATAAACGGAAGTTCCTATGACTACAATCGTATTAGTCCAATGGACTTCAATGGTTTTCGTAGGCCGATGTGTCCTACTACATTCGTAATGTCATACGTTGATACTAGGATGCATCGGCCTACGACAATCACATAAGTCCATTTAACTAATACGATTGTAGTCATAGGACCTTCCGTTTATATATTGTGGTTGTTATTTAGTAATTGACCATCTATGAATATTATTTCATTCATATACTAGGACGAATCGGCCTACGACAACCACATACACTCATTTGACTAATGCGATTGTAGTAATAGGAACTTCCGTTTATATATCGTGGTTGTTATTTAGTAATTGACCATCTATGAATATGATTTCATTCATATACTAGGACGCATCGGCCTACGACAATCACATAAGTCCATTTGACTAATATGATTGTAGTAATAGTACCTTCCGTTTATATATCGTGGTTGTTATTTAGTAATTGACCGTCTTTGAATATTATTTAATTCATATACTAAGACGCTGAGTGGCTCTTTTTCTTCTCTAAGTCCTTCTCCTTCTTCTAAAATGTTAAATTGGTAAAAGGTTTTGTAATTTTGTTTCTTTTTTGTACAATCAATAGATATATTATTGGGTTGGGATTCCTAATTTAATTTCTCTGAAGTATACTCATATTTGTAGCGTACTGTGTGTTCGAAGAATTAATCTTCAAATAGAGAAATGTATATTTATATTTGTTCATGTTTGTAGTTTGGGGGAAAGTATATGGAAAGAAGTTGCAAGAAAAATGCAAAAAAGAGATTAGCCTAATTTATTGCTCGGGTGTAGATTAATACTCGGGGGATAGGGGGAGTGTAGGGTCATATGGGGAATATTGGAACAACTATCTACAACTGTTAGAGGCTGAGTCTCGATGGTATTACTCGAAAGTAGCAGTAGTTTACTGTAAGGGAATCAGAGACCACGAACCCTTTGAAAAAGCTTCTTAAATATTATACTTACTACTTTATATGAAAATGGTTAGAAATTTAAGAAGGAAATTTGACAGGAGTCAACCCAATACTTACTATATTCGGTTTAGAAATCGAGATAGAAATCCTGACCTTCATGTCTAATGTAGTCAACCTCACCCTTGTGCTCAATTTGGCGAGTCTTTGTCTTGCGACTTTTCCTTCTTTTAGTTGATCTTTGACCGTTTGAAAACGGAGCCAAGATTTTAACCACATGAATTATGGATGTTAAAATACAACATGTGTTAGTGAATGGGTAGCAAATTTAATTTGGGTAGCAAGTAGTATTCTTGTAAGCAAGATTGAAAAATGTGCCTTGTTGCAAATATATATTACTTTCTTTTCCAGTAATATTTCTAAACTATTGAAATAAGTATAGGATTATACTTCAGTATTTCTAGAAATTTTAAAATGGCAAGCATTTTTATTTGATGTACATTACAATGTATTAACTAAAAGAATAAAGAAGCATAATCCTCTAGTGCGACCTTAGAGTTCAACATAATTTTGTGCATCTGATTGTAATAACTTGGGTTAATCTTAGTATTTTTCATATCTTTTATATTTTTTTAATCTAATTTTGATCTACTCTCCAAGGGTATAGCACCTAGTAAGCAATGGATGCAAAATGATGCTGCCAAATATGCACTCGTCGTGCCAGCTGCTATAAGAAAGGGACGAGGACTTACATCTTTGGTTGAGAAAGAGAATATGCCAACTAAGAGTTTATTTTCTCAATCTAGTGTCTAGTTAAGCAATACATGCAAACAATTGAAATAAGATTTTTTAAATCTAATATTTTTAATTTGCATAACTGAATTTTAATGTCGAAGTGCTAGTAATCTGATTTCTTTTTGCCAGGTTCTATAGGGAAGGGACGAGGACAGGGGCTTAAAAAATCTACCGTGTCTTCTAGGCAAGGAACGACACATAAAAACCACATCGTTCTTGATAAAGAGTACATGAAAGTTGATATTTCATTGCCTTCATCTACTAATCAAGTTAAGAAATACACCCAAAAACTTGAAATAAGTATGTTTTTTCAAATCGTTATGTTTTTAATTGCATATGTAATTGAAACAAATGCCAAATCTTTTACTAGTATGATTTCTTAAGTTCGGGTGCTATAAGGAAGGGTAAGTTCATCTGATCTTGAAAAGGTAAATAGAGTGTACTTTTCTTATAAGAAGTTAGAACCTGTTCAATATTTGTTCATAGAGTGTGGTTGCAAACTTTTTAGAAAGGTGTGGTTGCAAACTTTTTGTTCACACAATGTACTTTTCTTATTAGAACCTGTTCAATAGTTTGCTGGTGTCTAGTGCCTAATATAGCGCTTAATTTTTAAGCTTCCTATATACATGCAGGATACAAAAAAAGCTATAGCTGAACTTGATATGAATTTATTTATTACTGTTAAATTTTTCAAAAAATATGCATAGATGTCTTTGCCGATGACTGTGTATAGATCTTTTAAATGTGATTTTAGTTCTATGACTGGAGTACTTTTCTTTTCTGAAATGCCTCCAACTCTGAATCAACATCAGTTGATTCTTGTCTAGCATTTGCAACGTGTCCTAGTACTGCTACTGCTGCATGATTAGCAGTTATTTGTCAATCAGCTGGAGCACAACTATGTTTTCCAGTTTTTGCGACTTGTTCTGTCACTAGTATTACTTGTAACTTACCCCCAATAGCCGCTCGATTTGAAACTTTCTTGGTTGATCTCCTTTTTGGTTTAAACTACCTAATTCTTCTTTTTGGTTTAAACTACCTAATTCTTCCGGGACTTGATGTGGACATACCAGAAATGATAACGTGTGCTGAATGTGGGAGACCAATGGATAAGTTCTTCTTGTATCATTGTTGCACCGATTGAGGGAACTATCCGTAGTTGCTACATATGCATTTTGCTTGACTACTTTCTGCTCCCAAGTTTAGGATTTTCACATAAATAAATGGTGCTTCTTATACCACCACATTCTTTATTGTCTTATTTCATTGAATTATTGTATGTACTCTCCGGAAGTATGATGCTTTACTTTTCTGGGAGCTCTAGATTGCAATTGAGTGTGTCATAGAAATGATAAGGCTGGTCTTCTTAGTTTATATTACCTTCTATCTCAAATTTTAGTGTTTTTGGAAAAACTGAATTTACTTCAAATTACTAATGCTCTAATGAGGAAAATGAGAGAGTACTTCACTGCTCAACAATCACATGTCCCGCTTACTACGATATCGCCTGTTTCAACAGAATGACCATTGTTTTTGTCTGCTGACCAAGTTAGTGACTATATACCCAACTTCTTAATTTTTAATTACTATTTTCATATAGTCAACTTCTATATTACAGAATTGAAGTGATTCAAGTATGACTTTTAGGATATTAATGTTTGGTTAGCTTATGTTTTTTAATCTTATTAGTTGAACTTTCTACATGCCGCCTTAGTCTGTTAAAGTTTCTTTTATTGGCTGTTTGACCTTGCTTCTTTAAATTTCAAGATGATTTGATTGTTGTTTCCATTTCTTGAATGTTTCTATTCATTGGAGTACCTTGTTACACTTCGTTTGCCGTTGCTTCATCTTTTACTCTTCCTTTCTTCGCTTAATCTTTTGGTGGTACATTGATTAAATAGACATACTAGTTGATAAAAATCCTGTCACACATGTGTCAGATCCTCCAAAATTAAACTACTTTTGTAGGATCCGACACGCACTTGGCAATATTTCCGAAGAGTCTGAGCAACACATTCTTCATTCGAAGGAGAAGGACGGAAAGCTCCCCTTGCAAAGCTTATTCTGTCTGGATCAACCATAAGAGATGTCTCTAAAGCTTTCCAACACCTTAAAACCTCTTCCCTCTCTCTCCTGGATCTTTCCAATTCATCTCTTAATTCTTACTGCTTTTTGCCATATATAAGTGCTATATCTGATTTAGATCTCAGCGGTACATCTGCAGGAGATGAGTCAGTTGAACACATTGCATTCATAGGTCAAAATTTACGCCATCTAAATCTCAACAGGACAGATTGAGCAATGCAGGACTGGAAATCTTAGCTGGTTTTGTTCCCAATCTTTAAACTTTATTATTGTCTTACACAGCCATTGATGATTATGCTATGCCCTTCATGGCACCATGCCTTTGTTAAACTGTATCAATCTAAGTGGTACAATTATCAGAGGTATGCCATGTTCTTTTGCTCAAAACTTCCTTTTACTTTTTACATTTAGTTTCTTTTGTGGTCCTCAATTTCTCTTTCCTTGGAAACTAGATAGGTGTAGAGGATGATTGAATACTTGAAGACAACCACATAATGTCAATATGTTTCTCACTTCTAGGCATGAACCTTTATTAAAAGAGCCAAGCTGAATAATTCCTTCCCTAACTGAACAAATTGCAATTGTCTACCATTTATCAGTTAATAATCTAATGCAATAGTGCCTTACCTTTTGAATGTCACACTTCCCATCTTCAGCCATGTATGGATAGTTGTCCTTGGTATTGATGCCTCCCTTCTTGATAAATTCAAATGCCTTGTCCATCAACCATCCATTGCATCATTGGTTTATCCCCTCTACTGCGACCGGTCCAACCCAATATTCCAAGTACACAACTGTCTCTGTTCATCATCTGTTCAGGCAAGTGCAAAGCCCAAAATCACCTATATGTTATTGGAGTTGACAGAAAAGATTGGGACTTTATATTTTTTATTAACTTTAGGTTGGAAAGTTTGAACCTCATGACTGCCCTGGAATATATATTTGAGCTTAAAAATATAGAAAGTGCATGCTTCTTGTTGTAAATCTCTGGTAAGGTTTATTTGTATATGTAAGCGAGCTAGCGTTGGTGGAAATGCATTGCTGATATATCCATCTTTAGGTTGTAGTTGTTGCTTTCAATCTCAACAAAGTCCTCGATCGCCCCTGCATCATTGGTTTCTTTTGTCAAGCTAGAAATAAGCCTAGTGACGTTGTCTGTTCATAATAGTTGGTATCTTGAAAGGTAAATCTCGAATTGTCGTACTGGAATTTATCAAACCAAAGTAAGATTAACCATTCCAAAGTTTTCCTAATTAATTTTGTTATATTCTTGTAGCCTTGTTGATGTTGCTGGATAACACCTCGTGAATTTAGACTTCTTTTGGGGTAAGCAATTTAACTATTGCTCAATTTAAATTATATATGTTATTTTACCAATAGTTGTTTATCATTTTTTTCAATCTTTTGTACTTGCAGGTTTTGAAGATTGAAGCTACAAGTCAAGATGCAAGCTTAGAAGATGCACAAACTCATTATTATTTTGCTAAAAATATTATGCAAAACTTGATATCATAGTCTAACTCAGGATGATAGCTAAGTTTTTTTTTTAGGTGTTTAGAAAATATAGAAAGTAACATCATCATGGGATTTGACTTTGATATTTTATCTTTTTATATCTAGATTTTTCTATAACAATTTGATATTTATTGATAAAAAATACTTTTTGTTGCATTGAGTTTTTAGGACTACTCATGGTTATTAATAGATCATGAATATTTCTCTAAATAATAAAATTATTTTAAATAGGGCCATCGTCTCTAAAAATAATCTAGGACCAGTTAAAGGTTGGTCGCGAAAATGGTTTAACAACCAGATGTTTTGTCGGACTCTAATAGATAATTTAGGACAAGTTGGCGTTGGTTGCTAAAAATATTTAACGAAGGGAATATATATATTTTTCATCGCCTATTAGGGAAGAGAAATGTAGTCTCTAAATGTTATTCACGACCGGGTTTTTTGTTCGTCCCTAAAGGCAATTTATGACCAGATACAGTTGGTCGCTAAATGTCAATAACGACGGGAGTAAATATTTTTTCATTGCCTACTAGGGACGAGAAATGTGGTCTCTAAAGGTATCTCAAGACCAGTTTTTTTGCTCATCTCTAAACTTATTTAACGACCAGATATTAAGACCCGTCGTTATTGACATGTAGCGACGGAGGCTATTACTCTTTTAGGACCAGATTTTTACTTTTAGGGACCAGATTTCCCTTCCTTAAAAGCTATTTTTCTTGTTGTGAGTCCATTGGACTAATACAATTGTAGTAGGACGCATCGGCCTACGACAACCACATAAGTCCATTTGACTAATACGATTGTAGTAATAGGACCTTCCGTTTATATATCGTATTCGTCCAACGGAGTTATGTGGTTGTAGTAGGACGCATCGGCCTACGACAACCACATAAGTCCATTGGACTAATACGATTGTAGTAGGACGCATCGGCCTACGACAACCACATAAGTCCATTTGACTAATACGATTGTAGTCATAACAGATTGGAAGTAATGTAATACGATTGTAGTAGGACGCATCGGCCTACAACAACCACATAAGTCCATTTGACTAACACGATTGTAGTCATAACAAATTGGGAGTGATGTCATACGTTCATACTAGGACGCATCGGCCTACGACAACCACATAAGTCCACTGGAGTAATACGATTGTAGTCATAACAGATTGGGAGTAATGTAATACGATTATAGTTGGACGCATCGGCCTACGACAATCACATAAGTCCATTTGACTAAGACGATTGTAGTCATAACAGATTGGGAGTAATGTAATACGATTGTAGTCATAGGACGCATTGGCCTACGACAATCACATAAGACCATTTGACTAATACGATTGTAGTCATAGGACCTTCCGTTTCTATATCGTATTGGGAGTAATGACCGTCAATGAATATGATTTCATTCATATACTAGGATGCATCGGCCTACGACAACTACATAAGTCCATTGGACTAATACGATTGTAGTCATAGGAACTTCCGTTAATATATCGTGGTTGTCATGAGTCCATTTGACTAATACGATTGTAGTCATAACAGATTGGGAGTAATGTAATACGATTGTAGTCACAGGACCTTCCGTTTTAATATCGTATTGGTAGTAATGTCTTACATTCATACTAGGACACATTGGCCTACGACAATCACATAAGTCCATTTGACTAATATGATTGTAGTCATAACAGATTGGGAGTAATGTAATACGATTGTAGTAGGACACATCAGCCTACGACAACCATATAAGTCCATTTGACTAATACGATTGTAGTCATAACATATTGGGAGTGATGTAATACGATTGTAGTCATAGGACCTTCCGTTTATATATCAGATTGGGAGTAATGTAATTGACCGTGAACGCAAGTCCATTTAGTCAGATGGTCAATTAATAAAACACAACCACGATATATAAACGGAAGGTCCTATTACTACAATCGTATTAGTCCAATGGACTTATGTAGTTGTAGTAGGACGCATCGGCCTACGACAATCACATAAGTCCATTTGACTAATACGATTGCAGTAATAGGACCTTCCGTTTATATATCGTGGTTGTTATTTAGTAGGACGCATCGGCCTACCACAACCACATACTAGGACGCATCAGCCTACGACAACCACAAAAGTCCATTTGACTAATACGATTGTAGTCATAGGACCTACCGTTTATATATCGCATAGGGCGTAATGTAACACGACTGTAGTTGGACGCATCGGCCTAAGACAACCACATAAGTCCATTTAACTAATTCGGTTGTTGTAGGACGATATATAGTCATAATAGATTGGGAGTAATGTAATACGATTGTAGTAGGACGCATCGGCCTACGACAACCACATTAGTCCATTTGACTAAAACGATTGTAGTCATAGGACGCATCGGCCTACGACAACCACATAAGTCCATTTGACTAATACGATTGTAGTCATAATAGATTGGGAGTAATGTGATTGTCGTAGGCTGATGCGTCCTACTACAATCGTATTACATTACTCCCAATACGATATATAAACGGAAGGTCCTATGACTACAATCGTATTAGTCAAATGGACTTATGTGGCTGTCGTAGGCCGATGCGTCCTACTACAATCGTATTACATTACTGCCAATCACATAAGTCCATTTGACTAATACGATTGTAGTCATAACAGATCGGGAGTAATGTAGTACGATTGTAGTAGTACGCATCGGCCTACGACAACCACATAAGTCCATTTAACTAATACGATTGTAGTAATAGGACCTTCCATTTATATACCTTGTTTGTTATTTAGTAATTGACCATCTATGAATATTATTTTATTCATATACTAGGACGCATCGGCCTACGACAACCACATAAGCCCATTTGACTAATACGATTGTAGTCATAACATATTGGGAGTAATGTAATATGATTGTAGTCATAGGACCTTCCGTTTATATATCGTATTGGGAGTAATGTCATACGTTCATACTAGGACGCATCGGCCTACGGCAATCACATAAGTTCGTTTGACTAATACGATTGTTGTCATAACAAATTGAATGAATATGATTTCATTCATATACTAGGACGCATCGGCCTACGACAACCACATAAGTCCATTTGACTAATACGATTGTAGTCATAATAGATTGGGAGTAATGTAATACGATTATAGTAGGACGCATCGGCCTACGACAACCACATAAGTCCATTTGACTAATACAATTGTAGTCATAAGACCTTCCGTTCATATATAGTGGTTGTTATTTAGTAATTGACCGTGAATGAAAATGATTTCATTCATATACTAGGACGCATCGGCCTACGACAACCACATAAGTCCATTTGAATAACAGATTGGGAGTAATGTAATACGATTGTAGTAGGACGCATCGGCCTACGACAACCACATAAGTCTATTTGACTAATACGATTATAGTAATAGGATCTTCCGTTTATATATCGTGGTTTTTATCTAGTAATTGACCGTCTATGAATATTATTTCATTCATATACTAGGACGTATCGGCCTACGACAACCACGTAAGTCCATTTGACTAATACGATTGTAGTCATAACAGATTGGGAGTAATGTAATACGATTGTAGTCATAACAGATTGGATATGATTTCATTCATATACTAGGACGCATAAGTCCATTTGAATATTGGTCTTATATCGTGGTTGTTATTTAGTAATTGGCCATCTATGAATATATTTCATTCATATACTAAGACGCATCGGCCTACGACAACCACATAAGTCCATTTGACTAATACGATTGTAGTCATAACAGATTGGGAGTAATGTAATACAATGTCAATCGTATTACTAAATAACAACCATGATATTAACAACCACGATATAAGTCCATCGTCCTACTACATTCATATACTAGGACGCATATTACTACAACCACATAAGTCCATTTAACTAATACGATTTTAGTCATAACAAATTAGTCAAATAACAACCACGATTATAGTCATGGACTTATGTGGTTGTCGTAGTACCTTTCGTTTATATATCTCGGTTGTTATTTAGTAAACGCATCGGCCTACGACAACCACATAAGTCCATTGGACTAATACGATTGTAGTCATAGGAACTTCCGTTTATATATCGTGGTTGTTATTTGGTACAATCGTATATATCGTGGTTGTTATTTAGTAATTGACCGTGAATGAATACTTAGTAATTGACCATCGTATTAGTCAAATGGGCTTATGTGATTGTCGTAGGCCGATGTGTCCTAGTATGAATGTATGACATTACTCCCAATACGATTTATAAACGGAAGGTCCTATGACTATAATCGTATTACATTACTCCCAATCTGTTATGACTACAATCGTATTAGTCAAATGGACTTATGTGGTTGCCGTAGGCCGATATGTCCTAGTATATAAATGAAATCATATTCATTCACGGTCAATTACTAAATAATAACCACGATATATAAATGGAAGTTTCTATGACTACAATCGTATTAGTCCAATGTAATAATATTCATAGATGGTCAATTACTAAACATTCATTCACGGTCAATTACTAAATAACAACCACATACTAGGACGCATCGGCGTACGACAACCACATAAGTGGTTGTCGTGGGCCGATGTGTCTTAGTATATGAATGAATACAATCGTATTAGTCAAATGGACTGATAACAACTAGGTCGGGAATCCAAACTAGAGTAAGAATTTGAGAAGTAAATGCGGAAGCAATAACAACAGGAATTGAACAACTAGAATTAAAGAGACGAAAACAAAGGATATGGGAAAGATTCAAGGAAAGAATTCCGAGAACTTTCAAGAACGCAAGTTCTATAGCCTTGACAAGATCAAAGTAACAACGTCTTGATTTATGAAAGAAATCAAACGCCTTTACTTAAAAGCAAATCAAAACAATAGATTCGGATCTTGACCACTTTACGAGTAACTTGAGACAACAATTAATACTAGTATTAATCGCCTTCTAAGAATACCACAAAGGAATCAAAGATATCACAAAAGAGAAGTAATCTTACTACCTTGAACTATGAACTAGTAAAGGTTGAAAGATAAATCTCAAAGCACAAGTAACAAAGGTTCAAAAGAACTCTCAAAGTATGATATACTCACTCAATAATAATCTCCCTTATGAAGGAGAAGAACACCCTATTTATAGGAGTACAAATACATAAAAATAACATTAAAAACTAGGTGGGGTGGTTGTAGTGGAAAACACAATTATTACAATGAGGTAGGTGGTTGCTAAAGTGTAAGAAAAGTCTTTGGTAGGTGAGGGGCGGCCAAGACCCTTTGGGGCAGATTTGGGCCTTTAAACAACTAGTTTTGGGCCATTTGTTTGGACTCCAATTGGGCTGCTCTTGTAACACCTCTTTCTGGAACTCATTTAAGCTCATTTTGAGCCCATTTGGTGACTCCATGGGCAGATTTGGGTAACCAAATCTTCCTCCTCTTGGACTTCAATTTGAGCAACCAAATAGTTGTAAAACTTCGACAACTCTTCTCCTTTGGGCATGAGCTCTTCCTCCATAGTTAGAAGCTTCTTTATTTGCCATTGAAGTCCAGCAACCTTAGTTTGCAATTCCTTAGCTTGAGATCTTGTAAATGGCCTTCTTGGAGCTTCCAAAACTCTATCCTTATCAGTGATGCTATCATTCCCTCTTCTTGAAAAGAATTCGTCCCCGAATTCGATCCTACGCCAAACAAAGATAAGTCAGCAACATTGAATGTAGCACTTACTTGAAACTCACCAGGAAGGTCCAACTTGTATGCATTGCTTCCAATCCTTTCAAGGACATGAAAGGGGCCATCTCCTCTAGGATGCAACTTTGACTTCCTTTTGGAAGGAAATCTCTCCTTTCTAAAGTGAACCCAAACTAAATCTCCAGGTTTAAAAATAACTTGTTTTCGACCCTTATTCTTTCTCAAGGCGGTTTGCTCATTTTTCTTCTCAATTGCAAGCCTTGTTTGCTCATGAATTTTTTTCATCATCTCAGCCTTCGTCCTACCATCAAGACTAGCTGATAGCATCACTGATAAGGATAGAGTTTTGGAAGCTCCAAGAAGGCCATTTACAAGATCTCAAGCTAAGGAATTGCAAACTAAGGTTGCTGGACTTCAATGGCAAATAAAGAAGCTTCTAACTATGGAGGAAGAGCTCATGCCCAAAGGAGAAGAGTTGTCGAAGTTTTACAACTATTTGGTTGCTCAAATTGAAGTCCAAGAGGAGGAAGATTTGGTTACCCAAATCTGCCCATGGAGTCACCAAATGGGCTCAAAATGAGCTTAAATGAGTTCCAGAAAGAGGTGTTACAAGAGCAGCCCAATTGGAGTCCAAACAAATGGCCCAAAACTAGTTGTTTAAAGGCCCAAATCTGCCCCAAAGGGTCTTGGCCGCCCCTCACCTACCAAAGACTTTTCTTACACTTTAGAACCACCTACCTCATTGTAATAATTGTGTTTTCCACTACAACCACCCCACCTAGTTTTTAATGTTATTTTTATGTATTTGTACTCCTATAAATAGGGTGTTCTTCTCCTTCATAAGGGAGATTATTATTGAGTGAGTATATCATACTTTGAGAGTTCTTTTGAACCTTTGTTACTTGTGCTTTGAGATTTATCTTTCAACCTTTACTAGTTCATAGTTCAAGGTAGTAAGATTACTTTCTTTTGTGATATCTTTGATTCCTTTGTGGTATTCTTAGAAGGCGATTAATACTAGTATTAATTGTTGTCTCAAGTTACTCGTAAAGTGGTCAAGATCCAAATCTATTGTTTTGATTTGCTTTTAAGTAAAGGCGTTTGATTTCTTTCATAAATCAAGACGTTGTTACTTTGATCTTGTCAAGGCTATAGAACTTGCGTTCTTGAAAGTTCTCGGAATTCTTTCCTTGAATCTTTCCCATATCATTTATTTTCGTCTCTTTAATTCTAGTTGTTCAATTCCTGTTGTTATTGCTTCCGCATTTACTTCTTAAATTTTTTACTCTAGTTTGGATTCCCGACCTAGTTGTTATCAAGTGGTATTCAGAGCGGTTCTATCAAGATTTCGTTCTTGATAATTCTTGGGATATTTTGAAACCAAAAAAAAAAAACAAAAAAACGAAATCCAATTTAAAACAAGAAGAAATACAATTCTTTGCTCTCCAGGATATATCTTTTGTATCTAAGTGTTTCCAAAAATTAACAAAGGAAACAAGAATAGGGGATCCTTGATTTTGTTACTCTCTGTATTCTACACATTTATATTCTTTCCTTTTTGTTCGTGTCTTATTTCAACCGAGCCTAAAAGTTCTAGGATTTGGTTCTTTCTTCTTTTAATTGTTCACAAAAAAACACAAAAGAAAAATCTGAGTTTTACTGCTAAGAACTACATACAAGTTAGGTTTAACTATAAATCTATAAAGTACTTGTTTTTTTTTTTTTTTTTTTGCAAAATATACCACTAGGCATTGTACCTAGTGGCTAATATATAAATAAACGAATAAAAATCCCAATCCGGGTCCAAAAGGATACAATTTGTCCTGCTACTACCAGTAGACTGTGAAATAAATCTATGTAAACATAGAATCTAATCAGAAAACTAATATCATCTATAACATGAAGTCTAAATGAATATTTCCATGTCCTGCAGCTATGATTGACTTCTCCTGCCCATTTCAAGTACCATGTAGCACCACTCAAGCTCTCACCAGGTGCCAAGGTATGCGGAGTGTAGGCAATGATCAAGTCGATCCAAGAGTACCACAGTATAGGAACAAGAATTGACTTCCCATCCGATAATTCACTGCAATGAAAAGATATTGTCTCAATCACCTTTAGTATATGTTGCCCTTGTACATTGTATACTACTATGTCACCTCCAGAATGAGTGTGGAACCACACTAATACCACTGAAAAATGACATAATAATATCCAATATATTCCAAACACAGAAATAAGCCATATCTTGACACTAGTCGATCGTGAACTCCAAGTATCTGTTGTAGCTTCCATGTTGTATGCCATGATTGTTGATATTCGATGAACTAGTGTAATTGAATCAAACCAAGTGAGCGTGTCCCTTGAGCTATCTAACAGTGACATCTTTGTCATTGCAATGCAGAAAGCCCAGCCAATGATGCTGATGATGATGCTGCCTGTGTGCTTTTCACCTCTTGCCTCGATTTCCTGCAATAACCATAGCACATATATATTGTCTACTACTATATCATCTCCAGACTGAGTATGAAAACATACTAATACCACTGGAAAATGACACAGCAATATCCAACATATTCCAAACATATAAAGCAGCCATAACATAACAGTATGTAATCGCGAATTCCAAATGGCTGTTGTAACTTCCATTTTCATATATGTCCTTGTTCGATGAGACAATGTAGTTCGAGTGCATACCATGCCTAGCAATAGCACAATTGATCTTCCAATGCAACTCATGTCAAAGCGTCCAAAACTGCTCAGAAACCATACCATGTCTGTGAATGATCGTGAGTTCCAAGGAATTGTTATGATTTTTATGGTGTGCTGCAAAACCTTCAAACTTAATCCTTTTCGATGAATCAGTGAAATCAACAGAAGCCAATTGATGTTACTGATAATTAGAATAGCTAATACTATCTCCATTCCCATGCCAAAACAAATGATCCCGCAAATAATGCTCATGATGTTCCTGCATGTATTGCTTTCACAATTGATCTGCTCATCTAGTGAAACCTTTACTGTGCACACTCCCTTCCTGAAAATTATCAAAACACTCTCAGATTGAGCATGAATACATGCTGATACCACTGAGCAGTGATTTAACAACCTCCAGTAAGTTAATGAGCACAGTGCTGACGATGGTTGCCTCTCCATTAGTCTGGTGCTTTTCTTTTGGCAATCCGAACTCTTAAATTAGGAATTTGAGCTTTGTCCATGTTGATCAATGCTTTTCCTTTAGCTGGTAATTCTTGAAATGAATGAAAGTTAACTGTACCTGCAAAAGAAAAAACCAAGTTAGCTAAATAGTCTGCTACTGTGTTTCCCTCCCTTAGTACATGCTGAAATATGACATTGTATGTCCTCTTGAAGTCCTTGATCTTTTTCACATCTGCTGCTATACTCCATGGTACCTCCCATTCATCTTCAATCACTTTTTTCATCACCAACGAGTCAGTTTCCAGGATCAATGGGTGTAACTCCTTCTCCACACAAGTATGACAGCCCATGTACTATTGCCTTTGCCTCTGCTACTATGTTTGTTGTTTCACCTATCTCCCTTGCACCAGCAAAAATCATATCTCCATTGTGATCCCTCACACAAAAACCAAAAGAGCTAAGGCCTGGATTCCCCCTCGATGCACCATCGGTGTTGCATTTGAACCATCTATCATATGGAGTCTGCCATGTTACTCTTCTTGTCACTATAACTGGCTTGTATTGCTCGAAGAATTTGATCATATCCGGCCACAACATTGGAATCCCAGTGAGCCATGGATATCTTACCTTAGCCAAATAATGCAGTGTCCTATTTACTTCATGAATAACCCTGCTACAAGACACTGAGCCTCCATGTTTCATTGTATTTCTCCTCTTCCATATCTCCCATAGAATAACTGCAGGGACTGCTTGAAACAAAGGTTTCAGCTTGGGACAACATTTAGCATTCCACCACTCCCTTATAATTTGATGCACTTGTATCATGTTGATCATTAAACCTGCAGCCTGGCTAAATGTACTCCACACTTTTTGTGCAGTATCACTGTGCAAGAAAAGATGCTGAAAAGAGTCTTCTCTAGGTGAAAGACAGCACCAGCATTTAGAAACCACCATATATCCTCCATTTCTCCATATATCATCTGTTGGAACCTTTCCTTTCCAAACTCTCCAGCAAAAGAATGAGATTTTGAAGGACAGTCCTTCAAAATCGTAGGTTTTATAATTTCCAAACTCTCCTAGTTCTCTATGTCTCAGTATTTTCCAAGCACTACTCACTGTAAATTTTCCTGATGTTGAAGGCATCCACCTTGGAGTGTCCCAGTACTCATCAGTAGGCATAAACTGTACTTCTTCTCGGATGTGATTTACAATATCTGCTGGAAAAGTTTGATTCAACAGTGCATCATTCCACTGCCCTTCTTCTCTTAAGTCTGCCACCTCCTGAAGCTCCTCATTGATGTGAAAATCTGAAGGGACTACATGATACAAAGGCCCCAATCCAGTCCAATTTTCATGCCATATATTAGTAGCTCCCCTGTTCATCTCCCAGAATATTTCATGCTCGACTTCATCTCTGGCTTTCAATATTTTTCTCCAAACATGAGAACCATTCTTCCTATATTGAACCACAGTAGGTGCCTCTTTCTTGCAATATTTGTTCCACATGTAGTTGGACCATAGTGATTTTGTTGTCCTGAATCTCCACCATAGCTTTGCAAACATGGCTTTAGACACATCAAAGAGAGATCTGAAACCTACACCACCTTCTTCCTTTGGCGGACATAAGTTCTGCCACTTTGTCCAGTGCCTACTTCTTCCTTCTTCCTTGTTACTCCAAAAAATCTTGCAAATGTCTTATGGAGATGCTCAATGACATTGTTTGGTGGATCTAGGACAGACAAGATGTGAGTTGGCATGCTTTGTAATACACTTGATATCAATGTAGCCTTTCCTCCATATGACAGTAACTTCCCTTTCCATGAGTGCAACTTTGCCTTCACCTTCTGAATCAGATCATTATAGTAGTTCTTCCTCCTCCTTGTGTAAAAGATTGGACATCCTAGGTATGTAAATGGGAATGTGCCTTTAGAGAAACCAGTTATATTAGCTACTGTAGCTTTCAATCCTGCTGCAATATTTGAATGTACATAGTAAGAGCTCTTTGCCTTGTTTATCAACTGTCCTGATGTTTTCTCATATAATGCCAAGACTTCCATAATTTTCTGCAAGGAATAAGGATCAGCTGAGGCAAATATTATAGTGTCATCTGCATAAGCAAGGTGGTTCAATGGATCAGACCACTTTGGCATTCCAAATCCTCTAAACTGCCTGTCTTCAAATAACTTATTCAGTGATCTAGATAGCACCTCTGCTGATAGAACAAACAATGCTGGGGATAGAGGGTCTCCCTGCTTCACCCCTCTTGTCGAGTGAAAGAAACCTGTAGCCTGGCCATTCACCATCACTGAGTACCAATTATTTGATATCAAATTCCACACCATGTGTATAAAACACTCTGCAAATCCCATCTTCCTTAGTACATGCATCAAAAACTTCCAAGACACCCTATCATATGCCTTGGCCATATCTAACTTGATCACTACATTTGCTGGCTTTCCTCTTATTCTGATGTCAGTCACAATCTCCTGAGTCAGTAAGATGTTTTCAAAAATGCTCCTTCCTTTGACAAAGCCAGACTGGTTCAATGAAACTAATAACGGTAGTATCTTTTCAAGCCTATCATGTACTACTCTGGAGAAGATTTTGTTGATAAAATTACTCAAGCTGATGGGTCTAAGATCAGAAAATGTTTGCACTTGAGGCTTCTTAGGTAGCAACACTAAGTTTGTGTGTGTTATTGATTTGGGCAAAGGTCTACCCTCAAAGAACAACACAACCAACTCATGGATATTCTGCCCCACAATCTCCCAAGCATGCTTGAAAGAATAAGCCCGAGAAACCATCTGGCCCGCTTGCACTCTCACCACTTAGTGCAAAAACAGCATCTTTAACCTCCTTCTGAGTTGGAATTCTACATAACTCCATGTTGTGTTCTGCTGTCACCATGGTAGGCACATTGTTCAGCATTTCAAAGTTCTCAGCATCACCCTCACTTGTGAATTGCTTCAGGTAAAATTCTACAGCAGCTTGTGATAGCTTATCTTGATCTTCTATCCATGCACCATCACTATCCATGATCCTTTTCAATTTCAACTTTTGTCTTTTTCCATTTACACAGTTATGAAAGAACCTTGTATTTCTATCTCCTTCTTCAAACCAATTCATACCTGCCTTTTGTTTCCAATATTGTTCTTCAAGGGTCAAATACTTCTTCAACTCTGCCTGAGCTTGTTGTAGGACTATTCTGTTTTCAATCGATGGTTCCTCCTCAAATAGCTGCTCCTTGATTCTCACCACGTCTTCTCTGATAGCCAACTCTTTGAAAATATCCCCATAAGTGAGTTTACTCCACTTTGACAAAGCAATTTTGACTCTTTTCAACTTCTGCTTGAACATCAAGAAAGGATCTCCAGTGAAGTCAGCAGCCCAGTTCTGCTTCACCACCCCTAAGAACTCTTCATGTTGTGTCCAGAAGTGCAGAAATTTAAATGGCTTTATAAAGCTCATTGCTTCTTCACCACAGCTCATCAACAGAGGAGCATGATCAGAGCCTGTTCTAATAAGATGTTCCACTTCAATCGTTGGGAATAAGTTCTGAAATGGCATGTTCACCAGAATTCGATCAAGCCTTTTAAAAATGCACTCTGCATTTGGCCTACCATTCCACCATGTAAAAGGGCTCCCTTTGTAACCAAGATCAAAAAGCCCACATGAATTAGCACAGAAGGCAAAATCCTCATATTCAGGAGGATATACTGGCAGACCACCTATCTTCTCTTCCTCTCCCATCACAACATTAAAGTCACCACCAACTAGCCAAGGCAAATCCATATCACTTGCCAAATAGTATAAATTATCCCATAATTCTAATCTTTCAATTGCACAACACTTGGCATATACAAATGTCATCATTACGAATTTACCAAGTTCCCGATGATATACTCTTAGTGTAATTTGTTGTTCAGTGTCTATTAATAGATCCCATTCTACCACAGCATCAAAGAACAACCAAATCTTACCATTCGCATTTGAGATTGCAGCTTCCATACCTAGCCTTCTTCTATACTTCTGGAGAAATTTCAACTTTTGCATTGGTTCCATCAATGCAACAATAAAGAAACCATGCTCCTTCTGCATATTAATAACCCTTTGAAAGGCCTGCTGAGTTTTTACAGACCTTATGTTCCAAATGAGAGTCTTGACCTTCATCTTGACACATTAGAGGCTGCCCTTCCGGGCAAAATTCTAACAGGTGGTTGCAGCTCTTTATGTTGTTTTTTTGTGCTTTTCTTCCCACTTCCAACTGCTGACTTAGGAGATAAATCCCCTCCCTTGCAATAGCTTTGAAATTTTCAGCTAGAGATTCATTTTCTTCCTCATCTTCTATCTGTGCTTGTTGTTTCAATATGGTCTGTTGTATATCAACTGGTAGCTCCTTATGAGTAATAATATCATGCAACACTTGATTTGGAGTCCTTAATGGCATATTAAGATGGATCTGCATTGGCAATCCTGTGCTTGAGGCACATGCCACAGGAATAGGTTCAATCTCTCCAGTATCCTTGGCAACAATTGCATGTTCTGTGACCTCAGTACCATGTTGCAATCCTGAGGTATTTCCCATGGTCTCTAAATTCTCTTGCATAAGTTTAAATTGCAGCGCATACACAGATCCTAGGTCGGGGTTCACTGTAGTATTACATGCAGCATTTACTATTTCTTTACGACCAACTCCTGTGTCTTGCTCTAGTTGTTTGTGTATAACCTCTGATTCTTTTAATACATCTGTAGAAACATCCCCATCAATCTCTTTTCCATATACAGATGCCAAAATCTTCCCAAGTACACTAGATTTTACTGTTCCATTGGCTTGCTGTGTAGACTTCACTTGTAAAGCTGTTCCATCTTGTTGTAGATCTTCCTTGCTTACTCCTTGAACTCTCCCCAGGTGATTTTTCATGTTGATTCATCATGCAGTTTGCATTATCTTCATCATTAGCTTTACCAGTGCTATCGTTTATTGTAGCATCTCCCCTGGCAGCATGTCTAGCATTGTTTTTCTTTTCCTTGCCTCCAAACACTTGCTCTTTTGCCGTCTGCTTATCTATAATCTCAATCTCTTCACTCCATAAGGTCTTAACAGAGTTGACCTCATGAAAATCTTCCTTTGTTCAAAGGTTATTTCGACAGAAAAAAGAAGCTAATTTGTGTGATACAATTTTTAAAGATGTCACATACAGGTAGTGATAATGAACGAATGGTTCTCCAAGAAGCTGAAATCAAAGCAAGGAATGATTTTACCTTGCAAGCCATGCATCAACAGTTTGAAAGGCTGAATCTCCAACTCCAAGAAATGAGGGATACCATTGCGGATCAAAATGATACAATAGCTGAACTTAGGAGGGATAATAATGTTAGGCCACCTGCTAGAAGAAATGTACCCCATGTTCCTATTGTAAATCAAGCAAACTTTATTGATGATTTTAATGATATTGATTTTGATAGGGTGAGAGGAGATAGGAGGGGACAAAGAGGTAGGATAGAGGATGATAATATAAGTAATATAAAGATGCAGATGCCATCTTTCAAGGGAACAAGGGATCCAGACTTGTATCTTGATTGGGAGAGAAAGGTTGAAGCAATCTTTGACTGTCACAACTACTCCGAAGGTAAGAAGGTTAAACTTGCTGTTGTTGAGTTTTCTGATTATGCTTCTATTTGGTGGAAAAAGCTTAATAGGGATCGACTGCAAGAAGGACAAGCACCAATTGCTACTTGGACCGAGGTTAAAAGGGTGATGAGGAAGAGATTCGTACCATCACACTTTCAAAGAGAGCTACAACTACGTCTTCAAACATTGAAGCAAGGGTCCATGTTAGTAGATGAGTACTTTAAGGCTATGGATATAGCTATGATCCAAGCTAATTGTATGGAGGAAGAAGAGGCTACAATGGCTAGGTTTTTAAATGGTTTAAATAAGGAAATAGCTGATGTAGTTGAATTACAACAATATGTAACAATAGATGAGTTAGTTGATTTGTGTATAAAGGTAGAAAATCAAAATAAAAGAAAGCAAACTAGCTCATGGAGATGTCGAACAAGCATCATGCCTAAGAAACCATGGCCAAATCGTGAGATGAAGAATTTTTCTCGGCCTCAAGAAGACAAGGGAAAAGGTGAACTGGAGAACAAAGAGGGAGGTAAAACACCTTCATCACTCATATCTCCTCCCTCTTCATCTCCCTCACTCTTTTCACTCTCATATCCTCCATCTTCTTTTAGAAATATGTTTCTTCTACTTGGACATTCATGCATCATATGTCCCCTTCCTTTACATTTATGACACTGAATAGAACTAGAAGGTGTAAAAGGTTTAGGGTTACTTCTCTCTTTGTTCTCCAGGTCACCTTTTCCCTTGTCTTCTTGAGGCTGAGAAAAATTCTTCATCTCACGATTTGGCCATGGTTTCTTAGGCATGGTGCTTGTTCGACATCTCCATGAGCTAGTTTGCTTTCTATTAATTTGATTTTCTACCTTTATACACAAATCAACTAACTCATCTATTGTTACATATTATTGTAATTCAACTACATCAGCTATTTCCTTATTTAAACCATTTAAAAACCTAGCCATTGTAGCCTCTTCTTCCTCCATACAATTAGCTTGGATCATAGCTATATCCATAGCCTTAAAGTACTCATCTACTAACATGGACCCTTGCTTCAATGTTTGAAGACGTAGTTGTAGCTCTCTTTGAAAGTGTGATGGTACGAATCTCTTCCTCATCACCCTTTTAGCCTCAGTCCAAGTAGCAATTGGTGCTTGTCCTTCTTGCAGTCGATCCCTATTAAGCTTTTTCCACCAAATAGAAGCATAATCAAAAAACTCAACAACAGCAAGTTTAACCTTCTTACCTTCAGAGTAGTTGTGACAGTCAAAGATTGCTTCAACCTTTCTCTCCCAATCAAGATACAAGTCTGGATCCCTTGTTCCCTTGAAAGATGGCATCTGCATCTTTATATTACTTATATTATCATCCTCTATCCTACCTCTTTGTCCCCTCCTATCTCCTCTCACCCTATCAAAATCAATATCATTAAAATCATCAATAAAGTTTGCTTGATTTACAATAGGAACATGGGGTACATTTCTTCTAGCAGGTGGCCTAACATTATTATCCCTCCTAAGTTCAGCTATTGTATCATTTTGATCCGCAATGGTATCCCTCATTTCTTGGAGTTGGAGATTCAGCCTTTCAAACTGTTGATGCATGGCTTGCAAGGTAAAATCATTCCTTGCTTTGATTTCAGCTTCTTGGAGAACCATTCGTTCATTTTCACTACCTGTATGTGACATCTTTAAAAATTATATCACACAAATTAGCTTCTTTTTTTTTTCTCTCGAAATAACCTTTGAACAAGTACTTTATAGATTTATAGTTAAACCTAACTTGTATGTAGTTCTTAGTAGTAAAACTCAGATTTTATTTTTATTTTTTTGGGAACAATTAAAAGAAGAAAGAACCAAATCCTAGAACTTTTAGGCTCGGTTGAAAATAAGACACGAACAAAAAGGAAAGAATATAAATGTGTAGAATACAGAGAGTAACAAAATCAAGGATCCCTCTTCTTGTTTCCTTTGTTAATTTTTGGAAACACTTAGATACAAAAGATATATTCTGGAGAGCAAGCTATTGTATTTCTTCTTATTTTAAATTGGATTTCGTTTTTTTTTTGTTTTTTTTGTTTGTTTTTTTTTTCAAAATATCCCAAGAATTATCAAGAACGAAATCTTGATAGAACCGCTCTGATACCACTTGATAACAACTAGGTCGGGAATCCAAACTAGAGTAAGAATTTGAGAAGTAAATGCGGAAGCAATAACAACAGGAATTGAACAACTAGAATTAAAGAGACGAAAACAAAGGATATGGGAAAGATTCAAGGAAAGAATTTCGAGAACTTTCAAGAACGCAAGTTCTATAGCCTTGACAAGATCAAAGTAACAACGTCTTGATTTATGAAAGAAATCAAACGCCTTTACTTAAAAGCAAATCAAAACAATAGATTCGGATCTTGACCACTTTACGAGTAACTTGAGACAACAATTAATACTAGTATTAATCGCCTTCTAAGAATACCACAAAGGAATCAAAGATATCACAAAAGAGAAGTAATCTTACTACCTTGAACTATGAACTAGTAAAGGTTGAAAGATAAATCTCAAAGCACAAGTAACAAAGGTTCAAAAGAACTCTCAAAGTATGATATACTCACTCAATAATAATGTGTCTTATGAAGGAGAAGAACACCCTATTTATAGGAGTACAAATGCATAAAAATAACATTAAAAACTAGATGGGGTGGTTGTAGTGGAAAACACAATTATTACAATGAGGTAGGTGGTTGCTAAAGTGTAAGAAAAGTCTTTGGTAGGTGAGGGGCGGCCAAGACCCTTTGGGGCAGATTTGGGCCTTTAAACAACTAGTTTTGGGCCATTTGTTTGGACTCCAATTGGGCTGCTCTTGTAACACCTCTTTCTCGGAACTCATTTAAGCTCATTTTGAGCCCATTTGGTGACTCCATCGGCAGATTTGGGTAACCAAATCTTCCTCCTCTTGGACTTCAATTTGAGCAACCAAATAGTTGTAAAACTTCGACAACTCTTCTCCTTTGGGCATGAGCTATTCCTCCATAGTTAGAAGCTTCTTTATTTGCCATTGAAGTCCAGCAACCTTAGTTTGCAATTCCTTAGCTTGAGATCTTATAAATGGCCTTCTGGAGCTTCCAAAACTCTATCCTTATCAGTGATGCTATCATGGACATATGTGGTTGTCGTAGGCCGATGCGTCCTTGTATATGAATGAAATCATATTCATTCACGGCCAATTACTAAATAACAACCGCGATATATAAACGGAAGGTCCTATGACTACAATCGTATTAGTCAAATGGACTTATGTGGTTGTTTTAGGCCGATGCATCCTACTACAATCGTATTATATTACTCCCAATCTGTTATGACTACACTCGTGTTAGTCAAATGGACTTATGTGGTTGTCGTAGGCCGATGCGTCCTACTACAATCGTATTACAATACACCCAATCTATTATGACTACAATCGTATTAGTCAAATGGACTTATGTGGTTGTCATAAGTCCATTGGACTAATACGATTGTAGTCATAGTCCGATGCGTCCTACGACAATCCTATTACATTACTCCCAATCTATTATGACTACAATCGTATTAGTCAAATGGACTTATGTGGTTGTCGTAGGCCGATTCGTCCTAGTATATGAATGAAATCATATACATTCACGGTCAATTACTAAATAACAGCCACGATATATAAACGGAAGGTCCTATGACTACAATCGTATTAGTCAAATGGACTAAATAACTACCACGATATATGAACGAAAGGTCCTATTAGTACAACTGTATTAGTCAAATGGACTTATGTAGTTGTCGTAGGCCGATGCATCCTACTACAATCGTATTACATTACTCCCAATCTATTATGACTACAATGATATTAGTCAAATGGACTTATGTGGTTGTCGTAGGCCGATGCGTCCTACTACAATCGTATTACATTACTCCCAATCTGTTATGACTACAATCGTATTAGTCAAATGGACTTATGTGGTTGTCGTAGGCCGATGTGTCCTAGTATGAACGTATTACATTACTCTCAATCTGTTATGACCACAATTGTATTAGTCCAATGGACTTATGTGGTTGTCGTAGGCCGATGCGTCCTAGTATATGAATGAAATCATATACATTCATGGTCAATTACTAAATAACAACCATGATATAGAAACAGAAGTTCCTATTACTACAATCGTATATGTCAAATGGACTTATGTGATTGTCGTAGGCCGATGCGTCCTAGTATATGAATGAAATCATATTCATTCATGGTTAATTACTCAATAACAACAACAATATAAAAACGAAAGGTCTTATGACTACAATCGTATTAGTCAAATGGACTTATGTGATTGTCGTAGGCCAATGCGTCCTAGTATATGAATGAAATCATATTCATTCACGGTCAATTACTAAATAACAACCACGATATATAAACGGAAGGTCTTATTACTACAATCGTATTAGTCAAATAGACTTATGTGGTTGTCGTAGGCTGATGCGTCCTACTACAATCGTATTACATTACAATTGTAGTCATAACAGATTGGGAGTAATGTAATACGATTGTAGTAGGACGCATCGGTCTACGACAACAACATAAGTCCATTTGACTAATACGATTGTAGTCATAGGACCTTCCGTTTATATATCGTAGTTGTTATTTAGTAATTGACCGTGAATGAATATAATTTCATTAATATACTTGGACACATCGGCCTACGACAACCACATAAGTCCATTTGACTAATATGATTGTAGTCATAACAGATTGGGAGTAATGTAATACGATTGTAGTAGGACGCATCGGCCTACGGCAACCACATAAGTCCATTTGACTAATACGATTATAGTCATAGGACCTTCCGTTTATATATCGTGGTTGTTATTTAGTAATTAATCATGAATGAATATGATTTAATTCATATACTAGGATGCATCGGCCTACAACAACCACATAAGTCCATTTGACTAATACGATTGTAGTCATAACAGGTTGGGAGTAATGTAATACGATTGTAGTAGGACGCATCGGCCTACGACAACAACATGTAGTCATAACAGATTGGGAGTAATGTAATACGATTGTAGTAGAACGCATCAGCCTACGACAATCACATAAGTCCATTTGACTAATATGATTGTAGTCATAACAGATTGGGAGTAATGTAATACGATTGTAGTAGGGCGCATTAGTCAAATGGACTTATGTGGTTTTTGTAGGCCGATGCGTCCTAGTATATGAATTAAATAATATTCATAGAAGGTCAATTACTAAATAACAACCACGATTTATAAACGGAAGGTCCTATGACTACAATTGTATTAGTCAAATGGACTTGTGTAGTTGTCGTAGGCCGATGCGTCCTACTAGAATCGTATTACATTACTCCCAATCTGTTATGACTACAATTGTATTTGTCAAATGGACTTATGTGATTGTCGTAGGCCGATGCGTCCTAGTATATGAATGAAATCATATTCATTCACGGTCAATTACTAAATAACAACCATGATATATAAACAGAAGGTCCTATTACTACAATCGTATTAGTCAAATGGACTTATGTGGTTGTCGTAGGCCGATGCGTCCTACTACAATCGTATTACATTACTCCCAATCTTTTATGATAACAACTAGGTCGGGAATCCAAACTAGTGTAAGAATTTGAGAAGTAAATGCGGAAGCAATAACAACAGAAATTGAACAACTAGAATTAAAGAGACGAAAATAAAGGATACGGGAAAGATTCAAGGAAAGAATTCCGAGAACTTTCAAGAACGCAAGTTCTATAGCCTTGGCAAGATAAAAGTAACAACGTCTTGATTTATGAAAGAAATAAAACGCCTTTACTTAAAAAAGCAAATCAAAACAATAGATTCGGATCTTGACCACTTTACGAGTAACTTGAGACAATAATTAATACTAGTATTGTCACGACCCAAACCCTGGTCGTGATGGCGCCCAACACAATGCTAGGCAAGCTCGACCATATTACCTCTTAACCCAGCCATTTATTAAATTCCAATTAATCAAATTAAACATAAACAGCACGTGATCACATCAAATGATAAGCGTGATGGTAAAAACATACAAAAATACGGTCCCAACATATCGTGGTGTCACGAGACTAAGCCTCTACAAAGTAACATCCCTATACAAACAAGTCTAGGGAAAACGAAGACAACAAGATAATAAGGAAGGAGAAAACAGGCTCTGCGGACGCTGGCAGCTACCTCGTAGTCTCCGCAAGAAGTAGATATGAGCAGGCAGCAACAACAACTCAACCACTCTCGGGCACCTGTGAATCTGCACAAAAAGTGCAGGGGAGTGGGGTGAGTATATTTCAACTCAGTGAGTAATAATAATAATCAATAACTGAAAGTAAGAACTCATGTGCTATCACTAAATAGTTCTAAGGCAACCCCCATAGGTTAGTCATCACTATAATGGGTACTCCGATATCCAGTCCACATCTATCTCATCTAGGTCCCACACCGACCACATCCTCGCTCGTACCACTACGGTATACAGCCATCTCAATATGTGGAGACACATACATATATCTATAACATATAAATATTTCGGATATATATATGAATAAGTATAACTGCGGCGCGGCGCGCCCGCTCCAATACATATACCGCTGCGCGCGCACGCCCGCTCCATTTAACGTCGACGGTGCTCACCGGGGTGTACGGACTTCGGAGGGGTTCCCTAGGCCCAGGCGCTAGTCGCGACGTGCAACACGATCCACACAAATATTATCGCGGACGTGCGACCTAATCCAATATATATATGTATATATATCTATACCGCTGCGGCGCGCGCCCGATCCCATAATATACCATCGCTCACCGAGAATGTGAGCATACTTAGACTCCGAAGGGGCTCCTGCAGCCCAAGCGCAATAATACCGCGGCGTGCAGTCTGTCCCACATGTAAAGTGCAATAATACCGCGGCGTGCAGTCCGTCCCACATGTATATTACATGTATATTATCGCGCGGCGTGCAGCCCGATCCAATATAGGTATATATAATACCTCATAATCGGGTCCTCGACCCTATCCCCGTCGATATATACTTGGCCTCTCGTGCTCAATATAATATATCACAGATGGGTCCTCGACCCTGTCTCAGCCAATATAGACATGGCCTTTCAGGGCCCAATATAAAATCTCATAGCTGGGTCCTCGACCCTATCTCAATCCAGTATAGACTTGGCCTTTCGTGCCCACTCAGCTAGAACAGTGAATTCCACCCTAGAAAATCTCTCTCAAGGTACACATCTAAGTACGGGCTCATGTTATGCTATACAACTATAGCTACGGCCGAGTGTATGTTTCCAACATGATATAAGGGTCACCTAGCTCGATAGGTTCCCTAATGCTCTACGGATCGGCACAAGGCCCCAAACATGGCTATCAGCCCAATTGCACAGCTATAAACTTATTATCAGTCATAACACACAGTATACTATTAGTCGGGAAGGACCAAGTCCAAGTCCCCAATCACAATGTCACCACGCTCGTCACAAGACGCGTGTCTCATCTCAACATAGTACTGTGAAGTGCTAGTACAGGGTTTCAAACCATCAGTACATTAGTTACTATCACCACTCACCTCGAACCGGTAGAAGCTTCAATCCGCCTTGCGCTTGCCTCGCAAATCAATCTCCTCGGATGCCAAATCTGCTCAAAATCATAGAGAATGCATCAATATATGCTAATTTCACGCAATTCATTCGAAATAATCCAAATTGTATCAAAACCCATAAAGTTGTCAAAACCCGACTTTTGATGCGCTTCTCAAAAAATTATAAATGTTGCATATTCGGAACCCTCGTCTCAATACGAGTCTAGGCATATAAAATTTACCAAATTCGGACTCTCTTTGCCCGCTCAAATCGGTATTTTACCAAAGCCCTGGCTTAGGCTAAATTTCCCCACAATTTGATCCAATTTCAGTGAAATAAAGGGGGATTTCAAGATAAAAACGCGTAAATGCACCATAAAACTTACCTCCGACAATATCCCGATGATTTCCCAGCTATTTCCCTTCACTTCCACTCTCTAGACTTCAAAAATGGAGGGTTTTGCAAATGAACCCGTATGTGAAATGTTTCTGGTTTTAATTCACTGCCTGGGCCATTTACTCTACGCGTTCGCGTTCATTCCCACGCGTTCGCGATGCCCAGCTCTGGATTAACCTTCGCGAACTCGACCTCCCCAACGCGTTCACGATGCACTAGCTCCCAGCAGTCTGATTTTCCTTCTACGCGTTCGCGATACCCCTCACGCGAACGCGATGCACACCCTCACAAACCTACGTGAACGCGACATCCTGAACGCGATCGCGAAGCTCAAGAATCCTGGCCTACGCAAACGCGATACCCTGTCTCGCGAACGCGATGCTTGACTCGCCTGGCCTTCGCGAACGCGGCCCATGCCACGCGAACGCGAAGGCATGGATTTTGCCCAATGATCTGCAATTTATAGCAGACTTCCCATTGCTTCAAAACGCTGGATGATGGTCCGGATTCACCCGAGCCCCCCGGGACCCCAACGAAAACCACCAACATACTCCAAAACACGATACGAACTTGTTCCAATGATAAAAACACGTACTTTAACACGGAATAACATCGAATTCGAGCAATTCAAGCCTAAGTTTTCATTCAAACTTCTACAACCGACATTCGACCACAAACCCGACCAAACGATCTCCGAATGACCTGAAATTTTGCAGGCACATCCAAAATCACACAACGGAGCTACTGCAACTGTCGGAATTCCATTCCGACTCGCGAATCAAAATCTCACCCATCGATCGGATATCGCCACAATTCCACTTTGGCAAATTCAAGCCTAAAACTACATCGGACCTCCAAATTCACTTCCGATCGCTCTCCTAGCTCACAAACGACCTCCCGGAGCTGACCGAATCATCAGAATTCGATTCCGAGCTCTCTAACTCACAGGTCAACATCCAGCTGACGTTTCTCAACTATTCCTTCTACTAAGAGACTATTTGTCTCAATTTCAGCCAAACTCGATCCGGATTGACTCAAACTTACCCAACATACATATTACAACATTAACAAGCAAATAACGGGGATAACGGAGTGATAACTCACATGATGACAGGCCGGGTCATTCTCCCCAACTTAAGAAAACGGTCGTCCTCGAGCGGGTCAAGAAACATACCTGGAGGCTCATATAGGTGGGGATATCTGCTCCGCATCTCCTGCTCAACCTCCCAAGTAGCGTCCTCCACGGGTCGACCTCTCCACTGTACCTTGACTGAAGCAAACTCCTTGGACCTCAACTTTCGAACCTGCCTACCCAGAATAGCAATAGGCTCCACATCATATGATAGATCACCATCAAGCTGAATGGTACTGAAGTCTAATACATGAGACGGATCCCCGATATATTTCCGGAGCATGGACACATGGAATACTGGATGAACGCTGGATAAGCTGGGTGGCAAGGCCAACTCATATGCCACCTCTCCAACCCTCCTGAGTATCTCAAAAAGACCAATGTACCCGGGACTCAGCTTCCCTTTCTTCCCGAACCTCATGACACCCTTCATGGGTTAAACCTTCAGCAATACTCTGTCACCAACCATGAAAAACAACTCTCGAACCCTGGTCTGCATAACTCTTCTGGCTAGACTGTGCTGTGCGAAGCTTCTCCTGGATCAACTTTGCTCTATCCAGAGCATCCTGGACTAAC
The DNA here is from genome assembly GCA_032618575.1 of Nicotiana noctiflora. NCBI lineage: Eukaryota > Viridiplantae > Streptophyta > Magnoliopsida > Solanales > Solanaceae > Nicotiana > Nicotiana noctiflora. The sequence goes on along the minus strand of JASVEL010007945.1, from coordinate 8,541 downwards.
TCAGTCCCTATCAATCTATCCTCACCAGGCTCAAACCATCCGACGAGAGATCTACACCGTCTGCCATACAATGCCTCGTACGGGGCCATCTGAATCCTCGATTGATAACTATTGTTGTAGGCAAACTCAGCAAGTGGCAAGAACTCATCCCACGATCCACCAAAGTCAATCACACATGCTCGCAACATGTCCTCCAGGATCTGAATAGTGCGCTCAGACTGCCCGTCTGTCTGGGGGTGAAATGCGGTGCTCAACTCAACCCGCGTACCCATCTCTCGCTGGAAATGCTCTCCAAAACTGAGATGTGAACTGAGTGCCTCTATCAGATATAATAGACACCGGGACCCCATGCAACCCGACAATCTCCCAAATAAAGATCGCTGCCAACCACTCCGATGAGTAAGTAGTACTAACTGGGATGAAATGTGCGGACTTAGTCAGCCGATCAACAATCACCCATACAGAATCAAACTTCCTCGCTGTCCGAGGTAGCCCAATAACAAAATCCATGGTGATCCTCTCCCATTTCCACTCGGGAATAACCATACGCTGAAGAACACCGCCCGGTCTCCGATGCTCATACTTGACCTGCTGGCAATTAAGGCACTTGGCTACATGCCAAACAATATCCATCTTCATTCTCCTCCACCAGTAGTGCTGTCTCAAGTCCTGGTACATCTTCGCGGCACCTGGGTGAATAGAGTACCGCGAACTGTGTGCCTCCTCAAGTATCAACTCCCGCAAACCATCTACATTGGGCACGCATATACGGCCCTGCATTCTCAGAACACCATCACTGTCGATAGTCACATCTCTAGCATCATTATGCTGCACTATGTCCTTAAGGACCGGGCTGCACGTCGCAGTAGTACATGTATGGATCGGGCTGCACGCAGCAGTATCATAGCGCTTGGGCCTAGGGAGCCCCTCCGAAGTCTGTATACACCCCCAGTGAGCGCCATCGACGTTAATTGGAGCAGGCTGCGCGTCGCAGCGGTATATGTATTGGAGCGGGCTGCATGCCGCAACATTTTACTTATCCATATCCTTATACATACTTTAATACTTATACATTATAGGCATATGTATATACCTTCATACATTGATATGTACGAGTGAGGATTTGATCAGTGTGGGACCTTGATGAGATAGATGTGGACTGGTGACCGGAGTACTTGTTATAGTGATGACTTACCTGTGGGGGTTTGCCTTAGAACTGTTTGGTGACAATACAGGAGTTCTTACTTTCAGCTATTATTTATTATTGTTACTCACTGAGTTGAAATATACTCACCCCACTCCCCTGCACTTTCTGTGCAGATCCACAGGTGCCCGAGAGCTGTTGAGACATTGTAGCTGCTGATCATCATCTACTTTTGCGGAGACTACGAGGTAGCTGCAAGCGTCCGCAGAACCTGTTTTTCTCCTTCCTTATCATCGTGTTGTTTTCTTTTTGCCTAGACTTGTTTGTATTAGGTTGTCTGTAGAGGCTCAGTCTCGTAACACCACGATATGTTGGGACCGTACTTTGTATGCTTTTACCATCACGCTTATCATTTGATGTGATCACTTGCTGTTTAAGTTTAATTTGAGTAATTGGAATTAATAATTGACTGGGTTAAGGGATAACATGGTCGGGCTTGCCTAGCATTGTGGTGGGCGCCATCACGACCCGGATTGGGGTCGTGACAATACTAGGACGCATCGGCCTACGACAGTCACATAAGTCCATTTGACTCATACGATTGTAGTCATAACAAATTGGGAGTAATGTAATACGATTGTAGTAGGACGCATCGGCCTTCCGTTTATATATCGTGGTTGTTATTTAGTAATTGACCGTGAATGAATATGATTTCATTCATATACTAGGACGCATCGGCCTACGACAACCACATAAGTCCATCTGACTAAAATGATTGTAGTTATAATAGATTGGGAGTAATGTAATACTATTGTAGTAGGACGCATCGGCCTACGACAAACACATACTAGGACGCATCGGCCTACGACAATCACATAAGTCCATTTGACTAATACGATTGTAGTCATAACAGATTGGGAGTAATGTAATACAATTGTAGTCATAGGACCTTCCGTTTATATATCGTATTAGTAGTAATGTCATACGTTCATACTAGGAAGCATAGGCCTACGATAACCACATAAGTCCATTTGACTAATACGATTGTAGTAATAGGACCTTCCGTTTATATATCGTGGTTGTTATTTAGTAATTGGCCATGAATGAATATGATTTCATTCATATTCTAGGACGCATCTGTCACGCCCCAAATCGAAGGACATGACCGGCGCCTGACCGGGTTGCCCCAGTCAAGCGGACCTGAGTGCCTTTCATTCCCACGCGTTACCCCTGTGATGACGGTTTCTCATTAACCAAATATATTACTAATCATAATTGATTTCACATTAAACAAATAAAATGATACGAGTGATTCATTAACAAGATTTCAACTTTTACAACGCCCGACATAACACCTTATATATATAAGATTGGAGTCCCACAGTTTACATGTCTACAGAGCCTCTAGGATAAAAAAGGGAAATACAATACTTGCCGGTAACAAGGCTCCGGCTATACCTTTCAAAACCAAAATGAAATCCAAACCGAAGTGGCAAGAACCACACAAGGCCCCGAGGAAGAAAGGGGCTCACCAAGACGGCCAGTGGAAGGAGAAGAATACTACTGCCGACGAGCTGAAGTGCCTGCTACTGATCCACCTACAATCATGACACGAATGTAGCGCCCCCGGCAAAAGGGACGTCAGTACACTTAAATTGTACTGGTATGTATGGACAAACTTTGTCCCAAGTAAACTCAAGCCATTAAATTACATCAACAATCAATTAAGCCACCCAACCATGTTTCCACATTTTCCTCATTTCAAATAATCCTCACACAAAGCACTTTCCACGGTCAACCAATTTAACAATAACCAATCAATCACGTAAAACACAAGTAGTCAAACAAAGGGGCAATCAGTGCCCCACAGGTTGCAAACTCTCCTGCTGTCTCCTTTCACAATTTCACATTATTGATTTATGTATCAATTTTCAATAGCGATTTCGATCGCTTTCCATCCTTATCGCCCCTGACCACCCTTATTACCTCGGCCACCCTTATCACCCCAACCCACACCTTATTTCACCACGTCGCGGCGCGCGACACGACCCCGCCTTACACTTGAAAACACAACAATTTCAAACAGCAGATAAGGTACTACACACAATTTCAACAAGTTCAAATAAGCAACTTGCACATTGTTTCATGTTCTCAATTACTTCTCAAGCCAATATCACAACCAAGTTACAATGTTTCCACATTCAAGAATATTCACACATGTATATTCAACAATTTTTCCATACTTCAAGTGTTTCATCTCTTTCCACAATAAACCAATTCTCAAGTGTTTCATTTTCTTTTCCACAAGGTGCCATAAAGGCCATCATAATCATTATTCACAAATTCTTTATCCAATTCAACTCTCATTTACCTTTCGGCTCATATTTCATACCACAACACTCATAGTTCAACAACAACTTTGAATATCCAACAACAACATCAATTAATCACATACAATTTCTCAAATCAACACATGCCAAACAATTTTACACATAAGGGCGATTTCACAAGAATCAAAATTAGCCATACATACCTGGTGATGATGTTTTTCCTCCTACTTTATGCTTACCCAAGATATCCTACTCTTGCCAACCTTGTTCTTGAAGACTCTTACTTCTACCCACTTCTTTTACTAGAAATCAAGTTCAATAATCATGCATGAGTGTAAAAATTCTATTTTCAAAAGCTATTATATGCAAACCTCTCTTTACCCAATTAAAACCGAAAATCAAAGAAAATAGTTAGGGTTTTTACCTTGAAAATATTGGGGAAGTTGAATCCTTGCCCTAGAATCCCTTGGAATTAAGTAGTTGGAACAATCTTTGAAGATGAAGAACTTCTCTCTCTAAAAACCCTCTCTTCTCTCTCTAATTTTGGTGAGATGATATGATAAAACGAAGAAGAAAGGTGTTATATTAAAGAAGAGATCGGGTCAAAATGTTACAAAAATCTGGGCCGGGGTCAATTATGCGGTCACTATGCGACCGCAGAATCAACATGCGGTCCGCATAGTGGCCGCAGAATGGCTCAAAAATTTACGCAGGTTCTGTTAAGACATGCGGTCACTATGCGGACCGCATGTTGATTCTATGGTCGCAAAAGTGCACCGCAGATTGACATGCGATCGCATATCGACCGCACATTTGACACGGATTTGGGCAACTCTCTGGAACGATTTGCGGTCAGAATGCGGTCCGCATATCAGGTTTGCGGTCGCATTCTTGACCGCATATTTGACATTTTTCTGGAAAATTTTATTCTCTACATTTTTGAAACTTAAATCACTACCAAGGGTCCGAACCGCCGCTCGCAAGCTCGCCGCGAAGAATTCTACGCATTCCTAACACATTTATTCGGACCATGACACCATAGCTACTAGGTTTTATGCACAAAAATTTCACGGGGCCTTACATCCTCTCCCCCTTAAGATCATTCGTCCTCGAATGAGGATTTTGAAATAAATGAGTTTTGAAAGACATGATATGCAAGCTATCAAAATTTTGACTAACTCTTATATTTTAGAAAAATTTCGCCAGAGTTTCCTTTGTATTATGGACATATCCACCTGTCAGAGGGCCCCCGAAACATATTACCAAACAACAACACACAAATACAACACCTTTCACAACTGGTATACACTTTCTTATCTCAACGAATGCACATATTCTATCACATTGTTACAATTGCACATAACTAGTCACTTCAATGAATTTTCACCTTATTTAACCATTTTAACACACCATGTACACTCAACAAACCATTACCAATCTACACTTACTATTAGTCGCTTATTAAACACGTAAATCTTTATAAGGCTTTCATTTATCAAGAACGGTTCAAGTGACCCAAGGTAACAACACATCTAACTCATTACAAATAAAGGAGACTTTACTAATACTAAGAGGGAAACAACTTAGACAAGATGACAGTTACTAAGAGTAGGAGGGTCACCTAATTTCTTCTAGGCTTGATCAAACAAATGGGGGTACTTTTCTTTCATCTCTTTTTCTGCTTCCCATGTGGCCTCCTCAACTTGTTGACTTCGCCACAATACTTTAACAGAGGCAACTTCCTTATTTCTCAACTTACGGACTTGCCTATCAAGAATGGCGACTGGAACTTCTTCATATGACAAATCTTCATTAACCTCTATAGCCTCGACTGGCATGATGGTGGATGGATCTCCAATCACTTTCTTCAACATGGACACATGGAATACCGGGTGCACTGATGACATCTCAGGAGGCAACTCTAGCCTATAAGCAACTTGACCAATCCTTTGAACGATCCGATATGGCCCGACATACCTAGGACTCAATTTTCCTTTCTTCCCGAATCGCATGACTCCCTTCATAGGAGATACCCTCAAGAACACCCAATCATCGACTTGAAACTCCAAATCCCTTCGACGAACGTCTCCATAGGACTTTTGACGACTCTGTGCTGTTTTCATTCTCTCCTGAATAACCTTGACCTTTTCCATAGCTTCGTACACCATATCTGGCCCTAGCAATTCCGCTTCACCTACCTCAAACCACCCGATTGGCGATCTACATCTTCTCCCGTACAATGCCTCAAACGGGCCATTTGAATGCTAGCATGATAGCTGTTATTATAAGCAAATTCTATCAGCGGCAAGTGTTCATCCCAATTACCTTTAAAATCTAAGACACAAGCCCGCAACATATCTTCAAGCGTCTGAATGGTCCGCTCGGCCTGTCCATCGGTCTGTGGATGGAAAGCTGTGCTGAGATTCACCTGAGTTCCCAAACCTTGCCGAAACTTCTTCCAAAAGTTAGCGGTGAACTGAGCCCCGCGATCTGAGATGATAGAAAGTGGAGTGCCATGAAGCCTTACTATCTCCTTGATGTACAATCTTGCATATTGCTCCGCAGTATCAGTGGACTTGACAGGCAGAAAGTGAGCTGATTTGGTGAGTCGATCCACTATCACCCATATTGAGTCAAACTTACGCTGAGTGCGAGGTAACCCTACCACGAAATCCATATCGATCATCTCCCATTTCCACCTTGGTATTTCTATAAGCTGAGTTAATCCACCCGGTCGTTGATGCTCGGCCTTCACTTGTTGACAGTTCGGACATTTAGCTACAAAGCCTGCCACATCCCTTTTCATACCGTTCCACCAATAAATCTCCTCGAGATCGTGATACATTTTCGTTGAACCAGGGTGCACAGAATACCTGGAAGTATGAGGCTCTGCCATCACTCTTTCCCGAAGCTCGTCCACATCCGGAACACATAGCCTATCTTGACACCGCAATACACCATCTTCGCCGCTAAGTACAAATGCTGAGGTCTTGTCATTCATGATCGCTTCCTTCACCCGAACCAACGCCGGATCCATGAACTCGTTTTTCCTTGATTTCGCGACCAATGATGATTCTCGCTCCATTATGCACCAAGACATCCCCTCGTCCGACGCCGAGATACGAACCCCCAAACCGGCTAATTGTAAACCTCTCGAGCCAGGGTGTCTCCGATCTACACCCAAATGAGCCAAACTACCCATGGATTTCCGACTAAGAGCGTCGCCTACCACATTTGCTTTCCCCTGGATGGTACAATATGTCCATATCATAGTCCTCGAGTAATTCTAACCACCGCCGCTGTCTCAGATTCAGCTCTTTCTGCTTGAACAAATACTGGAGGCTCTTGTGGTCCGAAAACACATCTACATGAACTCCATAAAGATAGTGCCGCCATATTTTTAAGGCAAACACAACAACTGCAAGTTCCAAATCATGCGTCGGATAATTCTTCTCATGGTTCTTGAGTTGTCTGGAAGCATAAGCTATAACCTTTCCCACGCTGCATCAATACACACCCCAAACGGACTCTGGAGGCATCACAATAAACCACAAATCCCTCTGTGCTTTCTGGCAAGGCCAATACCGGTGCCGAGGTCAATCTTGACTTCAATTCTTGGAAACTTTTCGCGCATGCATCGGACCACTGGAACTTAACTTCCTTTAGTCAATGGGGAAGCGAGGGTTGAGAATCCCTCTACAAACCTCCGATAGTACCCTCCCAGACCCAAAAAGCTGCGAATCTCTGTCGGGGTCGTGGGTCTAGGCCAATCTTTCACTGCCGCAATCTTCTGAGGATCCACCATAATTCCCTCACTGGAAATAACATGCCCTAGAAAAGCTACGGACTCCAACCAAAACTCACATTTTGAGAACTTGGCATACAATTGATGCTGAAGAAGGGTCTGCAACGCTGCTCTGAGGTGAACGGCATGATCTTCCCTGCTCCGAGAGTAGATGAGAATATCGTCAATGAATACAATCACAAAGGAATCTAGGAATGGCTTGAAAATCCGATTCATAAGGTCCATGAAAGCTGCTGGGGCATTGGTTAGCCCAAAAGACATGACCAAAAACTCGAAGTGACCATAACGAGTTCTGAAGGCGGTCTTAGGAATATCCTGCTCCCTGATTTTCAACTGGTGGTACCCGGACCTCAAATCAATTTTTGAGAAGAACTTTGCTCCCTGCAATTGGTCAAACAGATCATCCACTCGAGGCAAAGGATATTTATTCTTGATGGTGACTTTGTTGAGCCGCCGATAATCAATACACATTCGAAGTGACCCATCCTTCTTTCTGACAAAGAGAACCGGAGCACCCCACGGCGACACACTCGGTCGTATGAACCCTTTCTCTAATAAATCCCTCAGCCGCTCCTTTAACTCCCTTAACTCTGCTGGCGCCATTCTGTATGGTGGAATGGATATTGGCTGAGTATCCGGCATTACATCGATCCCGAAATCAATCTCCCTATCCGGCGGGATGCCTGGAAGCTCATCTGGAAACACTTCAGGAAATTCATTCACAATTGGCACGGACTCGAGGGTAGGCACCTCTGAGGCGGTGTCCGTTACCCGAACCAGGTGATAGATACACCCTTCTTAATCATCTTCGAAGCCTTAAGGTAGGAAATAAACCTACCCCTTGGCACTACACCATTTCCTCTCCATTCAATAACTGGCTCGTTAGGGAACTCGAGCCTCATAACTCTCGTTCGACAGTCAAGTTTGGCAAAGCACGAATAGAGCCAATCCATCCCCATAATAACATCAAAATCTACCATCCCAAGATCAATAAGATCGGCTGTGGTATCACGACCACCCACCGTAACAACACAATTCCTATAGACTCGTGAGGCCGTAATAGAATCACCAATAGGTGTCGACACGGAGAACGGCTCATGAAGCTGTTCGGGTTCTATCCCAAAACTTGAAGCAATGAATGGAGTAACATAAGACAAGGAGGACCCTGGATCAATAAGGGCATAGCAATCAATAGTCTGAACAGACATGATACCTGTAACAACATCTGGAGAAGCCTCGGCATTTTGGCGGCCACTCAATGA